>PKRV01000288.1:750430-826985 GCA_003709505.1 Hyphantria cunea
AAAAAAAAAAAAAAAAAGCTTGTTGCCTACCTAAATGGGCTTTTGACTACAGATCAATGGAAGCGTACGCGGGCCTTTGTAGTTTGTGAGCAACTACTAAGTCCTCACAGGCGTGCGTAACCTACCACGAACGTTTGTGAAGGATTGTAGTTTGTGAGCGACTGCCAAGACTGCACGTTAGACCTTCTGTGGTACTTGTGCGTTCAATGATTATTATTGGGAGGTATTGCAGATAAACTATTCACTTAATCATTCAAATTTTCTTTGTTACATTAATTTAGATTATAAAACATGATAATAAATATTTTCGGACATCTAACACACGACGCCAATAAGATCTTCAAACTCCAAAAAAAAATATTTGCAGACCATAGAAACATTTGATTCGACCCGAGAACCTCAAGCACATCATTCGCATACGGTACCACTGCGCCACCGAGGCAGTTAAGACAAAAAACTATAATTTGATTATGTAAAAACTGATGAGAAAATTTATATAGCCTATATAACCCGAACCATTATGACGAATCTATTGATAATTTATTAATTAATGGGTTTAATAGTTTAGGCGCTACGGTGGAACATATAAACATTCGTGATAACGTTAGAAATATCGGTTTTTTGTTAGGCGGTGATGTCACTCCCGTTCGACAGATCCATTTGTGTCCAGTAAGCACAGCCAATAAGTTCTATCATACGGGCAAATTTGAATACAACACTTATAACACTTGGGAGAGTCATGGGAGAGCAAAGCTTCGGCATGCATGGGCCGGCTTGACCGGAGTGATATTACAGCCTCACAGAAAAACGGTATGAAACAGCGCCTGCGCTTTATTTCACCGAGTGCGTGAGGATACCGGAGGCTCATACTCCAACCCCTCGAAACAATAACTTCATTTCACTTCATCAATACTCGAACAGCACGATAACCTTCATTTTAGTTTTGTCCTCTGTCAGCTGTCAAAACTATATTAATTAGACAATTTTTCCCATTTGTAATCATATGTCTTAGGAATCAATTGTTTTTTTCCCAAATAAAAATAAAAGAAATAACCCTTTTTTCTTTTATAACGTTTTCTTTCTATCAATAGCTATTAGATCACATAATTACTTAAATTTTTAAACAAAACTGTCATTTCGCGGATTGTCAAGGGTGGTTACAATTAAAACATTGCTTTTAATTAAAATATTTTTTTTCAGTTAAGTATAAATATTATTCAGGGGTTTTGTCTTAACCTTATCATAACTATGATGACCATATAAATGTATACTCTTTTCCCGACTATTCCCAAGCTGCTCTATTTGTGGTACTCCATCGTCAGAACTTTCAACAATGTGTACGTCCTCGGCGTCTTCTCTTATAACATCCCTCTCTTTCGCTTCGAAAGGATCGTCGAGACTGGTCTCGCCGTTTTCTGAATTAATGCCCAACTGTTCGACTAGGTCATTGAAGAGTTGGACTATACCATGGCCCACATCCAAATGTCCCTGGACGTGGATACCAGCCTTGGCGTGTTGTAGGGAAAGTACTGGAAAGTATTACGAAGTATTAATCAACATTAAGCAGTCGGTCCCGGTTGTTATCATACGATAACAGTAAGTATCTATGATAAATACCTTTATAATCGGTACAGCAGTTTAGCCGTGATAGTCTATCACAGACAGAAGCGTATCAGAGATTTACTTTTATTTTTTTTAAAATATTAGCCTGGATTTCATTACTCTTTTTGTATCATTTCTGAAATAAACGGTAATAAAACTATACCTACGCTCTTTTAGTGTAGGGCAATTTGGTTAAAACGTGGTAACCAAATTCGTTCAAACTATTTACACCGTGGGAGAACCACGCTTCGGCATGAATGAACCGGCTCGAAAGGAGGGATATCACGGCTTCACTGAAAGCCGGTGTGAAACAGCTCTTTCGTTGTGTTTCACCAAGTGAGTCAGGATACCGGAGGCCATACCCCACTCCTCCCCCACATTCCCCAAAGGCCGGCAACTTACTTGTGACTTAATTTGAGAGGTCTACTAGGTCTAAGTTTTCGACTTCAACGTGAAGGTAGCAGCACTAGTCAAAGTTAATCACTAATTTTAACAAAAAAAAATAAGTTCAAGAACTGGACACGGGAAGCACCAGCTTTCATTCAAATAAAAAAAGAATCTTCGTAATCGGTTCACCCAGTAGAATGTTATGGTAAAAAACATAAAAAAATATAGTCGTATTGATAACCTCCTTTAAGAAATAATCGTGTGCCAGTGTTTAGTTGGAAACATTTAACACCACCCATGTATTCCAGCTGTCGATGACGAAACCCAAGAATTAAGGTGGTATACTTATATATAGCTTAAAGTGGTACTAAGTATTACTCACATAAATACAAAATATTGTACAAAACCAACATTATCTTGAATGGACAAAATATATCAAAGCTACATAGTTATAAATACGACGAAGCGAGTTTAACAATTTGTGATTAAGTCGTAGCAATGTTCTTTGTCATTAAATTTACATGAAACACACTTAAAATGCTATTATTTCCGTTAATCAGAAATGCTAAATGGCTTGCATACATTAACTTTAATCATTCGTAAACCATGATTCAATCAAGTTAAGTTCACCATTTAGAACTAAGTGGCGTGCCAATTAAGAGCCGTTGCATTGTCTGCATTCGCAATGAGTATGGTGACCACCACTCTTGGATTCTGCTTATGTTTTCCATCAAGCAGAGTGAAGTCATTTTTGGCAAGGCCATGTAAGAAAAAAAAATCCTTTCCTAGGGTCAGAAGAAGTAAGGGTTTGAACTTCGGGAACCTCTCAGGTGAAAAGTGCAATCTGCTTCTCTTGTGTCCATCTCACAACTCTGATTTTGTGAACTCCTCATTCTTTGTGCAGGCTGTAATGCTGTGGAACACGCTCCCACTCGAAATCAGGATGTCTACAAGCCGTGACTCATTTAAGAAGAATGTAAAAAACCACCTTTTTACCAGATGGCAGGAAAGCCTTAATTAGTAAACAACTTAGTACCCACCCACAGTGTACGTATGTAAGGTTTATGTATTAGTGTGCATCATAGTGTATGTATATAAAGTTTATATATTACCGTGTATATACATTTATTTATATTTTTATGTATATATCGTAACTTCACGAATATATATATATATATATTTTCCCACCACAATGCATCTACCCCACAAAATTTCTACACCATCCAAAGGTTGGCTGGTAGATAATGCCTTGGGCATTAAGCCCGCCGTTGTACATGTGTGCATGAAGTTTTAAAATAAATAAATAAAAGTAGTGAATTACTTAAAGCCACTTTTCTACGAGATCGCGGTATCACTGGTGTAAAAGCATGGTTCTCTCAAAAAAAAGCACTTCTACAAATGTGTTTCCCGCCAAATCTTAAGGTTAGTAAGTTGTCTTTGTTCCAAACATTGCTGTTAAATTACAGCGACATCTATCTGAAGTACGATGCATTTTGTAAAATGAAACACAGAGCGACGTGTTAGAGCTCTATTTTCTATTTTTAGCGATTCCAAATCAATCTTTATGTATAGAATATGTCATTAATAATGGGCTCTTCGACGCGGCATGTATTAAAATAAACACAGGTAAAACAGACATAACGTACATGACGTTCGATAAGATACGAAGGGAAGCCATACTTCTGCTGACGCATAGCGGTCACTCGTCTGGGAACGACAATGGTGAAACTATCACAACTCAAGAATTTTAGTTTTTGCGTCGTACGATATATTTGTACTAAATATTGTTAATAGTAAATACCTATAATAGTACTTTTTTTTAATATGCTTTGATTCATTGGACTAACGAAAAGATTTGCTTTATTAATGATTACCTTATAGATATAGTGATTAAAAATTAAATAATTCCAGTTGCAAATTCTTGTATTTCTGGCTTAATTGAACCTCTATAGTTACATAAATAAGGACTTTTCCTCTTGAAGCTGAGTTTCACTCTTCATCCTCGGTTATGACAAACCTCTTCAATCAGTATTGAGACAACGGCTGTTAAAGGAAATGCCATTGATCTTAAAAAACTATAAACCTAGTAGTCAGACTCAGTGGTCATGTCGGATAGCCGTCCTATCGGATTTTGAGTGTGAGGGAACAAAAAGTGCACCTATGACACTGGTAGCGGTGGTCGAAATCGGCTAGGAGAATATGGTCACCATATTGTGTCACATATTAGATCAACCAGTGACGCAGGGGTACATTAGTCTTAAAGATAACTGGTACTAAGCAATGATTACGTTGCTTTTCACTTTGTGAGTAAAGTTAGGTAGGTAAAGGAATACAACACTTTTTAAGGTTGGAATGAGTACCTTACTAAGTTCTAAATATCCATGAGCACCGGTTGTCACTTACCATCAAGTGATGCGTCTGTTAGATTTGTCCCATACCACAAAACATAGTTAATCGAAGAGAGCTGTAGGCTCAGCTCTACAACTTTAGTTAAAAATATCCACATCAACTCAAATCAACTTATTCATGCGTTTATTACATTGAGCGGGAATCGAATCGAACCTTTCAACCAATCAACGTTGCACGCACGCACCACATAGTTCACCAAGCACATTTATTCATTTGTTTATTAACTTATCTACTTTTCCCATCGGCGCTACATTTAGTGACGTCATCGTAACCAACAAATCAGAACCGAGAACCTGCATCACGATATGAAGATTTTCTTTCAAACTTATCATATGACAATGCAATGAATGTATGAGTTCGAGGGGTCCGTAGCTGTAGCGGAAAGCGGTATTGTTGGTGAGCCGCTCAAAGTCACCATCTTACCTTGAGTTCACCAAACTTAAAGAAACATGTCTAACATGTAATCACGTCACATGGTTTAGATAATATAAAATACCATAAATAAACGATTTTAAGAACGGAACAGACCAGGACTTTGAATAAAGGAAACCGATCGCCTAATGAAACGGAGAACAAGTTGAGTTTATTTAAACCTCACACACACCACTCTTACAGCTGATTTGACCCTTCTTTTTATCAATTATGTAGCAGAGTGAGTTCGATTTACGGTTCAGACCAAATTTTTGTATAATGATGATAATTTTGAGATCTACAAATTGATGTACCGAGCCTGGGTGTTCTTTGTGTTTGTTTCATAAAACAATCCCCCGCGATCCAGGAAATCTTTCATTTAAACGAGCACTTCTTGTATTTGAATCTCGGAAACGGCTCCATTGTTTTCATAAAATTGAGTGTGCAGTGGTTTTGGGCCAATGAATCAATCTATGTAGTTAGGTTTCATCTTTAGAAAATTTACCAAAATATAACCGAGTAAAGTCGGTCAGCCAGGTATTGTTTTTCATGCGGGAGTTTTTTTTACAGAGAAATTAAAATTAGATGCATAAGCTTAAAAATTTAAGTCCTACTCCTCAAGATGCATTACACTGGTCAACAGTGGTTTTGTTGCCCTTGATGTAAGATTGGTTTCGAGTCAACAATTCATGAAACTATTCATGGTTTCAGAAGATTGGCTCTGGTTTTTTTAATTTTTATTTTACATTTTCCAAAAAAAATGTAAAATAAAAAAAATTATGTAATACATTTTTAAATATTGACTTTTTCTTAGTAATAATTAATAGTTACTTTATTTTAATATTTAATTAAGAAACGCAATAGTTCAAAAGAAGAAAAATCATAAAATTTATGTTAAAAACACCTTTTAGCAGCACTTTTACTATATTTTTTTTCGTGACAATTTGTTTTCAAAGACCAGCAGTAATCTGCCATCAAGTGACGGTCTCATTTACCCCGGTACCTTTCTGGAAGAAAGGTCATTTCTAGATCATGGTTGTAGCGCTCTATAATTTCCTATCCTATCCAGATGATATTATATAATGATGTGACAAATGATGTGATATATTTATAATTTCCAAGAAAATTTTTCACCACCAACAGAAAACTTTTCCAAGTCTCACTTTCAAAATTAGCCATACCTTCTGTAGAGTTTGAATCTTTAATTAATGTCCCAATTTGAAGGCCATCGAGGAATCCAGCTTTTTTTTTAGAATAGTGGGCAAACGAGCGGACATGCCGCGTTATAGACGTAACAAGTGCGTTACCGGCCTTTGGGGGTTGGGGCAAGGAATGGGGGAGGGTGATGGGAGAAGGATTAGGAGGATGGATCCGGTATCCTCACTCACTCTGTTAAACACAGCGCAGGCGCTGTTTCACACCGGTTTTCTGTGAGGTCGTGGTATCACTTCGGTCGAGCCGGCCTATTCATGCCGAAGCCTGGCTATCCTAGGTTAACGCTTTCAAATTCTTCATACACGGCTTAAAAGATATTTTAAAAATGTATTTAAAAATTCTCCTTCCTTATCCAATGTTTTGACGAACTGTTTTCTCATATCTAATTTATGTAATGTATATCATACCTAACTTGCACGCACGCATACTTCACGCACACATATATACATTCTTAGTCATTACGGTGTGACGCGTAGGTACATTTGGGCTTATACTTTGTCAGAGGTGAACGTTTGCGTATGGCTCCTACCGTATTGCTCTATGACTTAATAGCCAAGCCCCGCGCTGTTACCCGCGTTACTAAGATATTGTGTGAATTGTATCGTTATTATTTGTAGCCTATGTATTATTCTGATGTATAAACTATATAATTGTAAAGTTACATTAAAATCCATTCAGTACTTTTTACGTGAAAGAGTAACAAACATCCATCGATACTTACAAACTTTCGCGTTTATAATATCAGAAGAATATATAAGTCACGATAAAATATTTTTGTTTATTTATTTAAACGTGTTCAAATATATATTGGAATGACAATTCTTGTGGAGCTACGTGCCACGTGTACATTTAAAAGTCATAAGATGAATCACACAAGAAAATGTGCTACATAAATTAAAATCTCTTACATAAATGTAAAAAATACAGATGTGTATGACATATACTCTACGTACATATGTATGTACATAGAATAATTATTTTATTATAATTAAGTTATTAAATACATCTTAATATTTATTAATTATGCCTGGTCTCGTTGGTCTAGTGGTTAGTGTAAGCGACTGTAGATCAAGAGGTCTCGGGTTCGATTCCCAGGTCGATCAACTATTGGGTATTTCTTACAAGACATTCTTAATAGTAGCTTGGAGTATGGAAGATGGCGGTGCTTACTGCCCGTGCCTTGGAGAGCTCGCTAAGCCGTCGATCCCGGTTGTCATGAAGATCTATGGCAATCGTTATTGGGAAGTCAGTGCCCTCAAATATTTTGACAACTAGCTCAACTTTCAAATTCTGTTTATCCTCAGGGTTGCCAGGTTTGGAGGTCAGATGCCAGTCGCTCTGTGTAAAAGCTGATATTTAGGTAACCTGTTGAACTAGTAGCCGACCCCAAATAATCTTAGCAATAATAAAGGCTAGGAAGATAATATAATTATTATTAATTATTGACTGCATCGGTGGCGCAGTGTTAGCTTAAGCGACTTGTGTGTTTAAAGTTTCGGGTTCGATTCTCGGGTCGTACCAAATGTTTGTATAATCTGCAAATATTTATTTCGAAATTGGGTTGTTTTCTATTTATAATATCTATGTATTTACCAAAAAAGTATATAAGCATGTATTTATATCAGTTGTCTTGGACCCACAATACAAGCTCTGCTTAGTTTGGAATTAGACTTCATTGTGTGTTAGATGTCCGAAAACATTTTATTTATTTATTTACAATTAGTTGAGAAACTAATCTATCTACTCGTGACCAGGCCAGACTTATTCTCGCTAGAGAATTAGTATTGCCATTCAACATGGCGAGTCTTTTGGGAACACTACCAATAGGCAATGATGCTGAAACATTTTTGACGCTTGTATGTAACTAATATAAATATTTTCATTGCTTTAAAATTGGTTTCCTTATATTTGATGTTCTCCTAGCCAATAAGGGCCAGGGCAGCTTGTCTCAACGGAAACCAACCAGGATAAATTATAGTGTACAAATGTGTGCACAAATATTGGTGCACTCTCGGTTCCCTCACTCTCATAATCCGATGGGACGGTTATCCGACATAGATGGGTAGAAAACAGGCGCCGAGCGCTCCGAATCACGGGGATTCAGACCCCGACTTCCAAACTTCGAGTTATTATATTATATTATGTATTTCTACCTATAATCAGATAAACTCAATTACAATTTTGGCCCCTACCCGGGATTTGAACCCGAGACTTCTTGATTGTCAGTCGAAACCTTATGAATAAAATTATAATATTCGTTATTAATTTTAGAAATTACCTTTGAAAAAAGATTGAGCTCCGCGGTAGTATGGAGTCTTTTAAAGGTAGTGGTGTTATCTGCAGATTTTGTTACTTTTGAATCAGATATTTTTTGGTCATCATGATGATCATTGGTTTTAATTTTGTACTAAAATAAGTAAGTTCAAAGTAAGAGTAGGGGAAACACTATCAGATACTCACGACGTACACACTGTAGGAGGTTTGAAACCTAAACACACTGATACTTCTGAATATTATTCGTTTACCCAATATTAATCACTAGGAAGGTAAGTGCGTCTTGCCTAGCACATGATTATAGGTCATGTGAAGTGGGCGAATGAAATCTGAATGATTATACTATCGGATTGATAAGACAACATATCCGTTATAACTATTCAATTAATATCGATTTATTATGCATTAATTTTTACATTATATAATTTAAATATTCAACACACAGTGGGGTACCTCAGGATCAGGATAGGGACAGGCTTAGGCCGATATTATTTATTGTGTTGTTTACAACGGATTTAAAAAATGTGATTCACTCAAACTTATCAGCATTCACAGACGACACCAAAATCATGGGAAACCCACTAATCTTCCACGACATAATTTAGCCTGGACAGAATTGTGTAGAGGACAAAGAAATGGCTGATTTTGCTTAATGCGGCTAAGTGTACCGTTCTGGATATAGGTAATCAAAATCCCAGATACAAGTACACAATTAATTCTGAGCCATTACAACAAGTATCTGTCAAAGGGACCTGGGAATTATACATAACTTTAAGTGAGACGAGTAAAAAGGTCAAAATCAATGTTGTACATGATTAGAAAGGCATTCTATGTTATCACCAAGAAACTATTTCTCAACATCTACCTAACATACATTCGACCTGTGCTAGAATTCTTCAAATATGGAATCCATATTTAAAAAAAAAATTCAAATGTTGGTAAGGGTCCAAAGAAAGGCAACTAAAATAGTTCTTTCCTTGAAAAACATGTCGTACGAAGAACGTCTTTTGGAATTCAACATGCTAACACTGGAGCAGAAAAGAATGAGAGGAGGCCTTATAGAAACCTACAAGAGCCTCAACTACCATGACAACGTGAGAAACAATGAATCCATGTTCACAATGAACCCAAATACACAATGAGATCACTCTTTCAAGCTTAGCAAGCTTCGGTGCGCTAGCAGTTCACGAAACTATTTCTTAACAAACCGAGTTGAATTCTTTGCCGGACACCGTGATCAGAGCTCCGGATATAAACATATTGAAAACGGACACGATATACATTTAAAAACCCCTGTAACAATTTGCACGCATCAGCTTTAAGTTGCTAGTGTATTAAGTATAATAATGGCGTGAATGAAACCTTGCGTAGTAATTACTAAGATAAAAAGGAAAGATAAAAATTAATTGGGATATGCATTATGCAATTTACCAATTAAGTTTTGTTATATTCGTTTTTTTCTTTATTTTATGGATTAGGGGGCAATAGAGCAGCCGTATCGCCTGTTGGTAAGCGATTACCGCCGCCCATGGACACCCGCAACACCAGAGGCGACACAAGTGCGGCCTTTGGGTGATGGAGAGGGGTTGGGGTATGGGCCTCCGGTATCCTCAATCAGTCGTTGAAACGCAGCATAAACGCTGTTTCACACCAGTTTTGTGTGAGACCGTGGTATCACTCCGGTCGAGTCGGTTCATTCGTGCCGAATTGTAGCTCTCTCACGGTAAAGCATGGCTCTCAGGGACTAGACGGCGTTGTGTATTAAAATGTCCGAAACAAATTATATTTATTTATTTGGTACGATTACAGGTTGTAGGAGCAAGAACAGTCTTATCATGGCTTCACAGAAAACCGGCGTGAAACAGCGCTTGTGCTGTCTTTCACCGAGTGAGTGAGGATACCGGAGGCCCTTACCCCAACCCCACCCCCTATCCCTCAAAGGCCGGACACGTATTTGTGACGCCTCTGTAATCGCTTACCATGAGACGATACGTCTCCTCAATTGCCCTCTATACATATGCCTCTCTATCCGTAAAAATAGGAGGCGAAAGAACTGATTGGTATCGATTTCTCTTTAAGAGCATGGTCTCTAAACCAGTCTGGAAAAGTCTGACATACTTTACTTTACTTAAAGGTAAGCAGCTAATAAAAGTTATGTATTCATATTTTTGAGAAAGCATCTCGGAGGATGCTATGTATAAACATTGTTATAGTGCTATTGCTATAATGTTACACTACATATACAAAAATATTCAACAATATTGACGCAAATTTAAGCGACTATCATTTCTATTATAATTGTATAGTTTTTGATACAATTCGAGTTTATTTAAGTGCGTATGTATGAGTTTCTTTCAGCAGCTCCTGTTAAATAATTCAATTGGTTCATAGGTCCTTCATTGATATGCAAAAATAAGTACACTGTGTAGCAAAGCTGCTTCGACTTGCAACCAGTTTCGTTCCGCATCTTTATAAAGCGCCACGGTAGCTAATATCTATTTTAAGTTTATTTATTTAAGTTTTTATTTATAAAAATGTATCAGGAGAATGAAGTCGGGGCGAAATTGGAGAAGAATAAATTTGAGGCTTCTATCAGTGAATTGAAGAAAAAGAATTTCGTGTCGTACACAGAGATTGAAAGTTATGGTGAGTTAATTTTTTCATGAATTTTTGCTTATAGTCTTGTTAGGTATAAGGCCAGAATTAATTTCTTTTTGTTATATATAACATTTAAATCACCGAAAACAAATAATACTCAATTATTAAATGTAATTATTTATTTAAACTTATTCATTTAATTGCGTAATATTTAGCAAGTTCAATATATTTCATGACGCTGCTAGCGTTAATAAACGATTTAACATTATTTTGACAAAAATTAATTAAATGTAACGCCACAAACAAACGGTTTCTTACACTATCACACGACAGGACAGAAATCTAATGGCGCCCATGGTGTGATAATTCCTGGTTGATTCTGAATAACGGTACCCTGTTTGTGATAATATATAGTATAGGATGTCTCAGAAAGAGTACACTTTTTTGAATTTAGTGTAATTTTTTTAAGTGTGCAAGTGGCAACTATGAAATTTTGAAGCTGGCTCATATACTTATAACGATTTTAAAAATAAAGTGCTTTACGATAGAACAAAGCGTTACAATTGTGGAAATTTAATAAAAAAATTGAGAAAGTTTAGCTGAGATCGCTGGCAAACTTCGAAGAACTTTCAGTCCATATAGTGCAATTTTTTTCTTTGGAGTTTTGCGAAATATCGTGTCTATGCGAATAAACCAAAGATATTTTCGGAGCTCTAATTCAAGATCCAACGTGTCATCTAGAATTGGTAATAGAAAATTGCATGAAAACAGTAACGGCCCCTCATTAGAGTCGTAGGCCATTTCACTCATATATTGTTCGTTGTATTTGGTGCAAAAAAATCAAAACTGTTTAAAAAAAAAAATGTGTTTTTATTTTAAAATGAAAAAGTGCACTATTCCTGGGATTTTTGTCCGTCTGCCTGTTTACTGTTTGTTTCCGTTAATTTCATTGGCAGATAGCTGATGATATAAGGAGTAACTTAGGCTATTTCTTAGATTGGCTTCGACCCACGGCATTACCTGCGGCTTATTTTATACTACGGTTAATATCGCGAGACTAAACTAGTTTTGCAATGAATACTTTGAATATTTTTATTTATATAAATTTAAACCATATTTTTCATTTTAATGATTTCCATTGGGTTCTAATTATATGCAGAGACACCAACATCCTCAACATTGGATGAATGGGCCGGTTCGACCGGAATAATATCACCATCTCACAGAAAACCGGCGTGAAACAGCGTTTGCTTGTGTTTCGCCCCAACCCATCTCCACAGCCCCCAAAGGCCGGCAACGCACTTGTTACGCCTCTGAGGTTGCGGGTGTCCATTGGCGGCAATAATCGCTTAACATCAGGCGATACTTCTGCTTCCTAAAAAACAGACTTTCAAGGTCCACTGCTGGACAAATGCCTCTTCTTGGAAAGGAGTTTTTGGTTTAGTATACCACGCGTAGACTGGTTAGTATAGAGTTTGTTTCATATTTTTCTTATCTTTGCTGTTGACCAGCACAGTTTGCTCCCTTAGTCGCCCTCCCCTCTATCGACACCCACGGGATGATTGACCCATCCGTCACCACATTAACATACAGATTTTGTTATTCGTCTTCCTTGACCAATTACGATTTATGTGGTGATGTGGTATATGTATTGATTATAAATTTGTTTATTACTGAAAATATTACGTTACTAATAATAACTAAAACTAATAGTGTTTTAATCTACGTAAAGATGACCATGACTAACGATGTTCTCCTAGCTGATTACGGCCACGGCGGCTAGTTTCAACGGAAACCAGCCAACTACGTAGGAGATATTATAGTGCACAAGTGTGTGCGTAAACACAAGTGCACTCTCTGTTCCCTCTCTCACATCATCCGATGGGACAGGCATCGACACGATCGGGGAGAGATTAGGCGCAGGACCGATAGCTTTACCTGCTCTCCGAGGCACGGGGGTTCAGACCCCAACTTCCAAACTCCGAGCTGTTATTAAGTATTTCCATAATCAGAAAAACTCAATAACACTTTTGGCCCGACACGGAATTCGAACCCGAGACCTCTTGAAGCGCAGTCGGATACGTCAACCGCTAGACCAAAGAGGCAGTGCGAGCAGACCATCACTAATATCTGTGATACAAAACATTATTTAAGTTTTAATATATATTCAGTGAACTAATAATGTGGCCTTGTCAAATATTTAAATATGAATACGCACATTATCACAATAGTCATAACGCTTTGTTTGATTCTAATCTTGTTTTTTTTCTCTGCTATTTAGCGAGGAGAACTTGTTTCGTTTTGTTTTTGTTTAAAACCTGCGTTAATCTTTCACAGAAAAAAAATACACAAAAACAATGTTACGTACGTTAAGCTACTGCTCTGCATACTTAATTGGGTTTCAAGTTAATTTTTTTATATATGTATTATGAAAAATTATGTCAATTTATTTATTTTTTATTTAGTTTAAAAACTTTATGCACTACTATTGTACATCGGCGGACTTAATGCCCAGGGCATTCTCTTTCAGTCAGCCTTTGGGTGGTGTAGAAATTTTGTAAGATAGGTGCACAGAGGCTACATACTTATAAGACATATACAGTTCACAATATATTGAAAAGTATACATACACACGTAGACTAAAATATAACATATATATATAAATATATACAAATATATAATAGATTAACATATAGATAAATACTATATTTGTTTATATACTATGAAACCCTGTAACGTGAGATATGTTATGGACTAGATTGTTCTGCCAGTTCATTAAGAAGAAGCTCGTGTACTTTCTTTTTGAACGAAAATCGGTTTGTGGACATCCTGACTTCGAGCGGAAGCGCATTCCAGAGTAGTACTGCTTGAACAAAGAACGAACAGTTCACGAAATTGGAATTGTGAGAGGGATCAATCCAGAATAGCACTGCTTGAACAAAGAACGAATAGTTCACGAAATCGGAATTTAATAATAGTTTTCAATTTTATTATTTATATAATATTATAATTATTTTCATAGAATTCTATAATTTTGTTTTTCTCTTCTGAGAAAAAGTAAATGAAATATTATTTTCGGTTTAGTTTACTCTTCTTTCTATTGTTATCTTGATTAATAATTCCTTATACAATTGCCTCTGGAACGTTATTACTCATTACACAGATGTATTAAAACTTTTTAGTAATAATCTAGCAAATGCTTCGCTTTTAGAAAAAAAAGAAACCGCTGTGTACTTTGAACAAATTTATATTAGTATTCTAGTTATTTTTTTAAATAAGTGTAGGCTCGTAAGGCTTTAGATTTGTTGTAGTAAAAAAAAATTTATAACTTACCCTAAAAACACTGTTTTAGGAAGTTACAGTCAACGTGTGTACACTACCTGTGGGCACATTTAATTCTGCTCATACTTTCCATCAGGCAGAGCAGATAAGAGTTATTTTGGCAGCTCTTACATAAAAAATATACACGACACCGACACACGACCTCCGACTTTAGTCCTGCCCGCAGGCCCAACCGTGTAGTCAGTTTTATACACCTTCCAAGACCTTTTCGAATGCCTCGTTGGCGCAGTGGCAACGCATGCGATTATTGTGCTTGAGGTCTAAATTTCGATTCCCGGGTCGTAACAAATGATTGTATGATCTGCAAATATTTGTTTTGGAGTTTGTCTTTGGTCTTCTTTGTATAATATATTTATTTGCATAAAAAGGTATGTAAGTATACTATCGGCAGGGCAGATTCATTTTGGCGTCTTATACTTAAAAAAAAAAGCTTAAATAAAATCCAAGAGTAATAATAATAATAACATTTACTGCACGAAAACAAAAAATATTCAATATGTTCAACTTAAAATTATCTTTATTTATATAGAACATGAACAACCTACGTAGAAACGTATATTTCGGCCAACGGCGCCATTCCCCACAACAATTTCAACTTGACTAGTATTTATTATGAAATAAATTTAACTAATCTGAAATAGAAATAGAAAAAAAAGAATAAAATGAAAGTTATGACGTGAGACTCTGTCTGTGTACGTGTACGTGGGAGTATGTGTGGACGTGTGTGTTCAGGTGTTAAAATGACTGGCCACCACTATACAACTCCTGCGCAGTTGACCGGTCTCCATAGACACTGGCTGCCATGACTAAAGTTCTCTAGGAGTACAACGTCATCATGTTATGTATGAAATATATATTTGGTGGATTACGAATGTAGATTCTTATCACCCCGCTTGTCATACGAGTATTGTAAGAAGTAAATAAAGGAGCAAATTATATAGGACAACAACATTGCTAAGAGAAGAAAAGCTTGATACAAACACTACAATAAATATACAGATATTCAGGAACACAATACATGTGTGTTTTGTTTTTTTTTAAATTCAATTTTTAATTATAAAATAACAAAAACACCTCTCAATTAAAGTAAATTTACGTTGTTTTAAAAAGAAACATTTGTTTTCTGTAATTTAGAATTACTACAATTTTCTTGAAATCTGAATCCTTTGTTTCATAATATTATATCTTAATATTGTTTAACCAAGGTGATATGTTTCATACAATTATATTTTTATTCATGTTGGCCTTCTCTCATATCAAGTACAAGTTTTATGAGTAAAGTTACACTTTTAAAATAAAATGGCAAAGCAAGCACTTAATCTAGTTTCATACGCAAAAATGCCTTAAATCATTTTGCAAAAGAGCTGATACTCTTACACTGCTGGACTAATATTAACCAAACATAGCTAATAACCACCGCGAGGAAACTGGCTTCCAAATGAAAAAACCGTATTGATTTAGTATATCCGTTTGAGAGCTACGACGTCACAGACAGACACAGACACACACACACACGCAGAGAGAGACATTGACGTAAAACTTATAATACCCCTCTATTAGCGTCAGGCGCTAAAAACCAATCAAACTATGCAGGTCAACCTCACTACCCTCTTTCAAAGTTGGCATTCTACTAACGTAAACGAAAACTGTCAAAAATCATTCAATTCTGAATTCAAAATAGTCTTTAAAAGAATTTCCAGCATCGGTTCAGTAGATTTAGAAATTACCCCCAACAATATAATTTCGATGACCCCCTACAACGTCACAAACACACGAACTTTGTCTCTAAAGCTGGGTGTGTTTTTGTTTTGGGTTTTCTAAGACCAAATATCAAACATCTAACAAAATATGGGCGTGGTCTAACTATTTTGCTCAAACAAGCAAACATGTTATTCAAAGCGGACGGAAAACACAAAAAAAGTCGCAGGAGACCCGGCTTTACAATTGAAAGAACTTATTTTGAGGCGCTCATAGCCTAGTTGCACTCGGGGATTAGAAACAATCACCGAGGGTAAGCAACGACGGCGCAGTCAGTACCTGAATGGGTGACCGCTGGAGGAATGTTACCATGAGCGTCTCCGTGATTCGGAGGTCGCGTTAAGCAGTCGGTCCCGGTTGTTATCCTACGATAACAGTCGTGAAGCTTAATTGGAGGCCTTCGAGCGGCTTAAAAGCATCCAACGGCAAGAGTACGTAGCCACAACGTATTCTTGCCAGTCGCCAACGCGCACTTGGCCAGCGTGGGGACGTATGGCCCTAACCCTCTCCTGAAAGGAAACCCGAACCCAGCAGTGGGACATTATGGGTTGTTGATTGATTGATGACCTTGTTTTAGTGACATTTTAAATTAGTGATGGTTATTTTTGAATAAAAACAAATAAAATAAAAAATATAACCTAACCTAACCGATAGTTAAATCGCGATATTTACCAAATAAAAAAGCAGTATGAACTCGATTGACAATCCACCTTTTAATTATAATATCACTAGTGAAATAATATCACGGTTTTGACAATAAACCTGCGACGTGTTTATTCTGAATGTCGGGAACGGCTCCAACGATTTTCATACAGAATGTACATTTCCAATGTGGGAGTTGTATTTAAAAAAAAAACAACTTGATTAACAAGAAGTAACATTTAACGAGACATCAAATTAGCTGTAACATTAATTACTTTGCGAAAAACCCGAGGGTTATTCATAAATGTGCTGCAACTAATTATTATTTTTTTGTGATTAGTATGTATAAAATAAAAGAAATAGTAGTGCAAGAACAATAGTATAAATGTTCAGAAAAAAGACCCTCACCCATGATTACTATATTACATTTTTTTTCATGTTTGTTTATTTTTCTAACAAACAATCTACTACTTAATAAACCACATAAAACTAAAAATGTCTTAGTGGGAATTAATGATTACTTTAATGTGGACAATCAGGGTAAAAGCCTTCTCCAATAAGTTCCACTTTTCTTAATTGATTTTTCTACAATCACGTTATCCCCCCTGGCGCATAGACGACGCCTCCTTCTCACGTCAGACTGTCCTTCTCTTTTTTGGGGTGTTAGTTGTCCATCGAATATCATCGTATCTCGCAACATGATCAGCCCACCTTCATTTTAAAGTTTGAGAGAAATTAAAGCATCCTTGGCTTTGGTCATTTTTTGAATTTCTGTGATTCTTACTCTATGTCTCAGTTCAAGCAGCTCCTTTCCATTGCTTTCTGAAGCTACCTACTCACCGAAGCCGTTAACAGCTTTACTTGCCGGGTCAACAGCATGCGCCCGCGCGTTTTACCCGGCGGGACGCCTCTCATGCAGTTGCATAGATAATACACTATACTAGATTCAGTTGCCCGCTGGTTTTCAAAGTCAGTATTTTTTTGAGTCTCGGCAAACGTAGTGTAGTACGTCCACAGGCCAGGTGGAGCGATGATTTGTGCAGGACGGCCGGCAGGAGTTGGATGCGAGAAGCCATAGATCGAATTAAGGGGCGTGAAATTGGAGAGGCCTTTATCCAGCAATGGACTGCGATAGGCTGATGATGATGATAATAATGATTTTTTGTCAACTAAAATCGATATTGAATGGGACGACGAACGAAAAAATCAATAAAACTCTCTCCCTCAAAATGAAACCTCTATCGCTCAAAATAACTACTATGGGACCCAAAACACAATGACTATAAAAGACGACCAAAAGGCCACGACGCCTATAACGATATTGCGACTGAATTATTTACATACGTTTGCTAAAATTGAGAGTAAAAAAATAACAAGTCAAATTAATCTTATATTCATTTATTGATATTGATCTCATTGATTTATAAAAAACACATTTCATATTTTGTTAAAAGTTTCATTATCCAAATAACAATAAAAATAATCTCGTCTATTTAATAATTATGAGTTTGAGGTGTTTAAATGCCATTCTAATCTTTCGAAATCTAATCTATTCTAACGGTTTGTAGACAGTATCAGTGGTCTGTACTTTTTGTTTTGCCTTGATATCGTAGGTCGATGTTTGGCAGCCGTACGTGAGACATGGTAACATCCTTTTAAATTTAATTGCTGGATAAGATTTTAGAATATACTTTTGAGCCCATTATCTCTTCCATACAATAGCTACTGTCTTCTTTATTTCTTCACTTCTTATGTCAAGAATTGTTGAAGGTTATTGACACCCTCGGTGGCACAGTGGTAGTGTATGCGTGCAGTGCTTGAGGTATCGGTTTCGATGCCCGGGTCGGACCAAATGTTTGTATGATCTGCAAATATTTGTTTCGGAATTTGGGGTTTTCTATGTTTAATGTGTATGCATTTACAAAAAAAAAGTATATCAGTATACTAACAGTCAATCTAGCTATTACAATACAAGCTCAGCTTAGTTTGAAGCTAAATGGCATTGCGTGTGAAATGTCTGAAATATTTATTTATTTATATTCTTAGTTTATTTATATTCTAGTAAAACCTTCGAATTCAGTTCACCCTCAAGGTAGCGGAGGTCAGATGCTAGTCGCTCCGTGTAAAAACTGATATTCAAGTAAAACCGGCAGAACTAGTAGCCGACCACATATAATCTTGGGAAGAATAAAAGCTAGGAAGATAATGATGATTTATTTATATTCTTCGGCCATCTATATAAACTGTCGCATATATGGTCTAAAGTACAAAACTATTTTCGACAACTAGTGTTACTGGAATTGCGGGCCTCTGCTTGTTATAATTCTACTAATCTTTGACCTGGATTTATGTGTCTGGACGTATTTTCCTCTAGCAACCTCTTTCAACGGAACTAAAGTTAGAAAAACGTGTGTACCAGTGAACTAAGATCATAAAATGGCAGTTTCATTAAAGTTAACTTCTTTTTTGTGCATCATATATGTACAGTTTTGAATTTAAGTATGAATTGTAATTTTTTGAGTGCGAATTATTTTCGTTGCATAGATATTATTGTCTGCGCGGTCGCGACGCCGTTTGCCACTGGATCAAGTGTTTTGGGTTTGTTGATTGTAACAAAATACCCAAACCTCCATAAATAACTGAATGATTATTTACATAAGATCGTTGATTGTTTGTTGTTTGATTGATTGTTGAGTGAAATGAACCCGACATCAGAGTTCTTTATAATATACTCCAATTTGTCGTGCACACAATAAACTAAACTTGAACAGTACAAACGAAAACGTGTTTCACTATCCTCTGTGTCTTTAATCCCAACAGGGTTCAAGTGTGTGTCAAATTGTCTGAAATTGACTGCCTCGGTGGCGCAGCGGTAGCTTATGCAACTGCTCGCTGAGGTCTTAGGTTCGATTCCCGGATCGGACAAATGTTTGTATGGCCTGCAATCATTCGTTTCGGAGTTTGGGTGTTTTCTATATATAATAAGTATGTATTTACTAAAAAAAAGTATAATATGTATTCATATCAGTTGTCTAGTACCCATAATACAAGCTCTGCTTAGCTTGGGACTAGATGGCGTTGTGTGTTAAATGTCCGAAATATTTATTTATTTATTTAATTGAACAAGCGACAACATCGACAAAACTTTGTGTGATCCACAAATAGTTTTTCCGAGTCTAAGTGTTCTTCGTGTCTGTTTCGTGTATGTTTGTAAAGTCCCTCGCGGCAAGGATGTATATTTCTAATGCGGGAGTTGTCTTTTTTTAAATAATATACAAAAATAAATTATTTAATGAACCTCAACCCCAACCGGCTTCAAACGGCTAACACAGCATTTAGCCTGCAATCCATATCATTCAATATACTCAACTATATAGTATAAAACAAAGTCGCATCCCGCAGTCTCCATGTCCCTATAAATACTTAGATCTTTAAAACTACGCAACGGATTTTGATGCGGTTCTCTTTAATTGATAGAGTGATTTAAGAGGAAGGTTTATTATAATGCATGTATAATATAGAAGGTAAACACACTGATAATTTTAGAGGTCTCTAATGTGATGTCGGAAAATAAATACATTTTTTTGCACTTTCATTGCGAACGCTAGATGAACCCTACGAGATGGATCAAAATAATGTACTACAGTATTGTACACCTTAAAAAGGTCTACAAAGATCCTTCGTGGTATATGTCTATCTCTTAGGAATATCCCACAATAACCATTTTTTACCTTTTACTTTTTACGAGAAATAGTGGTTTATTTACGAAGCGATTTCAAACAATAAAGTTTTAATCCTTATCCACTTAAGTACCTTAATTACATTGTGCACTTAATATAGATGAATATAGTAACTAATTTAAATGAATATATTCGCAGATATTATAGATTAAAAATTTACGAGTCGTGTCGTTGGTGATTTAAATGAATTCCGATAAAGACATAGATTGACTCTTGAATAAGATATAGACTTATATACTACTTACGATATAGATTGTCGACATAGCCGCTAAATTATGTTAGCTAGAATATAAAAACGCAATATCGTATTAGAATATAAATTTTGTGCGTGTTTAATTAAATTAGATACAAATTTTGTTTGCTCGCATGCGCTAATCTCAGTAAATATTGGTCGGATTTGGAAAATTCATTAAGTGTTAGATAACCGATTTATCGAGGAAGGCTAAAGGCTATATTCATACATTATGCAAATACTTAAAATATGTCTACTATATTAACTATAGGAAACCTTCTGTTTAGATGTGTTTTTTTTTTTTTTTTTTAAACACAACTCTCTCATTAGGAATATACATTCCTGTGTCTGGGCTGGCCACATTTGCCGAAGAACCGATAACCGTTGGGGTAAACGAGTTCTAGAGTGGAGACCGCGTCTCGGCAAACGTAGTGTAGGACGTCCACAAGCCAGGTGGAGCGATGATTTGCGCAAGACGGCTGGCAGGAGCTGGATGCGAGAAGCCATAGATCGAACTAAGTGGCGTGAAATTGGAGAGGCCTATGTCCAGCAGTGGACTGCGATAGGCTGATGATGATGATGATTCCTGTGTCGCGGGGATCTTTACAAACATACATGAAACGGACACAAAGTACACCCAGACTTAGAACAACAATTTATGGATCCCACAAAGTGTTGTCCCATGTAGGATATGAACCCACAACACTTGGCACAGTAGGAAGCGGTGTGGCGACCACTCCAACCACTAGGCCAACCGTGTAGTCAGATTGCCGATGTTTAACGATTAAACTTGCATAAAAGGGAAACTTGCATATTGAAAACCATAAAAGGGGCTTTGCTCGCGAGGAAATTTATTATATGTATTTAATTAAAAACTATGTAAGTATGTACGAATTATTTATTGATGTTTTTAAACGTTAACTTTTTCAAAGTTCTTAATAATGGGCTTTATTAATAGTTTACGCTCGACGATGATGAATCAATCAGTCAGTCAGTCAGGACTAGTTATTTTATAAGTAATAGATAAATGCGAAAAGTTGTAAGGATACCTTTTTTATGTTATAGGGGGCAAACGAGCAGACGTATCACCTGATGGTAAACGATTACCGCCGCCCATGGACACCCGCAACACCAAGGGCGTCTCAAGTGCGTTGCCGCCCTTGGGGGATGGGAAGGGGGATCAGGGGAAGGGTTGGATTATGGGCTTTTTTTTTATTTTCGTGGTGGAATGCCTTTACGCACTTCGCTCCCCCCCCAGCGGGGACAGGGGGTTCGCTTTGTGTGGGACTCCTGACTGACTCGCCAGACTACCCACTAAACCACAACGGTGTGCTACTCTGCGCCTGACACGGGAGAGATCCGGGAACCGCTTTCTTACGCCATCCGGACCCCTCCCAGATTGGATTATGGCCTCCGGTATCCTCTCTCTCTCAGTGAAACACAGCGCAGGCGCTGTTTCACGCTGGTTTTCTGTGAGGCCGAGGTACCACTCCGGTCGTGCCGGCCCATGCATGCCGAAGTGTGGCTCTCCCACGGTAATGTCTGTATGGTTGTGACTGTTTTACGAAAAAATGACTGAATTGATTTATATGAAACTTTACAGCTCATACCACGATATCTGACATACACGCGAGCGGAGTCTCAGGTATGAACTAGTTACTACTTATATATGTCTAAATATATACATATTAAAAATATATGTAGAACAACTTTGTTGTTAATATATATTTGTTTGTGTTGTCTGTTTGTTAACTTTGTTGTTGTGATGTTCACGAATATACGTACGGTCATTTTTTTTCTCCACCAATCAATCAATCAAAAACCCATAATGTCCCACTGCTGGACTCGGGTCTCCTCTCAGGAGAGGGTTATGGCCATTTGTCCCCACGCTGGCCAAGTGCGGGTTGGGGACTGGCAAGACTACGTTGTGGCTACGTAATCTTGCCGTTGGATGTTTTTAAGACGCCCAAAGGCCTCCAACTAAGCTTCAGGACTGTTATCATATGATAGCAACCGTGACCTCCGAATCACGGAGACGCTAATGGTAACATGCCACCAGCGATCACCATTCCATTGTCAGTACCGCGCTGTCATTGCTTACCCTCGGTAATTGTTTTAATCACCAAGTGCAACTGGGCTATGAGCGCCATTTTTTTTTCTAAATTTCCGAATATCTTTTCTTTATCTTTTATGTCCGCTGCAGCATCCTACAGGTAGTACAGTCGTGGAATAAAAAATATTACAATTTCGGTTTCCTCATAATTTTCTTTAATACAAACTTTATCGTGACAATTAGCAAACATATAAATTAAAGAATTATCCAATTTGATGCAGTCGATCAGAAGTTTTGTACGACATACTTTTCGGTTATTCATTTTTAGTCATATAGATTATGTATGTATGGGTGGGAATCAAAGCTCCGGCTTAGCAGGTCCCTACAACAACAGGCCCGTCCTGATGATGTTCATCAAATAGCGCTTTACCTTATACTAGTTTATTTTTAACCAACAGGAGAAAGTGGAGTCACCTCAGAGTACCAGGCAGCCCATCGTCGCTCTCTCAATGACCCAGAAGGCTTTTGGGGCGAGGTCGCACAAGAGTTGGAGTGGACCAAGCCTTGGGACAAAGTGCTTGATAATAGCAACCCACCTTTCACGAAATGGTAAGTTCAAAGTAATTTTTTTATTATTATGTGCTTATGAGAACACGTTAAGCCTTCGGTTGTCTTGAAGACAATCGTTAATGGGAAATCAGTGATTTAAAATATACTGACAACTAGTGAAATCTTCGAAATCAGTTCACCCTCAGGGTTGTGAAGGTCCGATGGCAGTCGCTCCGTGGAAAAACTGACATTCAAGTAAAACCGGTTGAACTAGTAGCCGACCCCAATTAATCTTGAGAATAATTAAGGCTAAGAAGATGATGGAAATTAATGATGTACAGAATCTTAAATATGCAATTTTATCCCTTCAAAACTAACTGGAGAAAAGATCCGACTAGTCGAGGTAATCATGGCAGGAGAACCGCAATCTCTGTTAGATTTAGGCAGTTGTATTTATAAATCTACTTGAGAACTTTCATATCGTACAGAACTCCGTACTACTAGTTACTCCGTAGTCCGACAGATGGCACTGTATTATATTTTTATTTCATGGAGTGTCACCATTCGAATTCATCTTGTGGTTGCTGTAAAAGTCGAGTAAGGGAGCAAACAGAACAACAGTACAACCTTATATCGACCTGAGTGGTCTGTGTTTAGTGTTTGGCCAGAATCTCCTTTTTAAGGAGGTGCCTAGCTTTTAAAGGTCAATGATGATGATGTAAAGTTTACCAATATAGTATTAAATAGAATTTTACTGCCCGTAATATACATCATGTATTTGTTAATAAAATGTAATGTAAGCCCTTTCAGACCAGTTTTTTTTTAAATTTTTTTTTTATGTTTATGGCAAACGAGCAGACGTATCGCCTGATGGTAAGCGATTACCGCCGCCCGTGGACACCCGCAACACCAGAGGCGTCACAAGTGTGTTGCCGGCCTTTTAAAAAGGAGTACGCTCTTTTCTTGAAGGTTTGAAGGTCGTATTGGTCCGGGAATACCGCAGGCGACAATTCATTCCACAGTTGAATTATATTTTTCTCTTCAAATGTTTTAAGTATAATATGCCAAATATAACACATACATCCACAATATATAATTAGTTATGAAAACAATTGAATACAGCTATTTTTAAATTACACTGTATTAATTAAAGATATTCAAACTGCAATATATTCTTTATTTTTGTGTCCGCCATTGTGGATAACAGGTCTGTAATGGTTAATGTGAATTAGTTACATTTACACAATGGATATTTATCAATTACTTTACTGCTTCAATTTTATACTTTATGTTAAGTACTTTTATTGTGTTTGCGGCGTTGGACCGGAGTGGAGTAGCTATATCGTCTTTTACCAATACGAAATAGGCTGTTACTGTTACTTTTTGGGGGGGAATCTTCACACATACCCATTATAGAGGAGAGCCACGCTTTGGCATGCATGGGCCGGCTCGACTGGAGTGATACCACGGCCTCACAGTTTCGCCGAGTGATAGAGGATACCGGAGTCCCATACCCCAACCTCTCCCCGATCCCCATCTTCCACATCTTACCCCAGAGGCCGGCAACGCACTTGTGTCGCCTCTGGTGTGGCAGATGTCCATGGGCGGATGAATCGCTTACCATCAGGCGCTACGTCTGCTCGTTTGCGTGCGATCCCATAAAAAAATACACACAAAAACAATCGCCTGTCATTATGAACTCACACATAACAGTTCAAATAGGCGCATTAAAGTAGTCCAGTTGCGGTAACCCAGTCCTCCACTTCAAGAACAATTCAAATAAAACAATTACAATTTCACACACACATAAACTCATTATGTGTCATAGTGTTACGTAGGCCCGTTTGGGCTTATACTCTGTCAGAGGAGAACGCCTGCGTATAGCTACTCCCCTTCGTAATAGTCGGCAAACCGTCACGGACCACCTTCACCTTTGCCAAGAAAAATGAAGTTATTTTCGAGCATCTAAATAATTGAACATAGCAGTTAAATAAATAGAGATATTCTTCGTAATCATTAACAGCTGACAGGTGAACTGGTAGAAAATAGTTACGGCATTAAGACCTCCTTTGCGACATCTGTGCATAAACTTTGAATAAAGCCCTTAATCTACTTAATCAAAAAGGCTTTAGCATACTACACCGCGCTGCCAGGCGGGACTTTTTGCAGTCTATAATCTCTTGCAGACTTTTAGATGATCTATGCAGTATTAATAAAAAGTCTACTTTCAGGTGGGTAGGAGGTGAAATGTCAGTATGTCACAATGCAGTTGATCGACACGTTGCAGCTGGAAAAGGAGACCAGGTAGCGTTAGTCCACGACTCCCCGTTGACTGACACCGTCAGAAAGATCACCTACTCCGAGTTTAAAGACCAGGTCAGTGACGATATCTTGTTGTGAAATGTTGACCACCACTTGTAAAATCAGAGTTCAGTAGCTCGTTCGTTGAATTTAATTAAAAAACAAAGGTTACTGCCCTGACTACTAGAGGGAAAAAGTGTGAGTGTCATCTTCGTCGCACGACTGGAGTCACGTAATAGTTCAGTCAAATAAGATATTAAATAGGCGTGATCTCGAAAAGTAAAGCAAAACGCAAATGTATTTTTCTTTGTTTAGGACTTTGTGTAGGAGGTGCTTGGAAAAGCTTATTTTCGAGTTGTCGTATCATGAGATCTTGAGGCTTTTTTTGAGCGGAGGTTGGAAGGAAAAAACGGGTTTTTCCCTATAACTCAACGAATTTTTGATCAAATGAGACTTGTGACCTCGCATTTTGTAGGTATTTTCAGTCTCTTTCATTTTGGCATGTTACCTCCACTGAAACTCAATATTTTGCGAGTTTATGTAAAACTCGAAAAATATTGAGTTTCGGTGGATAGATAAAGTGATTTTGACCTCTGAAGAAGTTGTAAAACTTGAAAAGACGAAGAAAATTATCATTTACCCGATTCGATTGGTCAAAATTTACCACAGAAGGCAGGCTCAGAAATGACACCACCGCAGCAGTGGCGCGCATGGGGCCGTCTTCGTCACGTTTTCCGCTTCTGTCCTTTTTCCTATACATGCAATCGAAAAACGACCAAAATGAAACTTGTAGAAAAAATTCGCAGAGTTATAGCGTTATATATATTTTTTTTCCCCCCTCTGCCCCTCCCCAAAGAAGTCTCAAAGTCTCCTGATACGATAAACCTAAAATATTTTTTTCTAAGCCCCCCCCCCTACACAAAGGAAATGTTGCGTTTCGTTTCACTTTCCTGAGTGGAATTTACGTCGCGATTGAAGTAAATACGTAAGCGACATAAAATTCTCATTTTGTTAGCGACAAAGCTATCCCAAATTAAATAATAACAAAGCCTTGCAGCGTAATGCATGGCTTTTTGTTTACACTTGATTTTACTCTATAAAATTCTCACACCGCTGACTGAAGAACATTACCTATCTTCCTAAGTTCTGATTTGCCAAAAATGATTTTTTTTAATTATTATTATCATTATTTTTCATTCATTTATATCGAAAGTGTAGATATTGTATATATTTATGTATTTATTTGACTGTATTAATGTGTAACACTTAATCTTTTATTGTTAGTATTTATCTTAATTAAATGATTTCCTTTAATTATTTATTTTTTTCACACCAAATTACCCATGAATTCGATTTTCTACAGTCAATTTGTCCATCTAAAGGTTGTCTGGAAGAAATTGCTTTTTAGCGATAAGGCCGCCATTTGTACATGGTCGTTTATATGTTATGCTCCTGAATGTAAACTGTTTTAACTGGTGTACAATAAAGTTTATTCTATTCTATTATAAATATGAAAATTATTTCATAAGAAGTAATCTCCTAAAAGTAATGCACTTATACTTTGAAGTGGTAAACTTATGGTTGAAGTGGTGGCAGGGGGTGCTTGAGATCTCGGGTTCGTTTCCCGGGTCGGACCAATTGTTTGTATGATCTGCAAATATTTGTTTCGTAGTTTGGGTGATTTCTATGTACAATATGTTTGTATTTACTAAAGTATATATGTATATCAATTGTCTAGCACCCATAATACAAGCTCTGCTGAGCTTGGGCCTAGACGGCATTGTGTGTTTGATATCCGAAACATTACAATGATAAAAAGAAATAACTTCGGTAGTCAAATAAATATTAGTTGGGTACTGACGCGATAACGTGAATGAACCTTTAATGTTACAACTATGGCCACTAAATCACACGAATATTCATTAATTTTCTGTAAAAGGTCAAGTGATAGTTACTGTTGCTTTAATTTAATCAATGTTCACTGAATTAAAAAAAAGACACGTCTGTGGTTGCTTTCGACGTTTTTTAAAGAGTGAGTCTTAAGGAATACTAGCTTCTTCTAGCTGTAAAGTCTGACGTGTAAAATTATTTATATAAAAGTTTTTGGTCTCGTGTACGTCGGCTATCGCTGTAAAAGAATTACCTATGACCTTCTTCAAGAATCAAAGTAAACATTGAAATGTTTACCCATAGTCCCGTGTGCGTACAGTTATATGCGACGCACACGAGAGCTGCGGTGTTAGGGGCAAGCTTTTAAAGAATCTGCGCGGTCATTGAAAAACATTTGGCGCTAGGGTAATGATTGCACTCGGGCTGGAATCGCTTGTGGCGGTTTAAACGTGAACGTATTAGAGACACACAAATCGGTTTTCAAATTTATAATATATTTTTATTAGGACAAATCGTGCACTTCGGGCGCATTGGAGAACTTAATGCCTAAGGTCTCCCAATCTACTTTTGGGTGATGCAGAGAAAATACAAAGTAACTGCATTTAGGCTGAAGCCAGTTTAGAAATATTTCGTATACACTTTTAAGCCTACACATAATACATGAGTACATACATATACTAAATGAATACGTTGTACACAAATTATTACTTTAATTAGAATAAGATGCCTTTTATGTACTGCTCGTTTCTGATTTTTCTTGAAAGATCTGCTGAACTTTACTTTACTTGATTACTTACAAGTGTTTCAGATCGAAGCTTTTTCTACAATCGCTAATACCTTTGGGCTCTCCTATTATTTTCTTCTGACCACGTCACATAATGTAGAAATAACGTCATTCTCATTCATTTGATTAGTTTTAACAACATTTATCTTTGCCGAATATCAACTAGGCTAAGTCTGTAGTACCTCAAAATATTGTTGAAATAAAATTGACCAAAGATGTTTATTTACTGTTCTTGGAATGAGAAGAAGAAGAAAGAATAGCTTATAATCAATAGAATCCGAGCATCTACTCATCTACATCATTCATACAAAGATGCGCATGCGCGACTGATCTCGCTTGAACAAAGTTTTCTACCAACAAAAGTTTCTAGAACATTCCAGAACATTCTAGCCATTAATTCTTTCTTTTAGAACTAAGCTTGAAAGTAACGACCATAAATAATATGCCTGCAAAATCTAGGAGACACCTGTTGAATAAATGCATAACTTGACTTGTATTCACACAACAGTGACCCAAGGGGTGAAGTGAATTAATTTATGGAATATATTTCTGGATGAGCATCAGTAATTGAGTTATATTATACCTTATAAAAGTTGTTACAAGCATCATATTTGTTTAAGTTTATATTTTGTATAAGTTAAACAGAATTATCGTCTGCTATATGTATGCTTTAAAGGCCGGCAACGCATTTGTGACGCCTTTGGGGATGCGAGTGTCCATGGGCGGTAATCGCTTACCATCAGGCGATACGTCTGCTCCCTATTACATAAAAAAATTGATGATCTATAAATAGTGAGATTAAAAATACTTATATGATTATATTTCCCGTTATTCTTTTCTAATTAAAATAACTAGGCAGCTTTAGTAGTTATTGATCCTGACTGCTAAGTCAGAGGTCATGGGTTCGATACATTCTTAGAACTGAAAATTGTATAAAGAGCACTATCATTAAAGGTAACGGGGCGGTATTCACATCTTACAGAAGAGTAGCCACATCACACATTATTTCTGATATCTGCCGAGACCTCAACCCACGCGAATACGTTGAGAGTATCACTAAAGCGGCCTCACGGAAGCTAGGTGTGTTAAACAGGGTGAGACGGTTCTTCTCGCCCGGGCATCTGTGTCTTCTTTACAAGACCCAGGTTCACTCGTGCGTGGAGTATTGTTCTCACCTTTGCGAAGGTGCCGCACAGTACCTGTTTGACGCTCTTGACCGGTTGCAGCGGCGAGCAATCCGTATTATCGATAGTCCCGAAGCCACCGAGACCCTTGAGCCTCTACAGTTGCGTAGAGATATCGCCTCCTTGGCAGTCCTCTATCGCCTTTGCCATGGTGAGTGTTCTGAAGAGCTCTTCCAATTGATCTCCCCCTCTCCCTTCCTCTACAGAACAACACGTGCCGGCCTTAGAAGTCACAGCTTTAAAGTGGAAGACATACATTCTCGTACTCATCACTTCGGTAATTCCTTCCTGTGCCGAGCGGTCAAAACCTGGAACTCTCTACCAGCGCACGTGTTTCCTTCCCACTATGATCCCGGGTCCTTTAAGCGGGGCGTGAAAAAGCATCTCACCAGGCCGCCATAGTGTGGGTCACCATGCTGCATTGTTCTTTTTCACATTGAGGATGGTGACCACCACTCTTGGATTCTGCTCATGCTTTCCATCAGGCAGGGCAGAGTCATTTTGGCAGCTTAAATATAAATAAAAAAAAAAAAATTGTACTGTGTGGGAATTGAACCCGGAACCACTAGCTTAGCAGATTTTTTAAATTATTTTTTATTTAATATGACATTAGAAATCCTGACTCTACAGACATACATGAAACGTAGACAATGAACACCCAGACTCAGAAAAACAATTTAAAAACAGTCCCATGTAGGATTTGAACCCACAACACTTGGCGAATCAGCAAGCGGAGTGGCGACAGCTTAAATCGCTAGGCTAACCGTGCTGTCAAAGTAGCAGATACCGCTATTACATAACAATTACATATACAAGCTGAAGAGTTCGTTTGGTTAAGGAAGTACTGTTAGATAGCTCAGTTTTTGAGGAAGGCTACCGGGTACATATCATCACGGTACGGCTAAAAGTGGCAGGGTATCAATGATATAAGTTGCGAAGACGGGCGAAAATCCTTTCTTTAGAGAGCTTTTGCGTGCGCTGCATTATGGTTTTTTTTACGAGTTGGAAACCCCACCGGGGATTGCGGTGGGGCGGTGTGTCGGAATCGAACCGACTAAGACCACACGGTGTGCCACTCTGCATCCGTGACGGGAGGGGTCCGGGAACCGCTTTCTTACGCCATCCGGATCCCTCCCAGCGCCTGCCCGCAGCGCTGCGTTATGGTTACATCAACCTAACGCTATTCACTGGTCGGTTTAGTCAAGGAGAGCTAACTATGTCGGTCTTGGGCAGGCCGCAACCGTTGCTAGACACTTTTTTATGGTTAAAGTTTTATAAAAACAATGTGGGTAAGAATTGATCAGCAGAATTGACAACACATGTCTATCTTTTGCGGTTCTCTCCCTAAAACCTTTTATGGTAACCAAATTTGATTTGATAATATCACAGTGTGGGCAATAGGCGACGCAGGCGAGTCATCCAATTATAAACAATATTACAACATTCCATTCTTGAATAATTTTTATTATATGTTATAGGTATCTCGTCTGGCTGGTAAACTTGCAGAACTCGGAGTAAAGAGAGGATCCCGCGTACTCATCTATATGCCTCTGATCCCTGAGGCGATCTTTGCTATGCTGGCGACCAACAGAATCGGAGCTATACATTCTGTCGTATTTGGAGGTGAAATTTTAATATTATAGTAAAAACAGCATTAATTACATTAAATATAAATATTCTTAGCAAGTAACAATTAAAATTGTTTTAAAAATTAAAAGGTTAAATGCCTTTATAATGGAGAGTGCTCTGGCGAGCTCTTGGTTGGTCTTCAACGATACGAAAACACGTGCTAGCCTTGGAAAACTCCATTTTAGAGTGGACATCATATGCTCTCGAACTCAACAATGAGTCTCTTCATTTATATACTAAGCAGTAAAAATCTGGAACTCACTACCGCATATTTCCCTATTTCCCTTGTATGATCCTGGGTCCCGAAAGTGAGGCGTAAAAAGGCGTCTCACATGGCCATGGTGATGCTGCATGTTTTTCACCGGGCAGAGTAGAGTCTTGTAAAAATGCAGGGGAATTTTGATCACGTGTACTTATCAGCCTAGTTACCAAAGTGTAGACTTTGCCGCCTTAATCTGAAGTTACCCTTAGAATCTGGCGTGCTTTGCTATTTCGTGTAACGAATTCATAGATAGACAAATTTTCGTTTAATTTACAATAATTCAGCACCCCTTTTTTCTCTCTATAGGTTTCGCTGCTCGAGAGCTTCGTACTAGAATAGAGCATGCCGAACCGACAGTCATTATTGCAGCCAGTTGTGGAGTAGAACCTAACAAAATCGTCAGGTACTTAAAAATATTTCATGTAAAAACTTGAGCTTGTTTTAAGATTAAGCAGGCATTTTATTTCTTTTTGGAACATTCAACCAACATTGTTACTGGGTTGAGTATTGTGGTTATCGCCAAATGGGGCAACACTTGTTGTGGTCCACAAAAGGTTGCTCTTTGTATAAGTTTCATGAATGTTTGTAAGCAGACACTCTATGTTCCTAAACAAAATAAAACAAAAATATTTTTTGCACATATTCATGTGATTTTTGGTTTGGACATGTGACCAATTTGAATCAGGTAATAAATTATTGATTTTGTAACTGGTCAGCAACGTGTTACATTTGCATAATTAAATGCACAGGGGTTCAAGGTTAGACCTTACACATAATCATATCACATTTAAAAGTTGAATATATAGATTATGAAAATACAGATAAAAAACCGATTACGTTAAAATTACCTACCTTATTATATTATTATTAAGTTACCTTTTGAACTCAAAATTTAATGAAATATGTAATTTCTTATGAAATATGTATGTGTGTATGTTTATGTATGAATATGTAGATATATATATATGTGTGTGTGTATGTTTGTGTATATATAGGTCCTGTATGTATATATTCTTGTATAATTACGCAAATATATAAATAAATAAATATTTCCAGACATTTTAACACACAACGCCATCTAGCCCCAAACTAAGCAGAGCTTGTACTATGGGTACTAGACAACTGATATTAATACTTATATATAATATTTCATTGTTTTATTATGATTTATTACTAATATCAGGTAATTTCTGAATTACGTTCAAAGTACTAACGAAAGTGTTTTGCGCCATCTCACTGATTTCCGCACCACCCAACGGTAGACTGGTAGAGAATGCCTTTGGTATTAAATCCGCCATTGTACATTTTGTGCATAAAGTTAAATAAATATTTCATCCCCATCATCTAGACGGTTGGCAGTCCACAACTATGCGCTTTTTAAGGAACTTTCTGCCTCGCACAAAAAAGCTGTGAAAATGAACTGTCGTCTGCGGTATTCCAGGACCAATACAACCTTCAAACCTTCAATAAAATAACGCCTTCTTAAAAGGCATCAACGCACTTGTTGCGTCTCTGGTGTTGCGGGTGTCCATGGGCGGCGGTAATCGCTTACCATCCGGCGATACGTCTGCTCGTTTGCCACCAATATCAGAAAAAAAGAACATTATTTAGCATTTCTCGCTTTAAATTACATTTAATCTCTGATTTTGCAATATATTCATGAAATACATTACTTTACCACTTCTATCGATATAATATTGAAGTAAATTATCAATAGCCTTTAGTAGTCTGCGGTTTGGACATTGACCTTTCCTGAGAGAGGCATGTAGTATGTGATTTCCAGAATTTCAATTTTCAAAAGTTTTCATATATCCAGTGTCAGAGTCAGTTTAAAGGAAATAGTAACGTCCTATCACGGCTCGACTCTTCCCTATTGTGCCCATCAGTTAAAACTTTAAATGTTTCCCTCCCACTACGATCCTGGGTCCTTTCAGCGGGGCGTGAAAAGGATCTTAATAGGCCGCCATAGAATGGGTCAACACACTTCAATGGTGACCATAACTCTTGACTTATTCAAATAATTATTTTGGCAGCAGATGTATAACACAATTACAAATGTTCCCTTAGATACAAGGATATCTTGGACGAAGCACTCTGTCAGTCTGCACATCAGCCGAATAAATGTATCATCTACCAGCGCCGCAGGGTTCTGGAATGTGTTCTGGAACCAGAGAGAGACATATCCTGGGAGGAAGCTTTGGAAGCGGAGCCTGTACCCTGCGTACCTGTAGAAGCCAATGAGCCCCTTTATATATTATATACCTCTGGTGAGAAATTCCTTAGTAATTTACTTGAATAGTAGGGATACATCATATCGCACGCCAGTTGATCATGACGAAATTTTACATGCATAATTTTAATAATTATGGTACGAAGGTATCAAGAGACCAAGTAGACCTTTAGATGGTATCGGGCTTGGTCATAAGACCAGTTCAGTAGTGCAGAAACTTTATATACACATGGGCCTCCCAAAGTAATCTACTCTGCCTGATTCAAAGCATAAGCAGATTCCAAGAGTATTGGCCACCATACTCTTTGTGAATGCACAAAATTCAGTAATGCAGCATGGGGACGGACACTTTAACAGCCTATTCAGGTGTTTCTGCATCATTGGGTCTCAGGTATCGCACTCACCAACTAACCGTGCACGCACAGCACTAACGCTGTTACTTAGGGTTAGTTTTTTGTGAGAGTATAGTAGTACCTTCCCGGTCGTGCCGGCCCGATCATACTGAAACCTGCGTGGTTTTACTACCTTGAATACTGAATGAGAAAGAAGATACATCATAGGCTAGGCAAGTGTTGTTACTTTTTGTTACTTAGTTTCGCTATGGACTTACCGTCACAGACATATGTTAATGACAGGTTATTTTATAACCTCACAGGTATCTAACATTGTGAATGAATGCATTTAACAAAAGAGGTTAAATTACCCTTAATTAAGTGGCCATAGCAAACATATGAAATAAATTTTGTTTATCATAGGTACAACAAGTGCCCCAAAAGGTGTTCAGAGGCCATGTGGCCATGCCGCAACACTTTGTTGGACAATGCGAACTGTATACGGCTTGAAGAAAGGGGTGTGGTGGGCTGCTTCAGATCTTGGATGGGTGGTTGGACACTCATACATATGCTATGGACCTCTACTTGCTGGTATGACATCTGTTCTTTATGAAGGGAAACCAGACAGGACTCCTGATCCGGGACAATATTTCAGGTAAGAATTACGGGTAATTAAATGTTTTAAGTTGGCAATCACATTTTCATAGACATATTTTTAGTGTTGCCATCAAACTGATGAAGAAAGATCATATTATGAAAGATAATTTGATAATTCTTTAATACGTTTTCATAGATTACTGTGAGTAACACTGAGTTAAAATAAATTTATATTTTTATGTATATAATAAACTAGTTGACCCACGCAACCTCGTTTATGTCCCCTGTTGCCAGTAGCGTAATCATTTTCCCCGGTTTTGGTAACATTCTATATTGGTTCTCCACTCCTATTGGTCTAAGCATGACGTTAGATAGCCTATAGCATTCCTCGATAAATGGGCTACCTAACATTGAAAGAATTTTCAAAACGGTCTAGTAGTTCTTGAAATTAGCGCGTTCAAGCAAACAAACAAACCCTTAAGTTTTATATATTAGAATAGATATAGTTATACTCAGCACTTACTTAAAAAATTACCAACCAAGCTATAAAATTAAAATTGGCAATTCGTATTTCGTTTTATTATTCAAAATGGAATAGAACTGCATTAAAATAATGATAATATTGCGGACATCTAACGTGTAACGCCATCTAGTCCCAAACTATGCAGACCTTGTATCATGGGTTCAGTACCATAACTGATATAAATACATATATACTTTTTTGTAATTATATGCATATTATACATATAATACACCCAAATGCCTAAACAAATACTTGCAGACCATAAAAGAATATTTTTATGTGTCCGACTTGAGATCAAACTCGAGACCTCGACCCGATGATAAGACAAAAATGATAATTGTTTTTCCAGAATCATTGAGCAGCATCGAGTGAATGCTCTCTTCACGATCCCTACAGCGTGCAGAGTTTTGAAGCGAGCTGATCCAAATGCAAAGTACGCTAGAAGATATTGCAGCAAATCTTTGAAGACTATCTTCATGGCTGGTGAACACTGCGATCAAGATATACGGGTGAGTAATGAGTTATATCTTTGTTTCAATTTGATATACATTTAAAAAGGTTTTTGCGACCCAGTGAATTCGATCCATCCATTCCATTCCATCGCGAGAATTGCCTTTCAACAAAAAAAAATAAAACCTTCGTTTTCTCTTAATTCAAGCAATGGGCAGAACGTATCTTTAGAGTTCCAGTACTGAACCACTATTGGCAGACGGAGTCAGGATCACCTATTACAGCTGCGTGTCTGGGCTACGGAGTAAAGGCGGTGCCACCACATTCTGCAGGCTATGCGGTCCCTGGATACGACAGTGAGTACCAATTTTTCCTCTAATATGGCGAAGGAAACGATGACTGATCCATGCGTCATACTCGTGAACGGGTGCTGCTTGGGGTGACTGGTCGGCCTAGTCCGCAATGCTTTAGCCTATACTATTATTTTGGTTCGTTTAGCTGCAAATCTAGCCTCTTAATCCAGTCGTGAATTATTTTTAACAGTAGATTTTGCAACTGAATGTAAGTAAATGTGCACCTTGAATGATTTTTATGTTTAATAAGCTCAAACCATCAACGGTATCGCTGAGTGATTTTCTTATTTTTTTGTTGGTACATTAGATTTTGGAACATTTTAATAAAATGAAATTCAGGTGGCAACATCTTGCATACTATTTACCATACCATGTCACACTAACGCTATTGTACCTGAAAATCTGACTTTTAAAAAGAGTGGCCAACGCATGGCCTTTGCCAGTATTCTTCTCATAAGACCCTACGCGGTTTGGAAAATGGAAGTTATGGATCGACACAGGCAGGCTTTGTACATCTGTGGCGTTTGTTTGTGTCAATCTATGATTTTCATCTGTAGCTTCTATTTAACATTCATAAATGTCACTTAGTGTCTTAATTGAATAAATGATTTTGAATTTGAGTTATGCATTACAAACAGTCATTCCAATTTTAATCATTTATACATATAGGTAAGCCCAAATAGACCTACTCGTTACACTGCTATGACACAGAATGTCTTTATGTGTGTAAGAAATGGTGCATGTTTTCTTTTAATAGTAATGTGTGAGTTCGTAGTGACAGGAGATTGTTTTTGTATATGTGTGATTTGTCCCACTGGAAAAAGTTAAAGATTTTTTTGTAATGGAACAAGTAATAAATTATTAAAAAGAAAACGGAATGCGTGCTTTTTTTGTTTTTTTAATTGGATTTACACTGAGCTGTCATTCCCACGACTAAGACGAATCTATTGAAAACATTCACATAAAAATGCGACAAGTATGTTATAGAAATATACACACATACATACACTCAAAAAACAAACCCTCCTTCTTTCACAGTCATGTAAAAAGACGCTACGGCACCTACCCTCTGTTCCGTCTGTCCGTCCTGTGGCCCGTGTTGCTCTATGCTCTGTATAAAATATTGATGTTATTCCAAAGTTTGGGACATTGTGACTGCTTCAGTTTACCGTTCGATAACCCAATGTATGCTCTAATTTGAATAATATATTGAAGGTCAGGTACCTTTGTTGTATATTTAACTTGAAATATTCAATCCAGGCATACTTATCATTGACTCAATTATACGAAATGACAGAAGGGCACAATATTAATTGGACATTTCTAAGGTTGCAAAGCTTATGAGACAATATTAAAGGTGTTATTAGTCATTATTCTAGAGAATAGATATCGAGAATCGCCAAACATCGAAGTATAAATAGCTTCAGTGTATATCAAGATATTATGGATCTTAGTCGAAACTTTTCGTAAATATTAAAAACAAAGTAATCAAGAATAGTTTAATATGTCTTAAACAGAACTGTGTGTTCTTTGCTACTTTTAAGTGTATATATAAGCAATATGGTAATATTTTGTCTACATTAACATTATTAGCTTTCTCTATTAAGAAAATGTTTTTAGTAAAATTTAAAACGATACTAACAGCATTTTATATTGTACTAACTGAAACTTGCCATGCTGCACTATGGCAAATACTGAAATCACAATATATCATTACTAAAAAATTAAAAACGAAACAAATGCGAAAAATTTGAGCTATAAACTTTTTAGGACACAAACCAATTTAACATTTAAATGTGACACTACGATTTAGTTACGATATATTTAATTGCAGTTCGGGCTCTAAAGGAAGATGGGCAAGAATGTCAGACAGGAGAAGTGGGCAGGCTAGTTTCGAAGCTTCCCTTGCCTCCTGGGTTTGCGTCCACGCTATGGCAAGCCGACTCTCGCTATGTAGAAACATATTTCGAGTCTCATCCGGTAAGTCAGCTCTCTCATGCTTAACTATACGCCTACAAATAAAAACCAAAAAGCCAAGTTTGTAGGAAAAGTCAATCAATAATCATGATCTCTGCCGTTGTACGCCTACTGCTGGACATAGGTATTAGATAAGGCTCTCCCTAATAATCGACTTGTGTTGCCCGCATCCATTGGCTTCCTGTGATCTTCACCAACTCGTCGGACTTACTTGTTTGTTTTACATGAGTCTGCTAATGTTACTTTCATCTGCCTGATGAAAAGCATGAGCAGAATCCTAGAATCGCCATACCCACAAAGTAAAGAGAGTTTTTTCACTTTGCTTACCTGTTAAATACCACACAGGTGAATGTAGACATTTAAGTATCCTGATCTTAGGAAGTAAGTACTAATTGAAATTAATAAATACCAGTTTTAGAAAACTAGTAACAAATATACGACTATATTTCAGGGCTACTACGACACCCAGGATGCAGGTTGGATAAGCGCCGAAGGCGCGGTGTGGGTAGTGTCCAGGGCCGATGACGTAATCAATGTGGCAGGTCACCGACTCTCAACGGCGGCTCTAGAGGATGTGGTACTGAGACACGCGAGAGTTGCTGACGCTGTGGTAGTTGGAGCACCGGATCCTACCAAGGGAGATGTTCCTTTATGTCTCTACGTGATGCGACCTCCCCAAGACAGTAAGTAACAATTATGTTTCACTTAGAACGAACAAAGCTGTTTATTATAATTTAATTAGCATGAAAGTTGTAAGTTTATAAATATACACTGTTATCTACTATCCACGAGAGAATAGGATAGGGCTAAGCTATTCTCCGAAAGGAATTATCATTTCAATGAAATATGAGTCGTTAAGTTTTTCAATTGAAGTAGAAAAAGTTAAATATTTTAACTACTATTAAAACTATATTTATGAAACCCAATCTTTCTTTCACAGACGAAGAAATAGTAGCAGAAAGTACAGTGACACAAGAATTAATTGCATTAGTTCGTCACCTTATCGGTCCAATTGCAGCCTTCAGAAAAGCAATAGCGGTCCCTGCTCTACCCCGTACGAGGTCTGGAAAGGCTCTTCGAGGAGCCATTGCCAAATTAGCAAGAAGTCAACTGGTCAAACTACCATCCACAATTGAAGACCCAACGGTCTTTGGTGAAATAAAAGTCGCTTTGCAGAAATGTGGATACGCCATTGACGCTCCTGACCCAGAACTTTAAAAAAGAAAATATATTTATTATTCTATCTACATAAGTTTAATGCTAACTGTACACTCCCGGTAAGACACGATGAGGCCTAACGAGCACGATAGTGTACTTACAGCGCTAGGTCCCACTCGAGCCGTCTCGCCTCGTCTCGGGAACGCTCCGGTTTGAGTTGGTTTTTTGACCACGAGTCAAAAAAAGCGAGCGGCTCACTGAGTATAATCTCGTCTGCGCTCGCGATAGAAAGTGGGTTTCAACCGTCATTTAAACCGCAAAAGTGCCTGTGCCTAGAACAGTTAAATTTTGATTTAATATTTTTGACAATGGCTGATTGAAGCAATGAATTTGTTGTGTTGTTTTTGGAACATTGTCACGACGAAACCTTTTATGGGTTCATGCATTGTCACCATATAATAATAATAGTAATGTCTTCATTTCTCTCATCAAAAATAAAAGGTAGGTACAGTATATACAATAAATGACAAAACAAGTTTCTTTGTGAGAGTCTGAAGTCTATACTAGGATAACTCCTGTATGAAAGACCACATAAATATTCAGGCCCCGTCCCGAACATAAATATTTTTACATAGAAACAGTAAATAAAGCCAGTAAATTGCCGTAAAAAGTCACAAAATGAAGAGTGCCGTATGTATGTTTGTACATGTTTGTCTGTATGAGAGTATCCTTGTGTGCTTATGATGTGCGTGTGCTTATGTGTGTGTGTGTGTATGAGTGAAGGTATGTGTGTCTGCGTGTGAAGATGGATGTGAGAATTTGGTGTAGTGTACATAAGATATGTCATTGCGAAGATATAACTAACAGCTGTTCAGTTTTCTCATAATCCACGGAATGCAGCCACTAGGATAATGCATTGGTGTCTAGTCACCATAATAATCGCAGTAACGTCTACAACTGTCTCGTCCATCGATTGAATGAAGTATTGCGAATGGAACTAAGGCGAGTCGAGCCGAGAGTGTACACAGCTCCACTCGCTGCTCCTCACCTTGCGTAATATATGTCTCGCAGAGACATTCGTGCAGCGATATCGCCGGGAGTGTACTGCTAGGTTACTAATTTTTAATAGCTCTGTGTTCTCTGTGATAGCAATCTATTTATAACATCACTAGCTGACCCACGCAACTTCGTCTGCGTCTCTTTTCAATCACATTCGGCCCTTATTGGTCTAAGCGTGACGTTAACTATCCTATCTAAGGCACGCCAACAAAACAAATATTTAAAAAAAACGTTGTACCTACCTATTCGGTTTGATAGTTTTGGACTCAGATTACAAAAGAAAGCTTGGTAAAATGAGGTTTCGGAATTAATCGCGAGCAACAGCGTGACTCGAGAATTATATAAAATAGATCGTATTCAAATTATGTAACTGATTTATTTGATGAGAATACACATGGAGTAAAAAAATTTATGCGCAGTCTTTTTTTTGCTTGTTATACTTATGCACTATAGGTATTTAAAATGAGTAAAAAAGTCATAAAAACGATAAAAACAAACTCAGTACAAAGCTACACATGGTATATTACTTTGAGGTTAACATTGGTTTACATATTTTGCGATTTTATTATACTTATGCGCTATTTGACCTTTTTACTAAGTAATAAATAATGGAAAAATTAAATAAGAACAGCACAAATACCATGTCCATAGTATTTAATATCTCTTAAGTCCTGAGTTCTGTGTGTAAAGTATCAGATTTTTTGTATTATGTAACTGCAACTTAAAATATGGCATCTAAAAAGTGACAAGATGCCTAAAAAACAAATGATATAAAAAAAATTTGGCCCGAAATAGAGGAGTATTTTTACTTAATTTTTAAATAAATTTATGCCTTAAGTACATCTGAATCGTATTAAAGAATCATCCACTTGAAAAAATGCTTTATTATGGAGATAAAGTAATGTTTTTATGATGTCTATGGACATTTCCCGATTTGTTTTGTGTTAATGATAGAAAAAAATTGAAGATTTTAGTAGACGTTGTAGTTTGCCTATTACATCTCTAAAATTCAAAAAAATAAGATGTCCTCACTTCAAGTGAAATAAATATTATGCATAGGAAAGACAAATAAAAAAAAAAAAAAAGAAATTGTCTTTTATTTGGAATAACTTTTCAATTTTACTTTTTTGCTTGCCGAAGTTATCAGAAAAGTTTCAAATCAACTACGAAAGTGATTCCAATTAGGACCTATTTTTTACCGACTATGGTGAAATCAAAAGAAAGGGTAATAGTTTAAGTAATATGTATTGTAATTTTTATTGCATTGAACTAATATAAATACGTTTTGAACACACACCGCGGTAAAGTGTTTTTGCTATACGTTGATGATGTCTCGAGACTACTCAACTACAATCAAAACCGGATATAACGACATTTATTGAAAGGACCGCATACTATGGAAGTTGTATCCGATAGTCGTTATAAGCAATATACACAAGTAAATAGTCATAGTAATCTGGGGGCTAGGTTATGCATATGAAATTGTTTTGAAATAAAATATAAAAGAAATAAAAAAGTTTATTATGAAAAAAATTAACGACAAATTTATGTTTAGATGTTCTCGATGGTTTAAGTTTCAAAGAGTTGTTATCGAAAAGAGCTTTCATTTTATCTCTATCCTTCAAAATCGTTGATATCGTAGAATGTGAGACTCGACATTCCTTCGCAATTTCACTATTTGACTCGCCATTTTGTAATCTCCATATGATATGTGATTTTTCTTTAAAATTAAACATTTTCCTTTTTCTGTTTTGCGTCATAGTAACGCGTCAACACACGATCTAAACCAAAAGTTTTAAAATCAACGTATATTTCACGCGGTCAACTATCGCAAAGAATAAGTCGTAAAACATGCAAGGTCAAATAGCAAAGAGCGAGTAAGAAGTTCGAATAGAGAAGGAGAATAATAATCCTTCTTAGGCTTAATAATAATCCCATAGCAAAATATTCCTTCACATTATTAGTTTCAAGGTGAAAATTGTTCGTAACGTTTAGTTTTGCTGGAATTGGTCGTTATAGCCGATGAATATCAATAAAGTTTCGTCGTTTTAAGCGATATGCATCTGTATCCGATGTCGTTATAAGCAGTATGTGTACTTATTAGTATATATAGAGATTCGGCTGGGGCCTTGTCATTCGGTTGTTATAACCGATGTATCGTTATAAAAGATGTCGTTATATCCGATTTCAACTGTAGTCACGCTGCTGAGCTCGAGGTAATCGAATGCCAAACGTCAAAAATGCCATCCTGCGTGATATGCTATGCTTATACGCCTGCGAGGACTTAGCAGTCGCTCACAAACTACAAAGTTCCTTCCTTTCCTACAATAATAATAATAAATATGTTCAGACATTTTAACACACAGCGCTATCTAGTCCCAAGCTAAGCAGAGCTTGTACTATGGGTACTAGACAACTGATATGAATACATAAATACATTTTTTTTGTAAATACATACATATTATACATAGAAAACACCCAAACTCCGAAACAAATATTTGCAGATCATACAAACATTTGGTCCGACCCAGGATTCGAACCCGAGACCTCATGGACAGCAGTCGCGTACGCTACCACTACGCCACCGAGGCAGTCATCAGTCAAGCTACAAGCTTTTGAACACAGGTCAAAGGAATGACCGGTGTTCAAAAACTGACACCGACTCGGGTCGGCCACAAGCTTTCACAACTTCACTCAAGCCAAGCTAACAACCGTCTTACAAGCTTTTGTTTGTGGAGGGTTGTCGAGGGGTGAAACGCGTCAAATGCACCATTAAAAACGTGTCAAAATCAATCTATAAAAGAAAAAAATGTTCTGTAACTTATCTTAGGAAAGTAGGAAAGTAATCAAAACAGTAAGTATACTACTGTTCCATCAAATAAAGCAAAAATATTTTGTTAATTTATTTCTTTTTAAACGTTTTGTGCTCGCCATTTATGAATGAAAATCATAGATTACGAAAAATGTACGATTCAGGTTTGACACGCAGGTAAAATATGCGTGGTAGTGGTATATATGTACCTAGGTAAATCTTTAATGAAATAAATAAATAAATTTTTAATTTTTGATGTGACACATATTGTGATTGTTTATTTTATTGATATTAAATTAGCAATCATATTTTATTTCAAGCAATCTGATATTAAATTATTTCGATATTTAAATCAAATTCTTCCTACAACATTATTTCTATATTTCACATAAGATACACATCCCGCAAATCATTAGTTTTTTAATGATCGTCATATCTATCTGCCATTTGAAAATGTTTTTGTTTGTGTCCTTAACTTTATGGTGCTTAGTATCGTTGTATATTTATTTGAAAATGTATAAAATATAATGGGTTAGTCGATACTATACTGATACGTTCTATAAGTCTCGACGTCTTTAGACAATTTTAGTTTATTTTATTATTCTTTTAGTCATACATACAATATTTATTATCATATACTTGCTCGAACAAAGAGATATATACCAATCGTGGAAAAGCTACCGTTTATATTAGATTTCTAGTAGGTACCTGTATTGTGAATTTGTGAATAAATAAAATGTATTAAATAAATTATATTCATGGCAGTCTTTTATTAAAAAATATCCTTACTCTATAGTCTTGCTATCTGCTTTTTAATAAATTATGATTTATCCTTCTTCCCACTCCTTCTGAACTACTTGACTCAGAAGTAGAAAGAGAGTTCCATTTATTTAAATCAAAAGTTGTTGCACTTATACAACACCTTTAGGTGATGTAGAAATAAGATGCGGTAGGTGCAAAGATAAAGTTTTCATAGTAAATAATCATTTTGTAAATAAAATATGTCCTACATCAAATAAAACCATTTATTAAAACTTACTATAAAAATTAATTCAGTACATAAAATATATATAGACATACATTTACATAAATATAATACTATATATTTATACAAATACACTCTTATTAAAGTTCGTTTAAAAGGTTTAAAGTTCTAAACAATTGTAATTTTTTTTAGTGACTTCGTTTTGTTAATTTAATTAGACACCACAAAACACATAAAACTATTATTGTATAATGCATGCCGAATTCAGTAGGCGAAAATGAATAACGGAAAACTAGCTCTAACGTTTGACATGTAATGACATCCTGATATCGGCATGGAGTGCATTCTTGAGAAGATTTGACTGCACGTGGAAGAAATAATGGAGGAAATTGAAGGCATGAGTGTACCTAACATTTACTCAGAGGTAGGACTAAATTAAAAAATAAATTAATAATTTTAATTTAATGTACCTACTGTATAACATAGGAAGTTAGTCAGGTAAATTTCATTTCTTTTGTGCTTCTAAAACCCTTATTTCTATGAAAACAAATTGGGGTCAGGCTGACAAAGTCCGTTTTCTTTCAATGACGACCAAGGTTTTCTTTACGTAAAGTACTAAAAGACCTTTCGATTCCAGGTCTAACTCGACTATTTTCTAAACTTTTCGAAATTTTGTCAAAAAATTTAAAGAAAAATTTAAAAGACGCCTAAGTTTTGTGTGTCGAATTTGTGCTTCAAGCTTTCACAGTAAACTTATCTAAATAGATACCATTAGTGCTGTAGTGTTTCGTTTATAAGTGCCAGACCGGAGGCCCAATAATACAGAAATACAAAGTAATTATTGAGAAATATTAAGAATGAACTTTATCATTCTGTAACTCACCTAATTAAGACATGCATCACTATTGGTTTATTATAAAAAGAACTGCGGAAATTACAGAGACCGATTATTTTGTCTATCAATAAGTTAATATGTATTTTTTGGATGAAATGCAAGTGAATTTGGTGGTAATAAAATAAAGTGAGAGAGTAAGTTTTTTTTGTTTTGGATATGGCAGACTGTACCGATGTCGACAATCCTGCCAATGACAAATGAATGTAAAGGATTCGCGTGTTTACTTAAGAACAATAAAAATGCTCTGAAGGTTATCACAGTAATGAATAACATCTTACCATAATTTAAAAAAGAAAGAAAAAGGAAAGTAAGTTCTTCTTCTTTTGATGAGATGGTAACCAGCCGAATCAGCTATTTCTGCCAATGTCAAGTAACGTCTTCAATTCTAAGTCTTTGAGTCCTCAAGTCTTCGTCTCGATGAAATTAATGATAAAAATTGTAAAAAACGTGGATGAAATGAAAGGGGACCGTCCTTCGAAAAAAAAAAAAAAAGCAAGAAAGCAAGTTGTCAAGGCATGAAAACCCAAAAAACCTTTAGGAGTAACGTCGTGACATTATTGACACTATTGACAGTAGCTGTCAACGTTGAACAAACTTTTTGTGACGCATCGCGGGGTATCGCCCTTAGACTTAAGAAATTAAATTGAAATTAAACGACTGGCTTGTTTAGTATTTATTACATATTATATCGCAACGGAATTAATTCATGATATAAAGAAGTGTTTGTCGTGAACTGTGATGTGCTCATTTTATTAGCGTGAAATAAAAACAGTAGACGCACAACTTATTTAAAGAACCGGCTCATTAGAAAGGTAAAATTTCACTTTCCTGTACAAATATTTACTTGCAGTACTTATTAAACGATATTGCAATATAATATACTGCCTGAAGTTTGAAAACTTAAACTTAAAATCGAATAACAGCATAAATATTTAAGTAAATATTGTTCGTCAACATGAGTCAGAAATATAAAATATATCAAATATCATTTCAAGATAGTCATAGATAATCCGCTACGTTACGAGTACATAGATAGTATTTGTGATGTAATCATTGCCAAAGTTCTTTTTCTAAATTTAAAAAGGTTGGTTTTATCATTGAATTTATTGAGGGATAAATGTTTCTGTACTTCTATTAATGCAAGTTTGAGGAAATTGACGTGAATAATAATGCTATGAGTACGAATATTAATTATATAATTATAGAACTCAAACATCTAACATATGAATTGCTTGATTTACTTTTTCAAAACAAACACAAAATGTTGTGTGTATAAGTCTTATTTATGTACAAAATATATTTAATGCTTAATTGTAAAACAAACATCAATAATATCTGTCGTGAATTTCTTTATAAGCAAACATTTTTATAATTATTATTACTAATTCTATAACACTTTTTTTTATCTTAAAATGTTTAGACATAATTGAATAGATTCAAAACAAAACAAAAAATTGATACTTCTATACAACATTTTATTGGTACCTATCTAATAATTAGATTTAATGGCTATATATATATATATATATATATATATATATATATATATATATATATTTCTACAACCAAATGATTTGTAACTCAAAGCAATTACAGCAATGACAAACAAATGTTTTACAGAAGGGGATCTCATAGCTTCTTTCTTATTCAATATTACAACTTATTGTCCTCACAAGCCGTGACAGTAGACCTTTTAAGATTAGTATATAGCAAAACAAACTTTTGCCTGTGGCTCCACCCTTGTTTATGTTTGTTATCACACCTAAGAGTAGCCTATGTCTTTTCTCAAGAATCAAAGGATCTCCTTGACAAATTTTATTGAAATCAGTGCAACAATTTAGTGTTAAAAGCAAAGCAGACAGAGTTAGTTTCGAATTTTTAAAATTAGTATAGATCAGAAGTTCTAGGAGTATTGTTCTTAGGAAACAAGGAAATATAAATAAAACTGTTACTTCAGTCATAACCATGAACTATTTTTGTAGTAGATTCCGTAAAGATATATTTAGACACAAATTCAACATAATTTCGAGAACAGGTTATTTGGTTGAGTAGGTACTTTTATTAGTACTAGCTGAGCCCTGCAGTGTTCCCTTATGGTTATAAGTTATGGTTGTAACCATGAGTAAAGCTGCATGGCGATGTTAGTTGTAAAAAAAGTAGCCTAAGTTACCTAGTTAGTATTATGTCTTCAATAAAACACCAAATATCGTAATTTGTGTATTGAGCTAAGTAGCCTAGAATTACAAGTGAAGTAAACCTAAAAGTAAGATAGGCACAATAGATATGACGGATAGTAGTTCCACAACCCAATAAACTTAAACTTATAAAGTATGAAGTAAGTAGGTACTTGTATACAACAGTTAGAAAGTCCAGACAAAAACGTCTTTTGGCATAATTATGTACCATGTATACATGCATGTGCATTAAGTATAAAGCAGTTTATTTAATATTACCGGCATGCATGGGTCGGCTCAACCGGAGTGATACCATGGCCTCACAGAAAACCGGTATGAAATAGCGCCTGCACTGTGTTTCACTGAGTGAGTGAGGATACTGGAGGCCCACAATCCAACCCTTCCCCTAATCCCCCTTCCCGTCCCCCAAGGGCGGTAACGCACTTGTGACGCGTGTCCATGGGCGGCGGTAATCGCCATCAAGCGATACGTTTGCTGGTATACCCCCCATGACCTAAAAAAAAATAAAAAAATATTACGAACATTCATTCTAATTTTATTTATTTCTATAGTTAATATGTCTACATCTATTTAAGATGTGGAAAGCTGCAACTGACGTGAAGCCACCAGCATTGGCCGAGGCTGATGATTGGGAGACAGATCCTGACTTCGTAAATGATGTCACAGAGCAGGAACAGAGATGGGGACCTGCGGGAAGAAACGTTGAAGCTATTGAGTAAGAGTGCTAGATATTTATCTCCTTAAGTCCGATTTTCCACTTTACCCTTTTCATCTTCTCTATTTACGATTTTTCATTACATAAAAACGTTCTATGCCCCAAAGAGGCAACCGGCAATATAACAAATCCGACAAATATTTTACATTTACAGCTATTGATGCAGCCCACTCAGTAATCTTTGAAATTCTCGCATATTTAGTTACTATAACATGCATATATTACACATATAAACCTTCCTTTGAGTGGGTTAAAAGATCTAAAGAAACAGACAGCGTAAGTGACTTGATTTTATACCATGTAAATATTCTTTATATCTATAGTTCAAAATTTAATATTAAAATACAAAATACATATTATTTAGACATATCATTTTCTTAAAAATCGTTCAATAACAAATGTAATTGGCTCACTCAAAGTTTACAATTAAATTAGGGTTTTGATAAACTGGAGTGTTAACTTTTAATTGCATTGCAGTGAATGTAAGCTCACAAAAAATACAGATGAGCGTCTTAGCAATCATCCCCAGTGAAACTTGATATGATGAAACAGTATAGTTTATCATCCTATTCTTTTTTTTCTAATTAAATCCATAAGTATTGATGCAACTCACAGCGGCCAGCTATATCTTACAATACATTTTTGCAATATAGTAACAAATGATTGTCGCAATCATATGTTTAAATATGACTATGTCAACATAAATTATCTTCCTAGCTTTTATTGTTCACAAGATTAATTGGGGTCGGCTACTAGTACAACTGCTTTCACCAGAATATCAGTTTTTACACGGAGCGACCGGCCTCTGACCTCGGCAACATTGAGGGCGAACTGAATTCTAAGGATTTACTAGTTGTCAATATATTTGGGGGAATTGACTTCCCAATAACGATTGCCATAGATGTTCATGTCAACCGGGACCGACGGCTTAACGTGGTCTCCAAGGCACGAGCGGTAAACACCGCTGTCTTAGTACTAGTTACTTAGTCAACATAAAAGATGATTGGAAATGGTTTTAACAGAGTTTTAAATCAAATAAACATATTTAGACTGTGAAGCGTTCGTTTAATTAGCAGTTGTTGTAAACATTGTTGACAGAATAGTCGTAGCCGCTGATGGGCGGGCAGAGTTGCGGCTCTTCTCTAGAATAAACATCCAAAGGTTTATAACGATGTTTAGCTCTATTCATTATTTTGTTCGCCAAATTTAAAAACGGCTAATGCTCGGTGTTCTTTTTCAAGAGAACACAAGTGTATGAGCACCTTTATGTTGAAACATTAAGGGAAGTGAGTGGGCGATGTCTGATGTGTCATATCATTTAGAAATGTCTTCTGTTATTGTTTATTGTCAGCCCGATGTAATTCACAGGGTTCGTTTCTTTGTCTAATCGTAATATAAAAACAAACTAAAAATCGGCTGTCAATCGAGTCTCGACCATAATACACTATGTATAAGTGTTGTATTTAATCAGTGTAACAACTGTCATCAATGTAATCATACTTTCCATACATGAAGGTGTCCTATTTTGAAGGTTTTATACGATTGAAGTCATCAGCAGATTTAGTAGTCCACTGCTGGACCTAGGTCTCACCTTTGTAAGGAGGCTTAAGCCTACTATACCACGCTGGCCAGACGGGTTCCTATTGGTTTGTTTCAAGTTTTTTTTATGGCATAGGGAGTAAAGGAGCAGATTACCGCCGCCCATGGACATCCGCAATACTAAAGGCGTCACAAGTGCGTTGTGGCCTTTGGGGAATGGGGGTTGGAGGCAGGGGTTCGGGTATGGGCCTCTGGTATCCTCACTCACTGGGTGAAACATAGCGCAAGAGCTGTTTCACACCGGTTTTCTGTGACGCCGTGGACTCCGGTCTATCCGGTCGTCGATGCGTGGCTTTCTCACGGTTTGTTTTCTCAGTCTGTTCGCATCGTATGCTCAGTCGGTTCGCACTACACCCACGGGATGCAGATGGGCGCTGACCCACCGCATTATTAGTCCCTCACTACACGGAGCTTATGAAATCGACGGAATTAAGTAGAAGATTTCTATATATAATCTGAAAGTACTTCTAGGAAAACTACAAGTCTACAGCTCTGCATGCCTGAAGAATCCATGGGGCTTTGACCTCACCATATTTTTTAAGCTTTGGGAGTAGGGTCTATACCTGTGCTATATCAAGCCCCAGTACACGCGCGTAACGCACAACGAGGTTGCTAAATGTGTGGATTTGTTTTCCTGTTTGTTAGTTCAACGAATATGATTAAATATTTTAGAAATATGTTATTCAGGTTAAATAAAAACAATATTTACAACATCAGGTTGAATCTAGATACGAAAGTGAATTCTCAATAGCAATTGATATTTCTAGTAATAACATCTATTATGTACTTTTGACTTACTATTGAACTTTTGGAGGTTGGTTTTGTATCTGGAGCAATACGTATCTAATCATTATCTCTGACATTTAAACCAAGGCCTCAACTCGATGTTTTTTCGTATTTTCTGTATGACAATATATTTTTCCCGTGCCAGTTCTTCGCAGTATTGTCTAATCGAATGTAGTGAGCATCCTCGTAACAAAAAACATTATAAAATAAATATGGCTCTCAATCATACAACATAAAGACAACCCCCGAAAACTTGGAAAGTATTCTGTAAGCAGTATATGAAATGGACTCAAAGTGTCATTGATTTCAATTATGACTGCCTCGGTGGCGCAGTGAGGGCGTATGCGGCTGCTGTGCATGTGGTCTCGGGTTCGTTTCCCGGGTTGGACAAAATGTTTGTATGATCTGCAAAATTTTTGTTTCGGAGTTTGGGTGTTTTCTATGTATAATATGTAGGTATTTAAAAAAAAAGTATATATGTGTTTATATCAGTCGTCTAGAACCCATAACACAAGTTCTGCTTAGCTTGGGACTAGATGGCGTTGTGTGTTAGATGTCCTGAATATTTATTTATTCTATATTTTTAATTCTAATAAATTGTTTTAGCATGGCCAAACTAAGGGAAGAGGTATTGGAAGCAGACACACAAGCAAAGAAGAAACAGTACGAGGCTGGTCCTAAATCATCATTCGGGTGTGTATATGATAGATTTTCTTTTAGGCTTCGTGTGACACCACTCGAACCGACCAACGTACTATTCTCTTACATAAACATATAAATATTTTAACGTGTTAGTATTTAAATATATTTTTTATGATTATATCACTTAGATATTTATCGCACTGTAGCTCAGACTGAACTAACTCACGGTCGACGAGACGCCTTTCTATATTAACCGCCATTGTTCACTGGTTCATTCTAGATAATTCCAACTGCTACAAGAGTATGACAGTATCCGAGAAACAAGTCAATTTTTATTCGACTTTATGTTCATTGTAGTAAGATTCATTGTTATGTGCCACAATGCATTATTAATAGAACTTATCTAGAAGCTGTACGGCCGTACTGACTTGTAAATTCCTGATGTTTCTTAACAATATAATTACATAGATACTTTACGAGTTCTTGAGTGGAGACCGCGTCTCGGCAAACGTAGTGTAGGACGTCCACAGGCCAGGGGGAGCGATGATTTGCGCGGGACGGCTGGCAGGAGCCGGATGCGAGAAGCCATAGATCGAACTAAGTGGCGTGAAATTGGAGAGGCCTATGTCCAGCAGTGGACTGCGATAGGCTGATGATGATGATGTACGTATATATGCAACTATAGTCACAAATACTACGTACAATATACTAAAAAATTAATTATCTTACAATTTATCAAAGGCGCTCATAGCCCAGTTGCACTCGGTGATTAGAAACAATCACCGAGGGTAAGCAACGACGGCGCGGTCAGTACCTGGATGGGTGACCGCTGGTGGCATGTTACCATGAGCGTCTCCGTGATTGAGGTCACGTTAAGCAGTCGGTCCCGGTTGTTAACATACGATAACAGTCGTGAAGCTTAGTTGGAGGCCTTCGGGCGGCTTAAAAACATCCAACGGCAAGATTTACGTAGCCACAACGTATTCTTGCCAGTCCCCAACCCGCACTTGGCCAGCGTGGGGACGTATCGCCTTAACCCTCTCCTGAGAGGAGACCCGAGCCCAACAGTGGGACATTATGGGTTGTTGATTGATTGATATCATGTCTCTAAATTTAATTTTACCAGATATGGAGGAAAATTTGGTGTACAACAAGATCGTATGGACAAAACAGCGGTTGGACACGATTACGTCGGCAAAACGGAAAAACACGTTTCACAGAAAGATTATGCGCAAGGTAAGGTTTTAACAAATACCTTTTCTGCTATTTATGGTATAGAAACCTAAAATATAAGAAAGCGTTACTGGCCGAAACGAACGAATACCTTTTCTGCCTTTTATGGTATAGAAATCTGAAAATAAAAAAGCGTTACTGGCTGAACATCCCCTTGTATCAGGGGGAAGAGGAGGAGGTGTTGTTGTTGGGGGGGGGGGGTTGATTTTGTTATTTTTTTTAAGAATATTTCTGCAATAGAAATATTATCTGTGTCTCGGAATATAACATGCATAAACGGGGACAAAAAACACCATGTATCAGAACTACAATTTATGTATCACATAAAGTTTTGTCCCATGTGGGTTAGACCAGACTCCGCTTTAGATAAAGAAAGAAAAATAACCAGATTTTAGTCAGATTAAAACACATTATTTCTTGTTTAACCAGGTTTTGGTGGTAAATATGGTGTTCAAGCAGATCGCATGGACAAATCGGCCGTAGGACACGATTACGTCGCTAAAGTTGAGAAACATGTCTCACAAACGGATTACGCTCAGGGCTTCGGAGGGAAGTACGGAGTGCAAACAGATCGAGTTGACAAGGTCAGTGAAAATAACTATTAACTAAAAAAACTATGAAATTGATCAATTATATTGTGAGTCGGTAATTAATTTGTATTTTTTATTTTACATTCTTCATTCCTTTTCCAAATTATTATTACTTTTCCCTTTACATTCGTATTCCAAGATTTTGTAATTTCACTGTTAAAATTGTTTTGCATATTGTCTCTAACGCCTTTATACGAGCAGTTCATCATCCTGGCAACACCAGCCGCGTAAACAAGTGGTTTTGTTAATTTGGTTCAGTGCAGTGAATTTGGGTCATATTGAGTGTTATATTACTAATGAATGTGAAGAATACGTATTGATACTATGGCACCGTTGTTATCTTGGTGAAATATTCACAACAAGTGAGAAAAACTTTCATCAGAAACCTTGTTCAATATTTACAGTTTGATATTGCATGAAGATCAAATACGTCAATATAAATATTTCTAACTACTGTAAATCTGCCCTAAGTTGTCATTTAAACATATGAAAATACCATTATTAAGGGCATAGTGATNTTTTTGATTTGATTTGATTTTGAGTTCTTGTATTTATATATAATTTGAATTTCGGAAACGGCAACAATAAATGTATGAATATGATGTTCTATAGAGTGCAGCGGGATGGGAGCACAAAGAGCAAGTGGAGAAACACTCCTCGCAGAAAGACTACTCTGTAGGCTTTGGTGGCAAGTTCGGTGTGCAGGCCGACAGGAAAGACGCCTCGGCCCTCGGCTGGGACCACAGGGAAGATGCCCAGCATCATCAGAGCCAGAAAGGTATTTTCATTAAAATATTTTGCAGTTACCTATTATGTTACCTTTAAGTAATGTTTAATTCTTTAAATATCATTTCTGACAATAACAATTTCAGTTTGATTGTACGATCCTGGCCTGCCCGAGCCATGCCCGGTACATTGTTTTCTTTTTTCAATACATTCTTCTTTACCATTTCTCTGTTTAAACAATGAATGTATTTTGACGACACTTTACCGTTAACCGTGCTCATCGCTGAATTATGGACTAATTATTCCATATATTTTTAGATTACGCTTTAGGATTCGGCGGCAAGTTTGGCGTACAAACAGACAGACAAGATGCCTCAGCCCTTGGCTGGGACCATCAGGAGAAGACTGCGGCCCACGCCAGTCAAGTTGACCATAAAAAAGTGAGTAGTTGTTTTTTTTATGTAATAGTTGGCAAACGATTACCGCTGTCCATAGACACCCGCAAGACCAGAGACGTCACGACCTTTGGGGGATGGAAAGGGGGATGCGGGAGAGGTTGTGGTATGGGCCTCCGGTATCCTCACTCATTCGTTGAAACACGGTGCGAACGCTGTTTCACACCGGTTTTCTGTGAAGCCGTGCGTGGTATCACATCGATCGAGCTAGCCCATTCATGCCATATAATCATTATCAACGGCCTTTTAGAGTCCAGTGCTGAACATAGCCCTCTCCCTGGAAAGGCCTTGCCCTAAAGGTTTTGGCCTACTATAGCACACTGGTCAGACGGGCTGTCATGGGGTGTGTTTCAAGTTTTCCTCCTCCTCCTCCTCCTAGCAGTGATATTGTCCTGTGTCATTAGTCCCTCAGTCGCCATGACACGCATATGTTTTTTTAAACTAGTTACCTAGTTTCACGGTTGGGCAAGTGGTTTAAGCGGTCGCTGCGCCAAGTGTTGTAGGTTTAAATCCCAAATGGAACAACACTTTGTGTGATCCACAAATTGTTGTTCTGAGTCTCGGTGTTTTTGTGTCCGTTTCATATATTTTTTGTAAAGACCCTCGTGACACAGGCTGTATTCCTAAAGAGGGAGTAGTCTTCTTTAAAAAAAACCCTTCTAAATGGCGAGTTTTCACATCATAATCTCACTATTATTAACATGTATGCATATTAATGTTTTAAACAGGGTTTCGGTGGCAAATTCGGTGTAGAAACAGACAGAGTGGATAAGTCGGCTCACAGGTTCGATGAGGTGGAGAAAGTCGGTACGAACTACACCAAACAGAAGCCTGACATTGGAGGCGCTAAGCCTTCCAACATACGCGCCAAGTTTGAGAATATGGCTAAAGAGAAGGAACAGGTAAATATGGTTCTGTAACTACTTCTCATAAGGCTTTAGACACTCCGTCTACGTATAGCGGTGGTCACTTACTGTGAGATGACTCGTCTGCTCGTTTGATAGAGCAACACTGACCTTTTAACTGTCTCAGTGGCGCAGCGGTAGCACATGCGACTGCTGTGCCTCACAGGACTCGGGTGCGATTCCTGGGTTCAGACCAAATGTTTGATCAACAAATATTTGCTTCGGAATTTTCTATGTATGTTATGTATGTATTTGTCTAGTATCCATAACACAAGTTCTGCTTATTTTGGGACTAGATGGCGTTGTGTGTTAGATGTTTGAAATTTTTAACAAATATTTAATTTGATAGCCATTTTTAGTCGAGTTTAATATCTTGACCTATAAACATTTAAGACCAACATACAAACAATGGTGACCTGTCACTATGAATTTACACATAATAATCAAAACAACCCAACCCGCACTTGGCCAGCGTGGGGACGTATGGCCTTAACCCTCTCCTGAGAGGAGACCCGAGCCCAGCAGTGGGACATTATGGGTTGTTGTTTGTTTGTTTAATCAAAACAAAACATTTGCAATTTCACACAAACATAAACTCATTCTGTGTCATAACAGTGTCATGCGTAGGCTCATTTTGGCTTATACTTTGATAGAGAGGAACGTCTGTGTATGGCTACTCCCTGCCGCGATGCTCTATGGCTCGTTCGCTCGATGCAATTTTTTAAGGTCTATGGGCATGGGCTTCCGGTATGCTCACTCACTTAGTGAAACACAGCGCAAGCACTGTTTCACACCGGTTTTCTGTGATATCACTCCGGTCGAGCCGACCCATTCTTGCCGAAGCGTGGCTCTCCCACGGTATGAAGATTTATCGAGAAATCATTAATGGGACATGTACAGAGGCGACCCTATTCTTCCAATTTTGTCTAAACTAAAGTTTGATGGAAGCCCGGCTTAAAATTTTCGTTATACTTTAATATCTACAATATTCTCTTTAAATTTAAATAGAAATTATCTTGAGTGCAAATAAATTCATTATAATTATGTACGTAATTTTACAGGAAGCGTTAAATTCCGTTCAAAAAATTAGACAACAGAGGGAGCAAATGGACAAGGATTTGTCACAAAAGGTATGTAACATGTACAATGTTCTTAACAAAAGGCCATAAAGTAATTACAGCAAATAGAATCGCTCGAGCTGATTTTGGATTGAAAACCTTATCATTGTCGATATAAGGTTCCATAATCAAATATCATTTGACTTAGCATCTTACTGTTTCCAACAAACACTTGAGGTGATTTTCAATTTAAGACTTTAAATTCAGCGAAATAAGGCTCTATAAACAAGTATAATTTCACTTAACAATTGTTTATAACAAATGAAATCGATTAAGGTTATTTTCAATTTTAAACCTTATGGTCATCGGTATAAAGTTCAATATCATATGATTTACAGTTATGGCAAAAAGATAACTGCCATGTAGTATATTAATATCAAAGTGAACAGAGAAAAACTTATTAAAAAAAAATTACAGGAAAAAGATCGCGTAGCCAAAGAAAAAGCAGAAGATCCTTCTCCAGAACCGTCACCAGAACCCGTGACCCATACGCCAGCACCTATTAAACAGCCAGAAATATTCAGACAGGCTGAAGTAGCCAAGCATTCAGAGGTGGTCAAGCAGCCAGAAGTGGTCAAGACACCGCCAGTACAGGCTACGGAAGTGGATAGCACTGCTGCATCCCGGATGTCAGAGGAAGTGAAGCAACCCAATTTGCCGGATGTCACGTTAGTAGGAGAACCGAAGGATGAGAAAGAAGAGGTTAGTAAAGAGTAGATGGATCTTCATAGGGACTTTAGTGTTAAAAAACGCAACATTTTCAAACTAAAATGACAAAATTTGTGTTATCCGGTTTCTTTAACCATCAGTGTGGGTCACTAATACATATATTTGCATGTGGGAGAGCCACGCTTCGGCATGAATGGGCCGGCTCGACCGGAGTGATACCACGGCCTCACAGAAAACGGGTGTGAAACAGCGCTTACGCTGTGTTTCATCGAGTGAGTGAGGATACCGGAGGCCCATACCCCAATCCAACGCCCCCATCCCCCTCACCATCGCCCTTCCCCCTCACCACCCCCCTTCCCCCCAGGCCGCCATAGTGTGGGTCACCATGCTGCATTGTTCTTTTTCGCATGGAGGATGGTGACCACCACTCTTGGATTCTGCTCATGCTTTCCATCAGGCAGGGCAGAGTCATTTTGGCAGCTTAAATATAAANACCATGCTGCATTGTTCTTTTTCGCATGGAGGATGGTGACCACCACTCTTGGATTCTGCTCATGCTTTCCATCAGGCAGGGCAGAGTCATTTTGGCAGCTTAAATATAAAAAAAAAAATAAAAAAAAATAAAAAAAAAAATTGTTCCATTGTCTGATTTTGCAATGAGTATGGTAACCGCTACTAGATTCTGATCATGCTTTTCATCATACAGAGTCACTTTTAGAGGCCCATTTTCAAATAATAACATTATTTAATTTTGGGATACTTAAATTACTGGTTATTCATTAGCAGCATTATGTGTCTTTTTACAATGTAAGAAAAGTTCTTTTGCTTTGAACAGCCGATGATTCAAACTATGACTAACATATCTAATCTTTTAGGCAGCATTTAGAATTATCGATGTATGTATTTATACACTACATACCTACCTACAATCCGGGTGTAGAGAAAAAAATTAAATAATATTTGTATGAGACAAATAAATAAAATGTAAGTGTCTGCTTGTAACTTCACATTAACATCTTTTTTGTCCATGTGTCTGTATGTTCCAGCTTATCTCTAGAACGGATTTTTATTTTGAGATAGCTGATGTTATGAGGACTAACTTAGGATACGTAAACCCGATTCTCAAGAAACAAAACCCGCGTTTATTACCGCGGGATTCGGCTAGACTATTAATATAAATAAAGTTTAAACACCACTATCTAACAGCAATCTTTAACGTACGTGTAATAAAGTGTAAAAAACCTTAAGCCTATAAACATAAAATGCTACCAATAGTTAATTTTTAACGATAATAAAAGATACCTTTTTACGATCAAAATGAATCCTTTCATTAGTCACTGACTTTCGATTTTAAGCTTTATTTCATTAGAATAAAGTATGTTTTTAAAGTACTCATAGAAAACTACTCCTTCGTGATTTGTCCTACAGATGATTCGCCAACCCACCATCGTAGTTTCCCCAGTAGGGTGGGAGAGTGAGATGGCAGGAGAAGGCGAGGTAGAAGGAGATGATGAAGACGGGTATACAGCGCGAGCTTTGTACGATTACCAAGCGGCGGCGCCTGATGAGATCTCCTTCGACCCTGATGACATCATCACCAATATCGTCATGGTGAGTGTTGAATGCAAAAAACTACGCGACTGCTGTGCATGAGGATTCTCAACTTTTCTCTTAAAATTTATGGCCCACTACTTGAAGGTCATCATCGTAAGCAGTTTTTTAAAGTAGAAGGATATTAGTCTGAATAGTATTATACTCGACCAGGGGTCAGTGAGGATAGTACATTAGGACCTACGCAATATCTAACAATGATAAATGTTTTACCTAATGTCTTATCCGGCACGAATGGGTCGGCTCGACCGGAGTAATATCACCGCCTCACAGAAAACCGGCGTGAAATAGCGCCACCGCGTGAGTGAGGATACCGGAGACGCATTTTGTTTTTGTGTGACCTGGAGTTTGCAGTCCGCACGAGTCATCAGTATAAAACATAATGGTTGACAATTTTTTAGATACAAATAAACGTCAATATAGATACTACCTCTAGATCCTACTATGTATGTGTCAGGATATTGCGCCGATCTCCAGTTTTTCTCATTTAAACCTTAAGAATGTCTTTTCCAGATCGACGAAGGTTGGTGGCAAGGTTTATGTAAAGGGGCCTACGGGTTATTCCCCGCGAACTACGTACAACTGCAAGATAAGTGAAAAAACACATTCCAATAGATACGCTAGCTTTTATAGTAAAAAATAAGGATATTTTGAAACTGGGGTAACTTTGACATTATGGGGTAAACATAACATTGTGGGGGTAAACTTAAAATTTGGGTAAATTTGGCATGAGAATGAATTTTTCTATGTTTTATGCCAATAAAGTGACGTTTAGTTCTTAATTTATGGATATTTAAAGGAAATGACACTCTAAAAAGATTATTTGTTATGTGTCAAACTTTGGTTGTGACAAACTTCTTTGACAGCAGAAGATAATTCTTTTCAAATGTTATTAAATTCAGACGGAAATCTCACATTTCTTTTATTCACATTTTTGTTATTTTTATCATTAACTTCATATCGACGACGAGTTGAAGACTCGAAGACTTAAGAATTCAAATTTTTGACATTGGCAGAAATATCTGACACTGCTGGTTGCTATAAAATTAAAAAAAAAACAAACTTTTATAGCACTACTATATTTCTGCACTTCATAAATAAGAAATATATATAATCCCATAGTTTCAAAGTTACACAGTAAACCGCAATTCTTATATAAATCTTATGAAATTAAAAATATAATTTTCAGAATATTATATTTACTACAGAAAGGTCTATATTGTAATTTTGAAAGAAAAAATATTTTTTGTTATAATAAAACCGAACTTTTTGGATACGCAAATTTTGTGAGAACAGGCAATACAAAAGAAAAACATGTGCGAAAGAGACAGATGTATGTATAGTCATGTAAGTTAGACCATATTGTTATTAAAAGACTTTAATTTTGATAAAATATCATTAAAAAATCATATATTATGTGGTAATATTGTTAGTTATTAAGTTTTAATTATAATTTATTTTATTAATGTTTTAAATATAATACTGTTTTATTGCAATCTTATTTGTAATCTGTGTTTTAAGATGGATTCCACAAAGGATAACGTTCATTATAATCACGACATGTAATCAGTCCTTTGTGGAATCTAGCATAAACGCCAATATTAAAATTTTTGATTGACATTTGAATATTTAATTTTAATTCCTTTCACGTGTATTGTATTATTTTATATTTTAATTATTTAGTGACGCATTCTTTTAACAACTAACTTTCAATATTGTCATTGTGAATACACAGTTTTAAGGTTGATTTCGTGTTTTTCTAAACCTTTTTTTATAGTTATTAAAATGAATGCTCCTTCATGGTTTTCCACGCGTTTGTGGTATTCAGCATAATAAAATACAAAGAAAGGAGGTGCGAATATAGAACATAACAATAACCAAATACCACTAAAATTATGCATTTATGTGATGAAATGGGGTTCATAGAGCATAAAAATTATATTTTCATATTTAGAGTGAGATTAATAGTTGATTTAAAAAAAACTTCAAAATACAGCAATCCGCCATATTAAGTTGAGCACCAATCATAGCGAGTTACGTCACGTGTCTGTAAACATCATTATACAGTCAGTATGTTTGTCATGAATATCTCGGTTGTCACGAATATATATCGTATGTGGGAAATTAGTGATTTCAAATATACTGACAACTAGTTCAAACTTCATATTTAGTTCACCTTCAAAGTTGCGAAGGACTGATACCAGTCGCTCCCTGGGAAAAAAATTTAGATTATATTTGGAGTGGATATTACCGAAGGCCGTTACAGGCATGATCACTCTTCTATGCTCAAAAGATGAAGTAGCTACTAAACAATAGTGTATGAGTGTTGAGGGTACAAATCATATTTACATATTGGGACTCTAGCCAAATTCACTGAAAATAAATGACGTTTAGAATAACTTAAACACGTTTACATGAGTCGGTAAGAGACAAACAAACATACAAGTTAATAAAAGTGTGCTGAAAGAAAAGTGGGTTTATGGGTCTCCGGTATCCTCACTCACTCGGTGAAACATAGCGCAGCGTGGTGTCACTCTGGTCGAGCCACTCGTGCCGAAGCGTGGTTCTCCCACGATTTGCTCTCATTCGGCTGGTCCTACACCCACGGGATGTAAAGGGGTGCTGATTCACCAACCCTTACTACATATCGAAGCGTGGGGCTCCCACGATAATCTAATCTTTGACGTCCATGTTTCTATTGACAAAAAAGTGTTACAAGCTTCTTTGTTGCGTTGAACGAAACGAGTAAGCGCCATCAAATTCGGGCCATAATCATTTTGGTCGCGAGAAAACGATCCGTACTAATAATTCTAGCATTCTAGCGCTGTTTGTTTTTATAGTTTGTTGGACGACATAACTAATGACAAAACGCTGTAGCGTAACGCCTCCTTTTTAGTTAATACCCGATTTTAATGTTCTAAAAGTTATCATACCGTGGGTTCAAAATGTTGAAATTTTTCTTCAGGAATAAACTTTAAAATTTAATAATAGAATAGTTTGTATTATATTTGAATTATTAATAGTCCACGAAACCTTCAAAAACTGTGTAATTCGATTAAGATATAGTCGTAATATAAAATTAACTTTATGTAACGTACTTATGACGTGGAATTATGAGTAACCTCACTATGATAATGTGGAATTGACACGTTTTTAATATTGCTTAACGCAGAGAATAATATATATACATATATCTAATAATATGCAAATATGAACCTTATTACAATAGACGCCTATTGTAATAACTACTATTAAGGTTTATTTTTGCATATTTTAATGACATGTATTGTATTTTTTTAAGTTCAAAATATTAAAATTAGTCTAATACAATCACGGAAAAACCATTTATAACGGTTTTAAGAATTCTTAAGAATATTACGCCTCTTTTTTGACTAAGTCGATAAAATTCTAATTAAAGGATGAAAGTAACCCTGAAAATATATCTTTTAAGTATAACCATAAAACCAGAGAAATACACTACTTTATGGCCCAAATTAAATTTCCTCAAGAGCTAAAGAATTCAGAATGACGTAATATAATTTATGCCTGTAAAATTTATTTAGGTAAGTGTTACTTTACGACATGGCCCACTTTTGGACCACTACCTTTTAGATAATTCTTTTGCTATTTTTAAACCGATTTTAATAAAATAAAAAAGTACTAAGGCGATAATTGCATCTTTTAGGAAATCAATATGCTTAAACTTTCACCATTAGAACAGTACAGCTCATAACAAAATTTATCATGGCTTATATAGGACGCGAGGAATAATCTTCCTAAGCTAACCGCTCCATGAAATTCTATCTAAAAACATATTTTTAGTCTTCCTAAATTTGTAAATGAACTCGTTACAAAAAAAACCAAAAAATCTATTGAATATTACATTGCTGCTTGATTCTAATTGCTAAGCTAGAGTTACTGGTTTCATATCTCACCCGGAATTAATTCTATTTCGTGATGAGTCTAATTATTTGTAGATATAATTTTTTTGTCTATAATATGTATGTATTTAGAAATATATAGGTATGTTTATCAGCTGTCTGGTTACCATAGTACAGGTTCAGACTGACTCGATAAATTATTCTTTTTGTTTCAATCGATTGCTCATTACTGAAATAGTACTATCGAATAATTTATTCGAACAAATAAATTATTTGAGAGTTAGAAGAATTGTCACTTTGCACATTAAATGTTAGTTTTAAACGTATTAATCAAAGTAAGTTTTTTATAATTTCATTGTAATATACCCAGAATTGTTTTATTTTAAACTCAATTATTTAAATTCCATATCCTAATCTAGAACCGAAAATAATAGTAGAATATTTCTATATATATATACATATATAGATATTCTATATATAATAGTCCTAATATTTAAGTACGTAAGGATTTTCAAGTTGTAGTTTAGTTGCATACCTAAGTTTGAAAAAATGTTTTTGTGTTTTTAATTAACGTCTAATAGTCGGTATCTACCGACTAGCCTACTATTGACAACGTACACGGGCGTCGATTGGATTAAATTAAAGATACTTCAAATTGGATGTTCAGTTTATTTTCATTGGATTTTATTAGAAATCCTGGCAAAAGAACAAAAAAATGTAGAATAATTTTAAACTGCATTCAAAGAACTTTTAATGGTGATTTTAAAACAACATGTGTTTCGAGTCTATGCCACGCCGTGTTACAGTTAAATATTAATATTTATCCGCTTATTCACAAACGTTATTTAACGAAAAAAACATGTTTCTTTTCAACTTTAAACTTGAAGCCTTAAAATTGAAAATAACACAAAACCCTTACTTTCACTTAAATAAGTTTGTGATTATGGGGTAAGAGGTACAAAAGACACTGTGACGTAATAAACGTATGGAAGACAGCGCATTACGTGGAGCAGTGTCGATTTAATTAATTTAATGTAGAGCTTCAGAGGTATATAATGCCGTGCTATGTTTTGTATAAAACAATGTTATTGTTAGATGACTAAATAAATATTTTCTAGCTATTTGAGTGTTTTATTTTATTCATTAATGATAGAAAGTTAGTTTTAGTAAGTTTACTGTCGGCATATGGAAGCCAGCTCGACTGCAGTGATATGAGTGCTTTGAAGGAATGAGGTGTTAGGCAATTCTTATGTCGCTTTTCTAGTGAGGGAGGTTAAAGAAACCCATACCATTTTTTTATTATTATTTTTGGACATTAACACACAACGCCATCTAGTCCCAAACCAAGCGGAGCTTGTATTATGGGTACTAGAAAACTGATATGATTACATAAATACTTTTTTTTGTAAATACATACATATTATACATAGAAAACATCCAAACTCCGAAACAAATATTTGCAGATCTTACAAACACTTGGTCCGACCCAGGATTCGAACCCGAGACCTCATGGACAGCAGTCGCGAAAGCTACCACTGCGCCACCGAGGCAGTTAATACCATCTCCCTCCCTATGATATCAAGGGTGATTCGAAAGGTGGCATCGCACTTGTGACGTTTGAGTTTGCTTTTCACAGTCTGTTGGTTTGTTCCCGCCACCTTTAAAAAATATAACGACTTACGCTCAGGTTTTACTCTTGGATCGTCATGAAAGTATTGTTGGTTTCTCAAATCAAATTCTTAATAACAGCCCGGAGTATGACGTTGGCCCGGGCCTCGGAGAGCATGTTAAGTCGTCGGTCCCGGTTGTCATGAACAGTTATGGCGATCGTTATTGGGAAGTCAGTGCCTTCAAATATACTGACAGTAGTTCAACCATCGAATTCAGTTCCCACCCAGGGTTTTGGAGGTCCGTTGCCAGTCGCTGATATTCGAATAGATCTGGTAGCACTAGTAACCGACCCCAAATAATCTTGGAAATAATGCTAGGAATACTATATGATGACGCTATAAGTTGGTTAATACTCTACTACCAAAAACTTTTCGTTTCTTCTTAGGTAAGCTATTTACAAAAGGTTACAAAATAATGTCAATTAAAACATGTACAAACCAATTTAATGAACCACATATAGAATAATATCAGACAAACATCATACTTCACTTTTCAAGCACACGACGTCCGATACACAATCATTCATTCATCAATCCAGTTCTGGTACGCGGAAACTCTGATATAGAGGCGAATTTTATCACTATTTTTCCCGCCCGCAATACCGATTAACACGTAATTCCTGTTATCATCAGTCTTCACCGATCCACGGCGGGTAAGCGGACAAACTAGAGGTCCTCCAGCATCGCCTTCAGATATATCAGTAACTACAGTATCACTACATACAAGTTTATCCATATTCATCCCCCAAATGGCCGTACATCTTTCTTTAGCTATAAGGTGTATTTCGGCCCATAGTAAAATCTTTGAGACCCTATTATCCACTATACCTACTTGGCCAAAACCAGCAGTAAAGCATGTTCCTTCGTATTCTGGGTTATTTAGATACGCATTGTTGTTACCAATAATTCTTTTATCATCAAAGGGAATGTCAATGTGTATCATTGCGATATCATTTACTGGAAAGTGAAAACCGTAATGGAGTTGAACGTCGGTGATTTGCCGCCATTGTACTCCGTTTTCATCTGTAGTGAACCCTGGAAATTAAAAGATAAAGATTAATCTCTAATATTCAGAATTACTCGTCCATAAGGTAACGTTATAAATTGTATAATGTTACCTTCAGAAAGAAGGTAGCTGAGTATAAAACTACAAAAACTAAACCCTCAAAATCTCTATACAAGTGAGTCTCTGGTTTCAAATTCCTTTGAGGATACCGGAGACCCATACACCAAACCCCCTCAGTCCTTTGGGGGCTTTGGCCGGTAACCCACTAGTGACGCATCTGGTGTTACGGGTGTTCATGGGCGGCGGTAATCGCTTAGCATCAGGCGATACGTCTGCTCGTTTGCCCCCTATTCCATAAAAAAAAACGATGATAGCGAAGGCGTCTAGGTTGTTGATGATTTGTAATTCGCAAATATTAATACTACTGACTCTAGTAGAAACGGACTTATTCACGAAACTTCTTAAAAGTGTATATATATATAAAGAAAATATAATTGAATGGGTAAAACACACATGATGTTTTCTTCAAGATTTTATATACACACTTAAAAATTAGATGTTACCTTGATGTTCAAAATCATTTTCGGTACTGCCTGCGACCACACGTAATAAACTAAAATGAGTCAAATAAAAGAAATTTTTCATGTCAAAGCAATGAGCGGCAGTTAGAACTGTTGTCGGATGGATTATGCTCCCGCCACAATGCGTACTCCATAACTGTTTCGTATCCGAGACTTGCTGAAACGACCGTTTTATTGACACTAAGTATGAGAAGTGGCCCTTAGGTACGACTCGGCCGCGAACACTGGTTGTTTGGACACGAAATCTTGAATAATTTAAAGTTGTTATTGTGCGTGCGTCTTCATTATTTTGTTCTTCGTATGACTGTACCGAGATCATTAGGTATAACACTAATAATTTGCATGATAACATGTTACGTTAATTGGCGCACATTGTATTTACAAGGTCAGCCAGGGTTCCCCCTGACTGGTGTGTTGATGAAGCAATACTAGGAAGATAATGTCGAATTTAGGGTAACTTAGTCATCAGATATTTGAAAATGATGAACTGGAACCACAGGAATATATTAATGTCAGTTTTGCGAATGTCAAAAATAAGAGAATAGCATGCTATGATATCACAGATAAAATACGTATATTTACAGATATATTATACATTCTAAGTCCTAACTCTATTAATTAATAGTACCACTTGTGGTTACTGTTGTGCTGTAACGGGTAACAGTTTCATTTTGCGAAGGTCGTATGAACAGCGCAATGTACATAAATGTGCTGGAAACTATGGCCTTCACTTACATGTAAACTTGTACGAGATAATGCTCTTTATTATAAATTAGCAACCACAGCAAGCTTGGAACTGACGACATTGATTTGTGAGATTGGCCGGCGCATCCTCAGATCGTCAGTCATCGATCAGATTCGTCGACAAATACAAGAGCAATATCGTTTATAGGCAAGTTGAAATCGCGGTGCAGTTTTTCTACTTTTATTCGCCGCACTTGATGTTGGTTTGAATTTGAAATGTTGCCTGTAAACTGTTTAATTACTAAATAATAGGTATAAAATGAAGTCGCTACCCGTTCCTGTACGCGTGGTTTGACGATATTGACTTGTGAGATTGGCCGGCACATCCTCAGATCTGGGAACTGCGCTCCATCTGTTATTCTGAAGCACAATGTTCGTGTGCACAGCATTAGATCCATGACAGTATTAAAACATGCTTTAATTCACGTATGAGTGTTGGAAAGAGCTGCCCTAAAGAATCGCAGCTGTAATCAAAGCTAAGGGTCTTCCAACTAAATATTAGTTTTTTAAATCATAATAAGCTAATATACTAATGTGAATCGTCATATCCAATCCCGGGTCGGTCCAAAAGTGTTATTGAGTATTTCTAATTATATAAATACTTAATAACAGCTCGTAGTTTGGAAGTCGATGTTTAAGCTCCTGTGCTTCGGAGAGCACATAAAGCTGTTGGTCCTGCGTCTAATCTCTCCCCGATCGTGTCGGTTAACTGTCCCATCGGATTATGAGGGGGAACAGAGAGTGCACCTGTTTTTGCGCACACACTTATGCACTAATATGTCCTGTGTAGTTAGCTGGTCTGCATTGAGATTGGTCGCAATGGCCGAAATCGACTGGGAGAATATCAATATGGAAATCTAAATTAGTTATATTTTTGTCCGTAAACACGAAAAAAGTGAAAAACAAACGATCGTGCTAAGCACTCTCATATTTTTCTTGGCTATCGTACGCTGGCTACAGCCAGGATTATGGACTAGTCCTAGCTAGCAAGTCGTACAGATACTAAGGATCCAGAAACCAATTCAACCATACAATGTTAAAAAAACTTTAATCAGACTAAACATCACGATTGTTATTCTAAACTCAAGTACACAGGAGCCATTTGTGTCTATCCACTTTCGATATGCTGATACACGCGTGTACAAAGTCGTCTTATCATAATTTCTACCACTCACTATTCCAACTAGTAACTTTCCACTACCCAGCTTTGAAGAAGGATCTAGGGACTCAAAGCATGCTACAGGACCACCAGAGTCGCCCCCACTCACTCCTTTTAAGATGTTTGGACTGCACAAAAATGAAATCATATTCATTTCCCAAACCTTGTTGCATTCTTGCCTGGGTAATAAGTTTACTTCCGCAAACAGCAATTTATCAGAACCATCCCCTTTTTGATTTGGTCTCGTTTGACCGAATCCTGCAGCATAGCATCGGTTAGCATAGTCGGTATGATATCTTGCAGGAACTATGAAGTTTATACTCTTTGGGTCGTTAAATCGAAATGGTTCGTCGACAAATATAAGAGCAATATCGTTTATAGGAAAGTTGAAATCCCGATGCAGTTTTACTGCTTTTATTCGCCGCACTTGATGTTGGTTTGAATTTGAAGTGTTGCCTGTAAAACACACTGTTTAATTACTAAATAATAGGTATAAAATGTCGCTGACCGCTCCAGTATGCGTGGTTTGCATCTATAGAAAGAATGCATTAAGAGGAATGTTCATATGTATAACGTTGATAATAATATATGCATGTTGTAGTGAAAAAAAGCGGAGAATTTTAAAGATTTCCGTGCGAAGCCGAAACAGGTAGCTAGTGATTAGATTAATATAGATATTTATTGATTTTATTCTGCTTCTAAAGATTTGATTGTTAAGGAGTTCAGTTGATAAAAAAGTAAATTGAAATCACCTGAATGATATAATTTATTCCATAAATTGCCTGCAACGACACGCAATTTATTCGGGTGATAGTAATAGTCGTATTTATTTATTTCGAAGCAATGAGCAGCTGTGACCACTTTGTTAGCGGTTATTATACTCCCTCCACAGTAATTTTTCCATAATTTGTTTGTTTTATAAAACTTCTGAACTATTCTCTTTAAAGACACTAGAAATGGAAAGTCCCTCGCCTGCGCAACAATTCCCTGAACTATTTTGGGCTCAACTCGCATCTGCGAATGCATTAATGTTGTTATAATTCTATTGTCTACATCTGGGTCGGATATTTCTTGTTCTTCAAATTGGTGAATGTCAATTGGAATCTGTAATCCTCTATAGAACGACACAGAAGTACTTTGTATCCCTGTTGGCAATTTAAAATATTCTTCACTAAGTGTTTCCATATCTTGGTCATCTATATGTAAGTTTCTTTTATAATTTAACTTCCCTGTCTCCTATTTTTCAGTTTCTTCTATTTGAAGCAATCTATTGACATCTTTTTCTGGTCGAGTATTAATATGTTCTAGAATTAGGTATCGCAACATTTGTTTGTTACCAAGAAAGTAAGAGTTTTTGTTGGTTATATCCAATGTTGTGCTTTCTTCATTTAGCGATTTGAGCAATATTGAACTGTCATTAATTGCTACAGCCAATTCATGGTGAATTTCTATCGACTCAGACAATACAGGTTTTATATTGTCAGCCACACATGGCAGAAGAGTAAATAATAATAAGGATATCGTTAACATGAATATTTAAGCTCATTGTGGTTAGAAGTAATAAGAAAATGTCAACATGACTGCAAGGAATATATTATTATCTATGCTCATAGATTTGGGCACTTGGGACCAAATGAGGTTTAGTCAGGTTCTTGGACCCTACACTACCCTTTAAAGGAACAGGGAAACATAAAATTTGAATATTTGATCTTCATATTTTGTGGAGGAACGGGTATTATTTGGCTCTACCAGGAAGGCGCATATGCCTAGGCTATGACCATGGCGGACATGGCCGGGGTACTAGGGTTGGTCTTGGGAAGTTATACATATCCATAACTATTCATATCAAATTAAAAGACTTGCGGGTACTCCGCAATTAGGTTTGCATTTGTTAAGTGGCAATAAAGTACATTTTTGTTCACTTTATGTGGAATTCGCCACAAGGTAGAATTTTTCAACTAACAACGGCTATTTAACACTATTGAAGTCCAGTATATATACATATTAAGTCCTATCACTGTACAAAAGTCTTTACAATATCAGTTCATTTTATACTGGCCATAAAATAAAACAAGTCAAGCAAGTATATTATTATTCTACTTGCCATCTGACCTTACTCTAACAAAAGCCGAAGAAATCTAAGCTATCAATTATAATTTAACGATAATTCTATACAAATTGTCACTCACTTGTTCTAAGGAACGTCTTTAATTAGAAAGTACTTCGGGAATCATTTGTCTTTGTTTGATTTAATGAATGGACTCAGTGGAGACTCAAACCTTTCATGGGACAACGGCTATAGAGTATTGTAAATTTAGTAAACTAACTGCGTCCCTCGGTGTTACGCTGTAAAGGTAGTTACAAACACAGGTAACACCATTTTCTTGAATCACTTTATCTATTGCTAGAAACTGCATTTAAATCCGTTGAGTCGTTTACAAGATCTAAGGCGAAAACAAGTATATTTTGTAGTGTGTAAAGATAATATTTTTGAAGCTATATTAGGTTCTACCGATTTTCTTTTCTAAATACATGTACGTAAGAACCTTTTATCCGTTTTCAAGATGAAATCCTCTTTCTCATTTTTTCGTCTGAAAGCCATGCTTCAGTTTAAACTAATACTATAAGATGCTCTCGGCTGCGCCAGCGTGTATATTATTTTAGATTACTGCGGTAAAAAGTAGCCTATGTCCTCCATCGAGAGACAAAGTATCTTCATATCAAATTTCATTGAAATTGGTGCAAAGGTTTAGCCGTTAAACGTAATAGACAAAGTTACTTTACAATCTATAATATTAGTAGGGAGTGTAGACGTCAACGCGATACCAAGGCCTCACAGAAAACACGCAATAAGCAAATGCTTTCCTCCACGTGATTACTACCTACGTGATATTAACTACTAGAGATTTTTGAAGATTTTCTTCTACAAGTTAACCTTTGGTAGAGATAAATATGACTGTTCATGATAATCGCGAAATATTTTAATTAGGAAGATATATGAAGAATCATTTCAAAGAAGAGGCGCTCATATCCCAGTTGCACTCGATGATTAGAAACAATTACCGAGGGTTAGCAACGAGGGTGCGGTCAAAATCTAGATGGATGACCGCTCGTGGCATGGTGTCATGAGCGTCTCCGTGATTCGGATTCGGTCACGTTAAGCAATCGGTACCGGTTGTTATCATATGATAACAGTCGTGAAGCTTAGTTGGAGGCCTTCGGGTGGCTTAAAAACATCCAAAAGCAAGATTACATAGCCAAAACGTTGTCTTGCCAGTCCGCAATCCGCACTTGGCCAGCGAAGGGACGTATTGCCTTAACCCTCTCTTGAGAGTAGATACGAGCCCGGCAGTGTCCCACTTTATGAGGTTTTTGATTTCGAAGAAGAGTATTTCAGTGCAAAATATTAAAGAATAGACAATTAGGCTGTAACGAGTAAATAAATCTATAAATACAACGTGTCCAGGGATGGAAAAGAGGCCTTATTAATATCTCTATTCATTTAGACTACTAGAAACGAATAAGAAGGTTTATAATCTACCCAAATACCTCAACATCCTAACAAATGACAGTTAAGTATACAAGAAATGTCAGAGATATAGCATCGCAAATATTCTTTTAATATGGTTAATAAATTTCCTGTCGTACTTTTAGGGCCGAAATTCTAATGAATGTTCTAATAATTCTTTCGTTTATATTCCAACCAACACTGTGTGACTATGACAGACGTGTGGTAACAACACTCAATCACTCTAGAAGTAGGCCTGATGTGGCTCTCACTATAGTCAATGGAGAACCAGCGGGCAATGGCCAAGTACCGTACCTGGTCTCTTTGAAAGAACCGATTCATAAGTACGAGGAAGGAAAGGTGGCGTGGAAAAATCTTTGCGGTGGAAGTATCATCGACGCAACACGCATTCTCACTGCGGCCCATTGCTTTGAAGCCAGCGATTTCTACTTTGCAAAACGACCCGACCTGCTGCGTGTAGTGGCAGGCAACTTACGTAACAGTTTGATTCACACAGGAGATTCGGAGACCACCGATGATGCACAGTGGAGGCAGTTAAAAAAAGTAATTATCCACCCAGAATTTCATTTTCCAAACAATGATATTGCCGTTGGACATGTTGATGAAAGGTGGTCGTTCACTGAACTAGTCCAACCCATAAAACTGGCTTCTGCGAGTACGGATTATAATAGTAAATGTGTTGCTGCTGGATACGGCAGGGTCGGGCCTGATCTTCGTGACGCTATCTCCCCAGTTTTGCTCGTGGCCCAAATTGCAGTTCTGACTAGATCAGAATGTTCATTACTTTGGGAGATGGATATGAACAATTTCGTGTGTTCAGAAACTTCAGTAACCGATGTTGCCAGAGGTGATTCTGGTGGTCCTTTAGTGTGTTCGGAATCTGATCCTCTAAGAGAAACACAAGATGACGTATTAGTCGGTGTTGTCAGTGGAAAAAATTATGACAAAACCTCTTTGTATACCCGTGTGTCTGCTTACCGTGACTGGATAATGAATGCCGATAGAGGCGCACCGTCTGCCAGAGTTTCTGCACTTTTGGTTTGGAGTCTTTCAATATACGCTGTGTTGTACTATGTATTCATTTATCACCTTATTCGTTTTCTAATATAATTTTATATTCCTCAAAAACAGTTAGTCCCCCTCAACAGTTGCACAGCGTTTTACGGATTAAAACTGGACTGCAATGACTTCAGCATAGTCTTCTAAAATTTTGGAAAACATTACGTTTAATTTTTAAGCTTCGACACTTTTCTAGATATCACTCGTAGAGGATAGTAAAAACTCAAATTTCAGTTATTTGGCGTATGTGGGATTCAAGGCCAAAACAAATCGACTTAGTCACTAACTACCGGATCGACAGACGTGGTATAATTCCTAAAATAATGTGGATAGCATTCCACTTTAGATACAATTATAGGTGAATGATAATGAAGTTTATTTTAATAAGTAAACTAGCAATCTGACCCGGCTACGCACGGGCTCTTATGGAAAATATAATACAGCCTATGTTACCCTGACAAGATATGCGGCTTAATTTTTACCGACGTCTTCAACAAATATCGTTTTATTTTAGCCAATATACCCGAAAATTTAACGAATCGTATAACAAAAATCAGCCTATCTATTGGTTGAAACCGCGTCAAAATCCGTGCAGTAGCTTTTGAGTTTATTCCGAATTGACAGAGAGATGCGGCAAAGGACTTTGTTTTATGCTTTTCAGTGATCGGTTACAGATACTGTCGCACTTCGAACTAACAGCTAGAACACGCCGGCAACATTTAAGATTGATATACTGGAATCATAACATGGTAAAACTATAGATAGATATTTAAAAAGAAAAATTAAACACAGATGTAGCAGTAGAAGAAGAAGGCGACCTTTGAGGTTTTTATACTTTAGCCCTAAAGCAAGTTTTCTCATTTACTAATTAGTAGTCCAAGACTGGAATCCCTGGGGAGGCCTTCATTCTCAGTTGATGGGGTTAGGTTGATAATGATGACGACTAAATATTCAAATATGGGATGCTGTGAATATGAAATCAATGTAGATTAATTAAATCGGCTTATTTTTCGTTTCTTGTTTATTAAGAACTAGCTGAGAGCCGCGGTGTTACCTGCGGTTAACACCGCGAGGCAAGTCTAAAATAAGTAGCCTAAGTTACTCTTTTATTACATCAGTTTTTTTTGCCAGTGAAAGTCGTATCAAAATTGGTCCAGCCGTTCCAGAGATTGGCCGGACCAAACAGACAGCTAGACGAATAAAAATTGTAAGAAACGTTATTTTGGTATACGTACCGAGTGTTGTGGTCATTTTAATATTACAAACAGACACTCCAATTTTATTTATTTGTATGGATTGTTGTATGCATCTATTAGAAAAATATTTTTTTTAGTAGATGAGCCCCACGGTGCTACCCCCGGTTTAACTTCACCCTATAGTTATGCCGCGGGTCGAATCAATTAGCCACACAAATAAGTTTTTATGTTTTTTCCCCAAATTGTGAATCTAAACCTTTCTCAAATCCTCAGGTATAGACACAAGAATTTCATTAAAATCTATTTAGCCGTTTAGGAGGAATTCAGTCACACACACACACCCAGAAGATTACTATATTCAAAGATTCTTCAAAGATTACATCTTAACAGTCTTAGGAATGATCCTTTGTCTCCAGACTCCTATTAAAGACTTGATGACTGAAAAAATATCACGTTTAGCATTGAAATGAACCTGTTATTATTCTATGCAAGAGCTTTTCGTATCGGAACCGTGAAGGGGTAATTGTTAATTTCTAAGAGGTTCAGCTATAATAACAGTGCTATTAGCCTTTAGCCGCGGCTTTGCCTGGGTTAGTGTCGATTTCCTAATTAATTTCTTCTTGATTAAAAATAGCTTCTGTATAGTATATCAGGTTTAGTCTACGGCTTTGCCCACGTGTTTGTCGGTTATTGCAATGTTAAGAATAGCCTATGTCTTTCCTTAAGAATTAAAGTTTCTATATGCCAAATTTCATTGAAATCAATGCTTCGGTTTAGGCGTGAAACAGTAACAAACGTACAGAAAGACAGAGTTACTTTTGAATTTATAACATTGTGAGCTTCTGTCCGCGGTTCCGTCCACGTACGTTGATTATATTATCGCGGTAAGAATCAACTTGTATTCTTTCTTTACGAACGCCCAAAGTATCCAAGCCCAATGTCATTAAAATCGGTTCTGTTTAACCGGGGCAACGTAGATATAGACAGAGTTATTTAGTAGAGATTTTTTAATTGACTTTCACCCAAAGCACTTGTAACGCCTCTGGTGTCAATGGGCGACGGTAATCGCTTACCATTAGGAGATACATCTGTTCGTTTGCCTCCTTTTTGCATAAAAAATATGCCTAACTATGGCCTGTCTATCCCTCTATAAAACAGATTATGATTAAACAGATATTATAAAACAGATGAAGTCACGGGATCAGCTAGTACATTATAAGGCAGTATTTTTTACTAACGACCACAATATGGTTGCAAACTATTGCGCTGTATTGTAATAAAGGGGATATACAGACTTTCATTGAGTCTAGGACGTTCGTACAGAGAATAATAATGAACTGATTTTAATAAAACACTTATTATTTAACAACTGTTTCTCAAACATTGCCCGGATTACTTTAAAATGTGATAGATTTAGAAAAGAAAAGAAATTATATCAAATTTCAATAAAAAAATTTATGATAACAATTTCCTGTATTTTTTATTCGAAATTATTGTAGTATTTAGAAATGTATACCCCGTTGGTGGAGGCTTCGTCTAATTTTATAGATGCTTTTCGATTTCTGGTCACGCCCAAAGGAAAGATAGTATAACTAGTATAAATTATGTACTTCGTTATTATACCGTGAGTCTGCGGAATGATGTTGATCATTCTAAGGTGAGTTGTTAATTAAATTACCTGCCTCAAACAAGGAATACATTTTCGCCTTCGATTACATACTTTCTCAAGATTTGCCTCACAATTAGAAAGATTACAGGAATTTAGCGTTAATCCTGACGAAACAGTGGTCTAAATGGGTATCTGGATAATTTGTTTTTAACGCGGAAGTCTGTTTAACTATTCTTGTAACACGTTTACTTCTATTGAAGTAACAAATAAGTAAGCTCAAAATAGCAAAATATTGCTAAGATATCCATTATAAGGACGCTGAGATTTTTAAATTTGATTTATCTAAATGGCTGAGTGCATCGGAAGTGTGGGACTGAAAGGAAAAGGCGGCCCAGGTGGAGATGTAAGTCCAGACGGACCCCTAGGACTAAAGGGAAGAAAGGGAATGATAGAGTCAGTTGTTATCGGTCGTTCTGGTTCACCAACTCGCGCTTGGTCACCTTTAGGTCCTGGAGGGCCAAGTTTCGCCTTCTTGACCTCTCTCGCCTGGTCCCGAAGACCCGTCATACCCACACGTATATATTTATTATTTAACAACATTTTTATAGTAATCGAATTTCCCGGGTCTCGAGAGCACGTTAAGCTGTCGACTCCGGCTGCCATAAATATCTATGGCAAGTACTTAGTAGTATGAAATATACTAAAAACTAGTTCAACCTTCGAAATCAGTTCACTCTCAGGGTTGCTGGAAGTCCGATGCCAGTCACTCCGTGGCAAAACTGACATTCGGGTAAAATTGGTTGAACTAGTAGCCGACCCCAAATAATCGTAGGAATATAAAGGCTATCAAGATGATGTTGTAGAATTAAAACGCCGTTTTACGTGACAATCCATGTCTATTATAATAATGTTCAGACATCCAATGAATTTTCATTGGAAACGTATTTAGTACTAACTTACTTACATATTGTCATGTGACCTGTATTAAACTTACATCGGTTCGAAATTGTGTGTTAAACTTTGAGAATCACGGTTCAGAAATCATTGCTCACTTAATGAAACGCCGTCGCGACAATATTTTTCTCATATATCGTTCACACGGAGTAATTGTATGGTGGATGAAGTCACCACACCATGCGTAAACATTCATATCCAGTCATAAGTAACTTGAAAAGGTACCGTAGCGAAATAATACTAATAAACTTTGATCTTTTTTAGGGTTCCGTTTCTAAGAGGGTAAAACGGGAGCCCATTTTTATTCGTCTGTCTGTCACTAGGCTATATCTCATGAACCGTGATAGCTAGACAGTTGATTTGTTTTAGCAGTCAGGTCAGGTTCACTTACTATTAGGCTAAAAGCTTTGTTGAAATTACTTGTGTTGTACAAGTACAAACTCTGGGCTGTTACTAAGCATTACTGTAATAAGATAAACTCAATAACATTATTTAGAGCGAGGACTCAAACCCGAGATTTTTTGGTCAACAGTCGCATACGCTAACCACCAGGCCAACGAGGCAGTCATACATGTACTGGGAGAGTACCGTAATTCCCCTTATAATTATAATTCTCCCAAATTCCACCACCCAATACCGATTCCCGATTCAAATTATATTTCTGTGTCAATACAAAATATAAAGTAATATCACATCATTATCAAACATCTAAATTTCTGCCTCCAGTGACGCGTAAACCGGAGATATCAAATTCTTTCTCTAAATCCAGAGATATAAGGTACTCAAGGAATTTATAATAAGTTACAAATCGACATATTGGTTAGGTGTAGACGATATATTTGACGATAAATCATATAAGGAAAGAGATATGCATATATTAGGTGAATAACTACACGATTGGATTGATGGCGGAATTTTTTTATGACGAGTTATGAAACGTGGATATGCTTGGGAAGACTTTGTATTTTAAAAAAGAAGGCAAGTCTACACAATCAATCAATCATCAGCCCATCGCAGTCCACTGCTGGACATAGGCCTCTCCAATTTCACGCCACTTAGTTCGATCTATGGCTTCTCGCATCCAGCTCCTGCCAGCCGTCTTGCGCAAATCATCGCTCCACCTGGCTTGTGGACGTCCTACACTACGTTTGCCGAGACGCGGTCTCCACTCAAGAACTCGTTTACCCCAACGGTTATCGGTTCTTCGGCAAATGTGGCCAGCCCACTGCCACTTCAGCTTGCTAATCCTGTGGGCTACGTCGATGACCCTGGTTCTTTGTCGGATCACCT
>PKRV01000288.1:828558-897075 GCA_003709505.1 Hyphantria cunea
TTGGTGATCGCAGGGCGTAACTTGTTGCACCGGTGACGCTGCTGCCCATCACCGGCCTATTGTATTTAGTTACGCCTTTTAGGATGGATATGCCGCCATCGGTCGGTCGCCAGAGCCTCGTTTGTTATCTAGCAGGGTGCACCGCGTGCAGGTGAGGTTGGCTGGGGGCGAAAGATTGTGGTTCGCCCCCACACACCCCGTCTCCGTCCCCCGTCAGTCTACACTACTTATATTAATTATATAATAATGAAATTAATGGTGACAGTATCTACGTATTTTTCATATTAGCACATAATTGCCTGTTGCAATTAAGTGTTAACTTATATTTGAAGAGGCGCTCATAGCCCAGTTGCACTCGGTGATTAGAAACAATCATCGATGGTAACCAACGACAGCGCGGTCAGTGCCTGGATGGGTGACCGCTGTTGGCATGTTACCATGAGCGTCTCCGTGATTCGGAGGTCACGCAAAGCAGTCTGTCCCGGTTGTTATCATACGATAACAGTCGTGAAGCTTAGTTGGAGGCCTTCGGGCGGCTTAAAAACATCCAACGGCAAGATACGTAGCCACAACGTATTCTTGCCAGTCCCCAACCCGCACTCTTGGCCAGGGTGGGGACGTATGGCCTTAACCCTGTCCTGAGAGGAGACTCGAGCCCAGCAGTAGTGGGACATTATGGATTGTTGATGATGAGGATTACATTTGAGACAGTCTTGGAGTTTCTCGCAGGTCTTCTCCATGTGAATGGCATTTGAACTAGAGTCATTAATGTAACTTTCCGAAAGCGCTACAAAAAGCCTACTTGAAATGCTTTCCTTTTAAATTTTCGAATTTTTTTAGTCTTACTTTTCAAGGTAAACAGTATAATAACAATAGTTCTTCTTTAGAAATATGATGATTATTGAAAGAAAAATGTTATTAATGAAAAAAATACACAAAACTTTAAAAAGGAGTCGATAAGTTGACGTGATACCATAAAAAATCAATTCAATATTTTTTCTTTAAATTAAAGCTTCTGTAAAGACGGGATATATACAGACGATTGGATAGGGAGTTAAGTACATGTAAGCCGTGACGTAACGCTAACATTATCTGTGGGTCTCAAATTCAGTTATAATTAAAATACAAAACAAAACAATCTTATGGTTAAGCTTAACAAAAAAATATATTATGAAAGTTTTGTGTTCACTAGTCATCTAGGAACGTTTTGTTTTTTTTTTCTAATTGAATTCTTAGGATTTATCCCAGTTGATATGCCAAGCCCTATGGTGGTCTATGTCCAGCAGTAGACGTCTTTCACCAGCGTTCATGTTGATGGTCACCTACAACGAGTACATTAACTTCGAGATGCTAAGATTCTCGCATCTTACAGGCAGAGCATGAAATGTTGTCACAACAAATAAACAAACATTAACATTTTTATAACAGGTAACACTGGAGATATCGTAAAAGAAAATTGGATTCGTAAGGTGTCATGTATTTTTAAATATTATCTGCTTGGTAGAAGATACTTCGTATTTAGATATTAGGCATATAAAAACTAACTACAGTTTTATCTGTGATGAGTCAAGTTACCTTGGGTTATAAAAACTTTTACAAAGAATCTCTTTGGAATCAATTTCTGAAAAAAAAAGATTTAAATATTAAATGATTCTACTCTCAAATAATTATTCAAATAATTTGTTACAGCACCTTCATTGTGAACGATAGCTGTGTGTGTGTAAATAACTAAGGGCTTTATTATAACGATTAATTAAAGTTTGCCGATAATTTCATAGTAAGAAAAAAATGTTTCTAGCGACTGTACTATGTTTACAAAACATTTGAATAGAGCCTTGATGGAAGATATGATCGTATTTAAAAAAATGAATAATTATATTATTCTAATAAAGAACGATCTCTAAACGATGGACTGAACTGGCATAATGAACTGAGCGCTTCTTTTTTTGTCGGTGGAAAATAGCAAGATTCACACATTTTTTTTACATATATACATATATATATTTAAAAAAAGGAGTAAGTTAGTCTTTTACACATACTAGTTTTTGCGACAAACGTGTGTATATCGTCGGGGTAAAGAATAGCCCGTGTCCTTCCTCAAGAATCAAATTATCTCCATGTCAAATTTTAATGATATCGTTGCAGCCGTTTAGCCCTTATAGCGTTACAAACAGACAGAGAGTGAGTTATGGTACATATAAGCATTCCAAACCAGATTTACTCATAAAAGCTGTTAGCCAAATCTGTCTTCTCAACAATATTATCAGCACTTACAGAAGCTTTTGAATGGACAACAAACGCAAACGAATTAAATTCGTCGTGTTATCTAAATGAGTGATAATGGAATATTGACACGCACTTTACAAGATAAGTGCTAACAGATAGTGTCACACAGTGTTAATGACACATCCGTTAAAAGATTTGTTGATTGATAGGTTATTTAATGTTCAACCGCCTTCAAGAAAGTGAAGTATAATTCAACATGTAGACAAAGTGACTTTGCTTCACCTGATGAAAAGCTAGCATCCTAAAATTGAGGTTTTATTGTAGATTGTTGTTTAAATGGACAATAATCTACATTGAAACTTAACTTCACATGCTTAAAGAAAAGAATACCTTTAACGAGCTATTCTTGTGTATATCTCGGAAACGTCTCCAAAGTTTTTTTATGAAATTTAATGTACAGGGGGTTTCGAAGGCAATAAATCGAACTAGCTAGGATTAATTTTCAGAAAATTTACAAAAAAAAAGAGATACTATATAAAAAACAGATACTATATATGTTTATAAGTAGTCTGGCTACTATAGACTCGTGGTCCTTGACGCAGGTGAGAGACGGAACACCGGGGAGATTTAGTCAGTAAAAGTCTCACAGGCCCCTTCGCCCTCTCCCCAGGGCGGAAGACATGAGGATTCCCCCTGTCAAAAAAAGACACCGCGTAGTTTGGGACTAGACGACCGTCTGTAGTTCCCCAGTAGGAATATACATACCTGTGTCACGGGGACTTAGAACAACAATTTATGGATCACACAAAGTGTTGTTCCATGTAGGACACTTGGCGCAGTATGAAGCGGTGTGGCGACCACTGAATCCACTAGCCAAATTATTTTAAAGAAGCGCCAGGGAACGAATTAAAACCGTCATTTTAACATCTCTAGATGAAATTGTATTAAAATTAAAATGAGTGTTTTTGGATTTATGAACTTCAAGAATGTTATTCATAATATCGAGATATATACATAATTTCGAGAATCTCAAGTGCTGAGTTGTTCTGCCACTTGGTCAACTCAAGACCATTAAAATATTGTTTCATTTAATGTCACACAGACTCATCGCCCCTGTTCATACCATGGGTAAGAATCAACCACAGAAGCTAATACGCAGCATCAGAACTGTACAGAGAAGAAAGTTTTGAAACAATCCTATAGCATCCCCGTCTGGCTAGCGTGTTAAATCTCCTTTCTGAATGGACGCCTATGACGAACAGTGGATTTTTTGATGCTATAGGCTGTTATGGGGCAACGGGTGTCATGTCCCTGCAACAGAAAGGGCCATACTCTGACCAGGAGAGGTTATCATGCCAAGCGGGCCACTGCCCAACGGTTGATGTTAGGATGTTGTTTATATGCTAATCTTAAAACTTCTATTGCGCGATTCAGGATTGATTGTTTCCTCGTACAGTACGTTTGGTATATTTCCGGTAGATGGCGCTGTAGTGTATTTTTAATGTGCTGTATGTGGAAGTCGCCACAGTGATGATGATTATTATTTAAAATAATTAAAAATACTATTACTTATCTCAGCTCTAGAAGTGTTGAAGTGGCGTCTTTGACCGAGTACACACCAAGTAGCTGATGACCAAACTTCCAACTTATGCTTTTAATATGCACAAGCATCCTTTAATATAACTTCTTTCGTGAATATTCATGTTGAGTGCATCTAGGGGTGTGCAATTATTCATAAAAAACATTGAATGTAGCTATGCTCTTCGGACTATGCAAAAAACTAGTAATCCTACAAATATTATTAACGGGAAAGTTTTTAAGTATGGATGGATGATGGTTACTCTTTCACGTAAAAACTACTGAGTGGATTTTAATGAAACTTTACTATACTAAAGCTTTTACATCAGAATAACACATAGGCTACTACCACGATAACCGACATATACGCGGGCGTAGCCGCGGGCAATAGTTTCATTAGTTTTCTAGCTTTAAGTCTTCTTGACGCTTCATCTAGCTTTACAAGTTGTAACTTGTTAAAAAACTATGGAATACGAGGGAAACAAACAGACATATCGCCTAACGGTAAGCGATTACCGCCACCCATGGACACCCGCAATACCAGAGGCGTCACTAATGCGTTGTCGGCCTTTGGGGGAAGGGGATGTGAATGGGGGGAGGGATTGAGGTATGGACCTCCGGTTTGCTCATTCACTCGGGGAAGCACAGCGCAGGCACTGTTTCACACCGGTTTTCTGTGAGGCCGTGGTATCAGAGTTTTCAAGTATTCTAGAACCTGTTTCCAGAAATAATTTACTTTGACTTTTCAGGGAGTGAATGAAGCTGTCAGAGCTCCAAATATGGCTTCTGTCTAATTCTGGGCGAGTAGTGCCTCATAGCGCAGTATAGCACTTGTGACTGAAACCTGTAACTCAAGAGAGTACAGGTTTCTGAGGGTGATCTCTGAGCTAATTCAACAAGTGGCAAATGGATAAGCTGCATAGCACGCTTAATAAATTGCTATTAAGCCAAGAGCTTCTGGAAGTAAGAATACGGTGCGTGGATTGTTTGAAAGGTGGACAAATGGCTATTACTAAACATCTAATAAGAAACATTGACTGTAATAATGGACTATGAAACATGGACTACAAAGATTCATGCTGCGCGCACTCATGACGTTCGTGAATCTCTACTAACAACAATTATAGATATGTTCTAAACTTTTAAAGGTAACTTATCTTCATAGATGATTACATCTCACAGCTGCCTCTACCAATAAATAGGTTAATACTCGTTTTTCTCAATATTTAATCTAAATTTTGATCCACCCAACCCTGACGTAAGAACGGACACGTATATAAGATAAAACAAATTATAATTAATGACTTAAAAACTTTTGTAATAGAATGCTCCAATATTTATGAAACTGGAAAAAATTTTTGTAAGTTGTATAAATTCAGTACTATTAATATATTTAGTTGCTGGGTGCTTGCTGCTGGGGTCATAAAGAAATTCGATTAATAATACTAAGTTAGCCTAGTTGTGTGATGTCTCGTTTGATTTTCACAGAAGAAGGTCTATTTTTAAAAACAAGTAGTTATTTCCCGCGAGTTTGCTAATAGGAAGGGTAATAGTTTTGGTTATCTTTGTATATTTGACTAACCATTTATGTAAAATCAAATTGTCTCGTTGGTCTAGCGCAAGCGACTGCAGATCAAGAGGTTTCCGGTTCGATGCTCGGGTCAGACTGCTGTTGGGTTTTTCTTACAAGAAATTCTTAATAGATGGAAGATGGTGGTGTTTCCCGCCCGTGTCGGTCCCGGTTGTCATGAAAATCTATGGCAATCGTTATTGGGAAGTCAGTGCCTTCAAATATACTGACAACTGGTTCAACTTTCGAATCCAGTTCGTCCTCGGAATTATGGAGGTCAGATGCCAATCGCTACGAGTAAAAACTGATATTTAGGTAAAACTGGTTGAAGTAGTAGCCCACCACAAATCTTGGGAATATTAAGGCTAGGAAGATGATGATGATGTTTATGTAAAATCAAAATTAAGAACTAAATTTAGGAACCAACTTAATTACTAACAAAATTATAAATATCTATGTATAACATAATTTAATCTAAGTCTCTTTTTTTATAATCCGTAAGAAATAAAACGCTTTTTATTTTATTTATTTACGTATATTTGCATGTTCCACAGTGGTGTTTATACTACTGAACCAATTTTAATAAATGAGCTATCAATAGATTCGTAATAATGGCCCAGGTGACAGGCCATATAAATTTTATCCAAAGCTTTTGCGTTGTCGGGTCTTTTACGGGTTTATTTTATTCCCTAAGCAGTGAAAATACCAATTTTTTGTTCTCATTGGGTGTTTACGACATGAAATCCCATCAGCTTAGGCTCTGTTGAATCAGTCAGTCATGGCAAGTTACTTTATTTGTATAGATGATTTGATGAGAGGCGCTCATAGCCCAGTTGCACTCGGTGTAAAGAAACAATCACCGAGGGTAAGCAACTACGACGCGGTTAATACCTGGATGGGTGACCGCTGGTGGCATGTTACCATGAGCGTCTCCGTAATTCGGAGGTTACGTTAAGCAGTCGGTCCCGGTTGTTATCATAAGATAACAGTCGTGAAGCTTAGTTGGAGGCCTTTGGGCGGCTTAAAAACATCCGACGGCAAGGTTACTTAGCCACAACGTTGTCTTGGCAGTCCCCAACCCGCACTTGGCCAGCGCGAGGACGTATGGCCTTAATCCTCTCCTGAGAGAAGACCCGAGCCCAGCAGTGGGACATTATGGGTTGATGATTGAAAGATGATTTTAATGGATATGGTATAAGCAACAAGTTTCATTACATAACAGGAACTAAAAACCAATACAACTGATAAAGGTCGTACCATTAATTTGTGATAAACACATTAGAACAGACACACCTACGACCGAATATATTGTACTGTAATAAAACCAGGAACGTAGTCACACCTGGCAGAAGTTATGTTACCGACTTTTTGCGAATAGGAAGGCTTACTATAATATTTATATTTATATTTCCGACATCTAACACACAACGCCCTCTAGTCCCAAACTAAGCAGAGCTTGTATTATAGGTACACCCATACTCCGAAACAAATATTTGCAGATCATACAAACATTTGATCCGACCCGGGAATCGAACCCGAGACCTCAGGAACAGCAGTCGCATACGCTACCACTGGGCCACCGAGGCGTATAGTTTTTGACACGCCTTTATTTGTTTAGATTTTAAAAATGTAAATTAATTAATTCATAAAGTCAATTTTATACTATTATTGTTGTTGTTATGTAAAAATAATACTTTGTAGCAAAATCATGTAGCAGATGACAGTCAAAATTTGTCATTTGTCTGTCATCTGTTGATGAAGGACAGAGATAGTGGGAATCTTTACTATTAATTTGTTGAGTCATTGAATCAGAACATATATTAGATTTAATTATTTTGTACTTTTGTACTATTTTGTATTATTTAGTACCTTATAACTTACTGACTGCCTCGGTGGCGCAGTGGTAGCGTATGCGACTGCTGTGCTAATGATCTCGGGTTCGATGCGGTTCTGAGTCGGACCAAATATTTATATGATCTGCAATATTGGTTTCGTAGTTTGGATGTTTTCTATGTTTATTATGTATGTATTTACGAAAAAAAAGTAAATATGTATTAATATCAGTTTTTTATTAACCATAGTACAAGCTTTGCTTAATTTGAGACTAGATGGCGTTGTGTGTTATAATGTCCGAAATACTTATAATTATTATTACTAACTTATTTTGAATTTTCGGAATTCAATTTTATAATTTCCTAGGTATATTTTATAACAAATAAACCATGTCTTTCAAAGTGAAAGTATGCATAGCGTACCGTTTGTGGCGTATTTTATGTAAAGTGTATTCGTTATATATGTAACGTTATTATGTACAACAAACTATCGTTAGATGGCATCCTGTGGTGCCGAGAGTGCTCCGTAAACGTCGTTTAGCAATCTGTTAATCTGTTGTATTTGGCTTTTAGGGTCATATCAATAAAAACATACAGGCTGTTTTCTAATAAAAGGCTTTAAATTAAATAACTGTTAGGTATATATACTCCCTTAATAAATAGGGTAATAATAGTAAATGGCGTAAAGAATAACAATTATAGCCGCCTTACAGATACATAAATATATAGGTACACATCTATGTACAGTACATTTTGACTGCCTTGGTGGCGTAGTAGTAGCGAATGCGACTGCTATATTTAAAGTCTCGGGTTCTATTCCCGGGTCGGACCAAATGTTTGTATGATCTGCAAATATTTGTTTCGGAGTTTGGGAGTTTTCTATGTGTAATATGTATGTAAAATATTTACAAATAAATATTTATATCAGTTGTCTATTACCCATAACACAAGCTCTGCTTAACCTGGGACTAAATGGCGTTGTGTGTTAGTTGTCCAAAATATATATTATTTACTGCTATCTGAATCTCTCTGAACTTGAACCATTTTATTATAACGAGGCAGACAAACCCTTTCGGATCTCCAACCCTTTAGAGTCATATGAGCGAGAGAGAGACATCCTCATTGAAGAGGACCAAAATCATGTGTATTCAGCCTTGCTCCCCGGACCACCAGGTCCCCGCTCGACATGAAACAAAACCATCTTCTAAAATTAGCTAACTGATATGGGGATCTGGATAACTAGTTACCTTAATAAATTCTTGTAGCTGAAACAACCTGAGGTAGGTAATAAAACGTTCTGTAACTACCTTATATAAAAGGTATTTAGGTCCATTTAAAGTCTTTTATTACCAGACAAGATGTCCATCAAACTTAATTAATGATTACTGCTGCAAATAATTCTTATAAAGTTATGTTTCTTGGTAATTATTATATTCAAAGAGGGAGCAACGCCCTTATTATTCTGTAACTTGACCACGATATTATATGTGAGAGACTAATTCAACTGACTCGGTGGCGCAGCGGTAGCGCATGCGACTGCTGTTCTTGAGGTCTCGGGTTCGATTCCTGGGTCGGATCAAACGTTTGTATGATCTGCAAATGTTTTTTTTGGAGATTGTGTGTTTTCTATGTATGTATGTATTGACAAAAAAAGTATATATGTATTTATATTAGTTGTTAAGCACCCATAAATTAGTTGTTCGATGACCGAAATATGTCCGAAAATTATCATCAACTACTTTTAAAAGTCCACTAAGGACTAAGCCCATCCTGCGACAGGAGGTTTTGACATACTATACCTCGCTGGTCAGACTGGTTGGTAGAGGGCTTGCTACAAGTCTTCCTTCTTGTTGCAGTGAAGCTGTCTTGTATAGTTTGGTCCCTCAGTCACAGAGAACAATGCTTTAGCACAAATAAGACCTCGACTGGAGTAACACCAAAACCTTACAGAAATAAATAAATATGTTCAGACATTCAGACATTTTAACACACAGCGCCATCTAGTCCCAAACTAAGCAGACCTTGTACTATGGGTACTAGACAACTGATATTAATACTTATATACTGTTTTTTTGGTAAAACATACATATAATACATAGATAACACCCAAACTCTGAAACAAATATTTGTAGATCATACAAATATTTGGTCCGACTCAGGAATCGAACCCGAGATCTCTAGCACAGCAGTCGCATTCGCTACCACTGCGCCACAGAGGCAGTCACATCCAGTGTAGTTCTTCCGTTGCTCTTCAACGAGTGATTAAGGTTGGCAGAACCCTAACCCCTCTCTTCCTACGACTGGAGCAACTCATTTTTTTCTTTATTTTAGACCCTGACAAAGTGTCTCTACTCTACCTGATAGAAAGTATGAGTAGAATCTATGAGCGGTCACGATGCTCAGCAAATACCTACTGATAATGCAGCATGGTGATCTACACTAAAGAACCCGAAATCGTAGTGGGATGGAAACACGTGCGATGGCAGTAAATTCCAGGTTTTGACTTTATGCTTTTTTGTGTTATTATATGACTACCACCCCCTTTGGTATATTCTAGTTACACCTTATGCTTATTTCAAACACTCCCATGGAAAGGTAAGGATTACCTTTATACAGAAGATCAACTTAAAATGGCGCAGGATTCGTGTTGACGTGTTTTGTTGATGAGTATGAGACCGGAGGCCCAATGACGCAGAAGCTTCAGTAGGTTGCCATGATGTGGGTCACCATGCTGTTGTTGCATTGTCTGCATTCGCAATAAGTATGGTGACCACCACTCTGTTTATGATTTCCACCAAGCAGAGTCGTCACTTTGACAGGGCCATACATAAAAAAAGATTGAAATTCAGGCTCAATACAGCCATATCTCTTAAAAAAAGTTCAAGTGTTTGTTTATTCTTACGCCTACGAATGAATACAGGCACTTCGAAGGCTTATAAGTAACTACTTCAATATGAGTATTCTGTCACATATTATTAACATATTGTATAACCCTTCGCTACTCTTATACATCAAACAACATTTTTTTTAATGGGACTAATTCCATACACCCACCACTATAACCCTTATACACTAGGATCAACGGCAGTGACCCATAGACACACCAATTTGTGTTACTCGGAAAGTCTAGAAAAAAAAAATGTGTCATTATACAGACTAATTAACTAATTGTCTCAGATGTTTCTGGACCAGGTCAGAGGCATGGGTACTTACGCAATCCCGGTCTTTTCACTTTTAACTCCTTTATCTGACAGTTGGTATCCCGTCCCGTATCCTAAGTCCTATGCTGCTTCCAATGATGTTAAACTGGCAGCCATTTTCAATTATCTATCTCGAGTTTTAATTAGAGATAGATTATTGAAATCAATCTGAATTTAACATACAAAGAGTATTTGTTCTTTTTTGCCAATCGAAACTTACGAAAAAAATGATTGACCTTGCATATCAATGAAAGTATTGAAGCAATCATATCGAAAAAAATATAGACTCTCCAGTTTAATTAAAGAGAGATTATCTATATTAATACCATAACTTCTAAAGTAACTCTGTCTGTCTGTCACGATTTCCCAGCGAAAGCACTGCATTAAATTCAATGAAAATCGGCTTGGTGATACTTTGATTTCTCTGGACGGACAAAAGCTACTGTCAACTTTAAACATATACGCGGGTGTAGCCGCGGACAAAAGCTAGTAGAAATTTATATATATAGTCTTATTTTCCTTTGTCCCATAGAAACGTTTAAAAATCTAAGGAAATATTTCATTAAGAAATCATTTTATATATGTTTGTGGCAACTTCCACATACAGTGGCAACATAAACATATGACAACGCCATCTACCGAAGATACACTGAACTACAGAGTAACGTAGTGTACGAAGAAGCTACTAATCTTGCATCGCACAATAGAAGTTTTCACGCCGATTAACATACATACAACATCCCAAAATTAACTGTTGGACAGCGGCCTGCCAGGCATGATCACCTCGCCTGGTCGGAGGATCCTCCCTTTGTATTGGAGAAATATGTGACCCATTCCTCCACATTTTATATTACTTCCTTATGTATTACCTCTTTAAGTGGTCGTGCTATGATACTTCATTATACATATAATTTTATTTTCTATGTTGTCTATTTAAAAAAGTGCCACATTAATAAGTTATAGCGAGAAATAACCACAGGTCAGAATACAGCACTTAGTTATTTAAATATATAAATAAATATATATTGCAATAAATCATGGATTTAATAACCTGAAAATAGATTTGTAATTTTGAGTTTTCTTCTAGTTCTTCTAGTTGGCAAGTTGGCTATCGTAACAGTGGATTTAAACAAAATTCTGTGGTGCTCACAAAATCCAATAGAAACAATAGCTCAACTAAAATACAATGTACAAAGAACAAAAATCGGTCAAGTGTGAGTCGGACTCGAATCTAAACATTTCAAGCGTCTACCTGTTGCCGTTATCAATATCGAGCAAAAACGAGTATAAAATCACAGTTGTTGTCCAGCATTTGTTGTTCTATCGGCAACAGAAATACATAATTTCCGAAAATTTCAGCTGTCCATCACGATTCATGAGTTACAGCCTGGTGACAGACGGACAAACGGACAGCGAAATCTTAGTAAAAGGCTCCCGTTTTACTCTTTGGGTGCGGAATCCTACAAGGCTTTGATTAAACTAAAAGAGTTTTTCCATTAGATTTCTAAACTCCCACATATAATCGTATGTCTCAATGTAAATTAAATGAAAAGTCCCCAAACCCAAAAACTTCACCAAAATAGAACAAAAAATAAAACCCTCAGCAGTGAAGGGTTTGTTCAAAAAATAACAATTAATATCCATCAAGTAGCAATGCCAATATGTGTGCAAATGTAGGCTTGCAGTGGGCGGGGGCTGAGCACCCGCTACGAGATATAAAGCTTCGCGCGACGCTACGACAAGCAGAAGCGTAGCTGGCTCGTAGCTGTGTGTAGACCTGACAACGTGACACTCCACTTACAAAAAATGGCATCTGGGTAAGTGACGGTGAATTTTTTTTATTTTATTTTGTACATTTTTTTACTTACAACATATTTAATATAAGAACGGTATATTTTTTTAAAAGCTTGTTTAATCAAAATTAAAATTGAAATATACAACTAAAAATTCTAGTATCTTAATTAATTTAAAAATCGTTATGGAAAACCTTACTTTAAAACTAAAAAAGATAAATTCTTTATAAACTACTAGCAACCCGCCCCGGCTTCGCACGGGTTTTGTTACGGAACATATAATATAGTCCATGTTACCCCGAGAAGACATGTGGCTTATTTTTACCGACGTCTTCAATAAATATCGACGTGTTTTAGCCAATATACTAAAAAAATAAATAAATCATAAATGAAAGCCTTCCTCAAAAATCACTCTATCTATTGGTAAGCACCGCATCAAAGTCCGTGCAGTAGCTTTTGCGTATATCGCGAACAGACAGGCGCTGCGGAGGACATTGTTTTATATTATGAAGTGATTACAAGGCAATTAATTGAAAGTTCTAAACTAAAATATATTACGTTTGAACAACATGGTTTGCTATGGTATTATCATGTTTAAATTTAAGATACAATAGGTAGCTTATTAAATTTATTCTTCCCACGCGGTCAAACACAACATTAAATGAAGTTTTCTGATGTCTGTGGCTCAAGATAAGTTAACCTTTTATTTTTATAAATTTTAATTTTCATTTAAATATTTATGACAATATTATTTGACTTTAAAATCGGTTAACCGCATACATTTTCGTTAGATAGTTCGAAAAGTTAACTGACAGCCTAAGGCATTAAGCCCGTCTCTACTACATCTACACATAAAGTTAAAATAATAAAAAAAAACATATATTTGACATTATTATATTTGAATTCTGTAATTAAAAAATATTTTAGAATGGATTCTTAGACTTTTAAAAAAGTGTTGACCTTTTTTGCAATCCGCAATTGGAAATGTTTCAATCTTTATTAAAAAAATATTAGCTATTCTTCCTTATGGTTTTATAACAAATAAAAAAAAAAACATTATTCTTATGCGGTGTAAGTAAGAAGTTTACATTACTGAGATGAATTAGGTACTTACTAGCGGGTTTTTCCATAGACAGCAATTTAAAGAGCACAGTTTTTATTATTTACTATAATATATTATTTTGTTATAGTCCAATTTTAAATAAAAATCACGAAGTATGTAATTTTCTGTTAAGTTCAATTGATAGTAAATTAAACAAAAACTAATAAAAAATATTTAGTTTTTATATATTTATATGTCCAAAATATGAATAATTGTTTTTAAATAACGATGAACATATATAGAACTATTAAACGTACAATTTCCGTTAAACTAAGGAACAATTAAATTCTATCACAGACATAATTGAATGTGAATCTTGTGTAGTGGCTGATAAGCCTATATAGGCTAGGGAACAATGCCGTTTCCCATCTCACTCAGTTCTTGATTATCTTAAACCTAGAATTTTCCTTGTTATTTTTTTCGCGTTCATTATCGTAAATTATATGAAAAATGACATGAAAAGCAATGAGCCCTTTGCTATTTTATATTTCGCATATAAAAACGTTTCGAAATTTAAATTCAAAATATAAAATTACCAAAAAAAAAGGTGTTTTGGCTACCAATATGTATTACATTCTTTACTCTATGGTAATATTGCTTTATGTTTTAAATAAAACGCGTAAAAGAAAGCTATTTTTTCTACTAAAAGAATTCGCTCACGTTAGTAATAGTTATATACTTGTTTAGAAACATGTTTGGACACAAAGAATATCCAGACTCAGGTCAACAAGTTTGTTGATCATACAAAGCTTAAGCCACTAGGCCGACCGAGCAGTAATTTTAAAATAGCTCCTTAAAACATAAACAACCATTTTTTTACTTATTAAGTTATAAAAGTCCTTTCTGGGCAAGCTGTACCTACTAGTAAATCAACCCAGTCACCTCCAGCAACAACTAAACGCTGGTATCTTTAGGGAAATTTGTAAAATGTCTCTGGTGCTTATATCATGATACATGTATCTTTCATGTGGTAAATGTTAATAATCCTACCATGTTAGATTATTCTTTAAAGATAACTTTAATGTTAACCAAGCCAGTATCTTCAAAATGGAAACGCGAGTTAATCTAAATTCAAAATACGGTTGCAGGGTCGATTCAATTCGTGATAACGCTCATAAAATTTCGCAAGATAATGACAGCCGCTGTTACTTGCAAAAGTTGAAATGGATATAGTCGTAAACGTGGTTTTAGAGTTTGACTCTATGGTTAAAAAACTATTAAAAGTAAGGCATGAATTAAAAAAAAGAAAAATTTGAACGCGAAATGGGACGAAATGGCAAATTAAATTTGAATTTCGTACGGTTCTATGTGATTGTTTTTGGATCTAGATGTTCTATATTTGAACAAAAGTTTACTGCTGTGTGTTTTAGTTATGAAAAATGGCCTTTTATATCTAAAAGGACTGTCCAGGACCGTTCATATTAATAATCACATCGTGTAATTATGGGCTTAGACAATATAAAGGCTACGTCAAGTCTCAAAATTAGAAATTTATAATAAGACTTTTTTAGAATCATCATTAAAAAAAAGATCAAACCGAAAAATGACATAGTGATATTAATTTTTACAAAAAGGCTTTGTAAGTATAAATTACCATATAAGAAAAAGCAGATTCTTATGGTTTCAACGTTTTTTAACTGTTTTTAGCTAACCAATACTTTCTTTCTTTCATCTTTTAATAACAACTTCGCTTTCGTTTATATGACCTATATTAATCATTTTGTCCTTTTCTCCATTCAAATATTGGTATTTTGAAACAATAAAGAAGTAATGAGTTATTTAAAAAAAATATCGACTGCGTATATATATATATTTTTTTATGTACCCAGTGTCCCTTTCACGACTGAGACAAATCTATTGACACCACTCACGTAAAAATAAGACAAGATGCTTAGGCTCTAAGGAATATACACGCATACACTCGAAAAATATAATCCTCCTTCTTTCGCAGTCGGGTAAAAAGATGAAGGCACTGACGTATAAATCTTATCTGACATAAAGGTACTGTATCCTAATACAGCACTATACAAAAAGGCTTAAGTCACCGCACGGATGACCAACGACACGAATTAATTTATTTCAATTATTGTGAACTCTGCATCTAGTCAGTTTTCTCAATTCTTCTTCGCCGCCGGCAGTACAAACACCTGTTGCTCTGAACGCTCGAGAAACTTTCATTATTTTCTTATTCCCAAGGCAAGTGCGGAAAAGGTTGGTAATCTAGCGTTCCATACTATTAATATAAAAATCTATAATGTTGTAGTGTAAACAAACCATTATACTGCTACCTCCTTACTTATAATATGTCGATTTTTAATACTGGCAAGGCCAAATGTTTTTTCATCTCTGATCTTTTAATCCATTTAGAATTCTAAATTTGAATCTTAGTCGGTAATCACAAGTATGCATGTAGAACTCAATGTCACATTTATTCCCAAAGGAACAGGTCTGTATGTTTGTTTGAAAAGTCACTTATATATAAAATTAATTTCACGATTAACTTACATTCTACAGAAACACCAACAAAATGTTATTACATTAATCTAAGTTTCAGACAGAACATTTTTGCTATTTAACACTCAATTCTGTTTCAGTATGAAGGAGCTTCCATTTTCGTGAAAATCTTAGAACATTTTCCCTATAAGGTTTACAAACTTTTCATAAATCATATCATAATTATCCAATTGTATCATTTTTCTAATGTATTAAATAACTGTTTTAAATATAATTGAAATAAATCACTATAGCAACACTATTTACATTACTTACTCGAAAATAAAACAAAGATTCGTTTTTCAAATTTCATTTTTTTTAAATAATAGATATACGTTTTTCCAGTCGCATTTTATATAAAGTGAAGAGGTTCCTTCCTCACACTTTTGTTTTTAATTTTTAAGACGAGATAGTAATGGCGTGAGCTCAGGCTTAAACAAGTCGGAAATTATTTCAACTAGGCAAATTTAACGGCTTACGTACAGAAAAAGGCTGAAATACCAGCAAAGGAACCTTTGTGTACCAAATTGGTCGTTAACACGGCAATTTTGAGCAGCTGTATTGCTCTTTGAAAATGTTCTTAATACTCTGTAACAAGTAAAACTTAATTTTGGTGCAGGGCAAGTTGCCAAAATGGGACTCTGGCATGTTATAACTTGACCTTAGGAAACATGTTTAAGGATATGAGTTGTCTTGAGGACATTCTCTGGTTAAAGTTTTGTCGTAATCAAGAAGTATTTGATACGACAGAGGAAACCATTTGGGCATTCTCTTTGTTCGACAATGTTTATTTTGTTGGTTAAGGAGTATTTGGTTAAATTAAAATATTTTTATTTTATTATATCGCTTTCTTCACACTTTCTGTACAAAACGCTTTCTAAATACAACATAGCTCAGTAAAATTGGCAAACACGAACAGGAAAATATCAGTATAATAAAATTGGAAGACATGGATGGAAAAGGTTTCCATAATGCAATAAGAAATATATTTATTTCTTATTCATTACAAAAACCAGCTTAGGAGATTATTTTGCTAGTTACAAATTAAAAGAACAACAAAATTATTTTTTAAATTTTATTCCAATTTTTTTTTGTCTGATTATTTTGTTTATTATATATAAATTGTTTATAACATGCCAGCTCCACCAAAGACAGAAACCAAGGAGTTTCTTATCACATTTTCTCTTCTTCTTTTGATGAAATTGCAACTAGCTAATCAGCTAATTCTGCCAATGTCAAGTATTCAAAGTCTTTAAACCTTAAGTCTACGAGTCTTCAAATCTTTGTCGTGATGAAAATAATGTTAAAAATATAAAAAATGTGAATAAATGGGAATCGTCTTTCGACTAATCACATTTAATTATTGTTTCAAAATTCAAAATTAGAAAACTAAAAGACGTCAAATGCGCTTTATGCAATCACTTTTACATTGTACATAGGTTTGAAATATACATATAATTTACTATAAACTTTATTTGTTAAAGTAAGAATATAATGTCACAGTTTTGTAATAATTATTGTACACGAATGCTCATCGCAAGCCGCGTCACTCAGGTGTCATTTGCAAAAAAACATGCGTCCAATGAGACATGGCCGTCGTTCTGTTGTAATTTTCACATAGCCATATTAAATAAATAATTAAGTAGGTTCGTGTCAGTTGAGAAATTGAACTACATGGTCTGTGATGGCTGGAATTCGATCGTCGCTGATGATTTCGCTTAAGTTCTCCCCACCAGTAAATGTAGCTTTATTTTTGTGACAGGTGACCACGAAATCGACGAAGTAACAAGCGATTTTATTTTATATAAAATATATATAGGGAAATAGCACGAGGAATCATTAAGAACGCAATATCCATACTAATATTATAAAGTATAGTCATGGGAGTGATAGTACGGCCTCACATAAAACCGGTATGAAACAGCGTTGCGCTGTGTTTCACCTAGTGAGTGAGGTCCCAATCTCTCCCCTGAAGGCCAGCAACGCACTTGTGACGCCTCTGGTGGCGATCCATGGGCGGCGATTTTTGCTCACCTTCAGGCGATACGTCTGCCCGTTTGCCCAATATTTCATAAAAAAAATTTAGTAACTCTACTTATCTGTCTGTCTGTCGGTTACGATTTTATATCTAAACTGCTGCACAGATTTCTATGAAATTTCTTACGAAAATACTTCTATTCTTAAAGAAGGACATAGGCCACTTTTTACAGCGACAATAACAGTAAAAAAACACAAAAATTTACACGTGCAATGCAATTCGCAAGTTCTAAAATAAAACTACAGAACAATAGTAAGGGGTATTCATAGTATCTTAGGATAATTAGAATAACTACGAAGTCTTGACTAACGTGGGACCTAGAGTACCTTAATAGTTACTGTGACGTTGGATTTGTAACATTTGTTGATTTCTAAGGAAGACAGTTTTTGCCTCTTAATATTTTAATATTTTTCATTTTCACCTCCTTTGTATATTCCCGATAACTTTTCAATAATAGGGTTGAAGGTTGACACCTTAGTCAAATCAGTTACTTTTTCAATCAATCAATCAACAACTCATAATGTCGCACTGCTGGGCTCGGGTCTCCTCTCAGGAGAGGTTTAAGGCCATACGTCCCCACGCTGGCTAAGTGCGGGTTAGGGACCGTTACTTTTTACCATCTGTCAAAACCATAACTTTGTAAGAAAAATGTACTAAATACAAACTTGTGACGTCACCGTTTTAGACTGCACAACTAAGCAATTTATTTAAATGTTTATTTGATTAAAACTTGTAATACATATGAAAAGCTGTAATAATGTTTTGTAATATTCGAGATGTCGGTATTTATTTACGATGTAGTCATTTACCCTGTTACAATTAATTTCGTTGTGTTTTAACTTTTAAGTTTAAATGAGACTAACTTTTTCTGGTAGTGTCCCAACTCAGTGTGGTTGGCCTATATAATATTATTTATACCGTGAGAGAGCCACGCTTCGGCATGCATGGGCCGGCTCGACCGGAGTGATACCACGGCCTCACAGAAAACCGGTGTGAAACAGCGCGTGCGCTGTGTTTCACCGAGTGAGTGAGGATACCGGAGGCCCATTTTATTTATTTATTTTTTTACGTGGTGGAATGCATTTACGCACTTCGCTCCCCCCCCCGCGGGGACAGAGGGTTCGCTTTGTGTGGGACTCCTGACTGGCTCACCAGACTACCCACTAAACCACCACGGTGTGCCACTCTGCGCCTGAGACGGGAGAGATCCAGGAACCGCTTTCTTACGCCATCCGGACCCCTCCCAGAGGATACCGGAGGCCCATAATCCAACCCTTCCTCTCATCCCCCTCCCTATCTCAAAAGGGCGGCACGCCCCAGGTGTTGCGGGTGTCCATGGGCGGCAGTAATCGCTTACCATCAGGCGATACGTCTGCTCGTTTCTAGGGGGCAAACGAGAACATAAAAAAGCGACATTTAAATAAAATCTATGGTAATGTCGTTAAACGTATAAAAACAATTTTCTTTTCTCTGAATGTAAACAACGGTTTAAATAAATAATCCATTTGCTTCATATTTTTTCGCGAATGCTTTTATAATTTTTACATACATTAAAATGCCATCCCGCGGCCTTCTTATAATCAAATTTATTCTGTGCCTTTCTAAAAAGAAACTTATCTTTGATTTATACCTTTCAAAGTTGTTTACGATTAATTTATATGACTTATAAGTTAATTTAAAAAAAAAAATATCCTCTTTCACAAGCACTTAATCGAGTAATCACATGCTAAAAATACCTTACTCCATTTTGGAAAAGAATTGACGACTCTTTCGCTGCTGGACCGACATTTACAAAACATAGCTAAGAACCACCGCAAAGAAACTGGCTTTCAAATGAAAAAAGCGACATCGAAAACAGTCCATCCGTTTGAGAGCTACGATGCCACAGACAGACCCACACACAGACATCGACGTCAAACTTATAACACCCTCTTTTCGTCGGGGGTTAATAAAAGGGGGCCTTCTTCGTTTCTTGTCATGAACACCTATGGCAATCGTTATTATGAAGTCAGTACCCTCCAATATACACAATTTTAACGAGATTTTAAACTGCCTCGGTGGCGTAGTGGTAGCGTAAGCGACTGCTGCGCATGAGGTCTCGGGTTCGATTCCTGAGTCGGACCAAATGTTTGTATGATCTGCAAATATTTGTTTCGGAGTTTGGGTCTTTTCTATGTAAAATATGTATGTGTTTACAAAAAAAAGTATATATGTATTTATATCAGTTGTCTAATACCCACAGTACAAGCTCTGCTTAGTTTGGAACTAGATGGCGTTTGTGTGTTAAAATGTCTGAAAATATTTATTTATTTAACTGTTTATTTAATTAGTTCTGCTTTCGAATTCAATTCATGTTCAGGGTTGCGGAGGTTAAATGCCAGGAAAAAAACTGATATTATACCAGTTAAACTAGTGACCGACCCCAATTAATCTTAGGAATAATAAAGGATAGGAAGATGACTTCCTTTCTGAAAAAAGGTTAAAAGTAAAAACCTTTCTTTTTTACTTTCCGTTTCAACCGAGATTTGGAGAGTTTTCAAGTGACGCGATTAATTCGATTGTACTTTTTAAAAGATAATTATGATTACACAAACTATAACTACGCAAAAGGAAATAAATTGTATTACATAATATTTGCGTAAAATTATAACAATATGTCAGCCTTACGCTTTCATCATAAGAAATTATAAAGTTTTAACTGTAATTATATTAAAAAAATGTTTTCTTATTTTCCTAAGTCGAGAACTTGGAAACCCAAACTGATTACACGATACAACCACGCATTTTATAAAAGAGCGTTATATATACAAAGTAAATAATATAATTATATATTAAATATAGTTTCTAGGTGTTAGCAAAGAAGGTTGAAATACATAAAATGCAGAAAGCTACAACTTTTTTCGCAAATTAGATTATAATCGACTTTAAATCAGCTGTAATAAGGCTGAACTTCGGTTTTTGAGGTGGAGGGACAACCATCAGACCTCCACATCCCGATAACTATTCGATATTAAATTTTTAGAAAAGTATTACTTTCGAACAATGGTCATATCATTATCATCATCATCATCAGCCTATCGCAGTCCGCTGCTGGACATAGGCCTCTCCAATTTCACGCCACTTGGTTCGATTTTCGGCTTCTCGCATTCAGCTCTTGCCAGCCGTTTTGCGCAGATCATCACTCCACTTGGCGTGTGGACGTCCCACACTATGTTTGCCGAGACGCGGACTCCACTCGAGAACTCGTTTACCCCGACGGTAAATGGTCATTTCAATATATATAAAAGAGGAAGGTGACTGACTAAGATACCCACAGATCAACGCACAGCCCAAACCGGTGAACCTAGCATCCTGAAATTTTGCTTGTAGGTTCTTTATACAACGTAAGTGAGTTCTAAGAAAGGAATTGTGGAAATGCCACCTCTAAGGGGGTAAAATAGGGAATGAAAATATCTCTATATTCTGCGCATGCGAAGCCGCGGGCAAAAGCCGTGGGAGAGCCACGCTTCGGCAACAATGAGCCGGCTCGACTGGAGTGATACCACGGCCTCACAGAAAACCGGTGTGAAACAGCGCTTACGCTGTGTTTCATCGAGAGAGTGAGGATACCGGAGGCCCAATCCAACGCCCCCTATCCCCCTCACCATCCCCTTTCCCCCCAGGCCGCCATAGTGTGGGTCACCATACTGCATTGTTCTTTTTCGCATTGAGGATGGTGACCACCACTCTTGGATTCTGCTCATGCTTTCCATCAGGCAGGGCAGAGTCATTTTGGCAGCTTAAATATAAAAAAAAAAGCTAGTATAAGATATTTACGTTTGGTTAGCTTGGCTAGCCAGCTATGATGATTTCAACACACATTTTAGGTTGGTCACAAAAGACCAATCTAAAATGACAGTATTCGTGTTGTCGTGTTTCGTTGTTAAGTGTGAGACTGGAGACACAATGATGCAGCAGAATCATATGAGGATTCAAAACACAGAGTGTCAAAACTTCTATTTATCTCGTTGGTACTATAAGAGCCGATTAAGGCAGGACAACAATTATATAGTAGACTATTTAGATAGATATTAAAATCTCCTTTCTAAGGAGATTGTCCAGCAATGGACTTCTAATGATTGTTGAGGGTGATGAAATATATCTATTCTCACTTTTAACAAAAGTGTACTATTATCATAGGCAGTCGTACTTAAGTGCTGACGACCCACATGACAGCAACGAAACTAACATACTATTTAGGAGTGTGGCAGCCGGTTAAAGGCATACTATGATTTATTACTACGTATTAAGTGTATCATTTGTTGATTTGTCTCTTTTAAGACGTCTAAAATGTCTGCGTTTCTTACTTGATTTAAGATATATTTTAGTATCAAACTCATTGCCAACTACCCTGGTCTTGGGCGATCCGCAATTATCCGCCGCCAGCCTTTTCCTTTAAATCATCAATGTATTATGCCACAGGTATCGAAATTCGGAAAGAACTTGCTAGATATTTTCTTTATACAGCAAATTTCTTTGTGCTACATCTTGTATCTGATTTCGCAATCTTCATGCAAAATCTTAATAACCCCCAAAGTGTGAGTCACCATGGTGCATTGCAGCATGGTCTGAATTCGCAATGAATATGGTGACCACCAATCTAGGGCTATGCTCAGCCTTCCAATCACGCAGAGTAGAATTACTTTTCGAAGGTCATACATAAAAAAGGTAGTTAATTAATAGCTCCGTTCATGGACATCAGTTTGTCAAAAGACAGAACATACGCCTCCATAAGTCCAAATTAGTTCTTAGATAAAACAAAGTTGAGGACGCTTTCAGTCTCGCAGGCTCAATATTAGCTGTCAAATGAAAAAGCGCTGTCAAATTTAAATTTCGTACACAGTATCAATGCAATACTATTATTATTTGTTACATGAATGGCATTAAAGATACGGTTGGTATATGGTACTTTAATATGCTCATACTCAGCTGTTCGGGAGTATTATCATCATCTTCAACAACTCATAATGTACCACTGCTGGGCTGAAGTCTCATCTCAGGAGAGGGTTAAAGCCATACGTCCCCACGTTGGCCAAGTGCGGGTTGGGGACTGGCAATAATACGCTGTGGCTACGTAAATCTTGCCGTTGGATGTTTTTAAGCCGCCCAAAGGCCTCCAACTAAGCTTCACGACTGTTATCCTGACCTCCGAATTACGGAGACGCTCATGGTAACATGCCACCAGCGGTCACCCATCCAGGTACTGACCGCGCCGTCGTTGCTTACCCTCGGTGATTGTTTCTAATCACCGAGTGCAACTGAGCTATGAGCGCCTTCGGGTGTAGTGTAGTGATAAAATCCTCACAAATATCACACGGCTGTCTTTTTATTTATATTTTTCTAAACGCATACATAATTAATAATTGACTGCCTAAGTGGCGCAGTGGTAGCATTTGCAGCTGCTGTGCTAGAGGTCTCGGGTTCGATTCCTGAGTCGGACCAAATGTTTGTATGATCTGCAAATATTGGTTTCGAATTTTGGGTGTTTACTATGTCTAATATGTTTGTATTTACAAAAAAAATATCAGTATATAAGTATTAATATCAGTTGTCTAGTACCAATAGTACAAGCTCCGCTTAGTTTGGGACTAGATGGCGTTGTATGTTAAATTAGATCCAAACACGGAACAAGGGTTCGTGTTCATACAAATTTATCCTGGTTGGGACTCGAACACGTCGTGGGTTCTCTGGGTTAGCAGTTAAGATCACAGTCCAGAATAGACCATACGATTTTATATGTTAAGTTTTATTCATTACATTATTTATATTTATAACTTCTTTAGCAACTTGGTTGTGTAAGTTCCTGGTAAACTGGTGTTGTTTACTAGGAAGAAACATAAGATTATACTGTACGGTTCTCTGAATAAATTAAATAAATAAATTAAACGTTATTGACATAAAATTTTAGCGCAAGAGTAAGTTCTTAGAAGAGTTTTTTAAATACTATTACGAAGGGACCTTAGGAACCTTTACTCAATACAAGTACTATGTTTCGTTGAAAGATGAAATTGAAACAGCTCTAGGGAAATTAGAAGCGGAACCAAATATCTTTGGGTAAATATATTATGACAGAACAAACACAGGACCTACTCTATTTTATAAGTTCGAGAGATATGTCAGCTGCGATAGGCTTGTCGAGAAAATTTCGAAAAAAGAACTAAAAAAAATTCAATTCAATTCATTCATTTATTTGCGGAAATGTGGCAAAAACAGAAATGAATTTTTCCAAATCAATTTTATTTTGTATTTAGCATTATTCGAAAAATGAATGTAGTTTTATCAATTACTACATTTGACCGCGTGTCTGTCGGTTATTGCGACTAAACATTTGTCTTTCTCCAAGGTCCAATCTATCTCTACACCGAAATTTCATTCCAGTGTCCATGAGGTCGTAACAGACAGACAGAATTACTTACGTATTTATAATATTAGTATGAAGCAGACTAAAAAAGAAACAAAACAGTAATGTAACAAACCATGCAATAAACATTATCTCAAACAACTTTTATTTACTCAAATGCAATTCATTTAAGCAGCTACTCAAATAAACAAGCAAACTAAACTTTATTTGGGCGTATCACAATTTATCTATCGCCTTATATATTTCAATTACGTTTCGTTCCAAAAGCCAGGTAAATCCAATACCTTGCAGAAAATGACAATTAATCGAGTCCCCGCAATAAAATGGCCGCATATGTTCCCGCCATAAGAAAAAGCAATGATCGCTCGGCGCGACAAGACAAATTGAAAACTAAACAGTTACCTGTCTACATAATTGTAACAAATCGACTATTTGCCGCACTACGGCGAGGATTACTCGCCTCACTGACTAATGAAGTCGAGACAGGTTGACGTTTGAACAGTAATTTCCGATCAAGAAAGATCTTTTGCGTTCATCACGTTCTTGCGTTAGGATGTTTTTGTTGATACTGGCCGAAAAAGAAAACAGTTAAATAGTTTATTCGAAAAATAAATTTGTTAGAGTGTGAACCAGTCAACGGGTGTTAAGTATAATGCACTTTATTTTTGAGAAAATCTACTGATAACGAATATTCAACTTAATATTATAATCCTAACTCTGTCTGTCGATGTTTGTTTGATACGATTTTAAATTCAGCATGGAGATACTTTCATTATCAAGGAAGAATTAAGACTATTCTTTACCGATTTACATGCGGGGGGAGCCCTGGACAAAAACTAGTAAAATGTGTATATATTTATAAAGTAACACCAGACGCAATTATTTTTACTTTACATAGTGTACAGTTTATAATTTAAATATTTTTTAAAGGAATTAACTGTTAAATATGTTAAATGTGTATTATTTTTTCCCTGAATGTCGTTTTACACGACCAATAAATTTGTAAATTATCTACTTAAAAAAAATTTACAGAAATATTTTAATGGCAGAAAAATTCATGAAAATTTAATCTTAAAAGCAAGTGTCATGAATGACAAAATAATGCTAACAAATATTATATACACGTATCAACTTGCTGCTTTGAAATGCAAATATGCCCTTACACGTAAGCAATTAAACGCAAAATGTCCACTGCTAACTAAACGTAACGTCATTATCATTTTTATTAAATGTTTTTGAGACCGCCCGCATTGACTATTCATACTTTTAGTAAAAATAAATTATGAAAACGGTCAGTAATTATAATTCTAAATGAGGTGGTAGGAAACCCTTTTTGATACTGAATTGACAAACTTCAGTATCAAAAAGGGTTTCCTACCACCTCATTATGATGTTATAACATAGCAGAAAATTTCCCAGGCATTGATTAAAAAATTCTTTAACCATCAAAAAAGTTAGTATTACCACAGGGAACCAAAACATTTAATTAAAAATTAAACTATTTGATAACTTAAAAACATTGAAATAGGTATCTAATCAAATAAAACATAGTATTATAGAATACTCGTATGAAAACACACGTGATTCAACCTACACGTGAATGGAATGCCTGAAACGAATAACTACAAAATCCAGTTGATTGGTCGATTCATCCGCGACTAGTATTCACTAATTACCCCGTCCGGAAATCTGATTAGGAGTCAACGCGCGTTTCGCTCCAAAAAGTGACAGTTGATGTGCGTCCGCCATGATGGCCGCTATTATGCAACGACACGACCGCGTTCAGCCTTGTTAATTACATCTCGTGTAATTACTTCAACAATATAAATGATGGTCACTAAACGGTTTGCAATTTAAAAGTTTAGAATGCCTTTTTAACATTTTTTTATGATGCTTCGTTATTTCTTGTGCAAGTATTATTTTAATTTCTTTTATATTTGATTGTGGCACAATTTATGATTGTTCGAAAATAATAAAACCTTTTTATAACAATGAAGCTTTTTTATTTAACAAGTAGAGTTGCTGCAATATTGGAAGCAAACGGAAAGGTATTTCCTTGGGGATGTCCTATGTATATAATTGGGGAAACAATGCAAACAAAATTTAATAACTTCTGTTAGTTATTTTACTTTACAATTTTGAGTTAAGACCCGCTCATCGCTAACTGCCTTTAATCCCAACGGCTTTGACTTTTATAATGGATTGTCTACGTATTTTTTTTATTTTCGAGTTCATATTTCGTGTTAAGGAACCTTGATAATATTTTTTTTAATAAATTTGAAGTTAATAAAAAAAATATTTTTAACAGTTTCGTTAATATTACAATCAAATTATAAACTATAGATAAACGAACTTTGAAAAAAAGTGACATAGAAACTAAATAGTTAATTAGAGTAATTGCAATATCATTTCGAGCGAAGAAAACCTATTATTTCAACAAAGAAACGTATTATATCAAACCGTCTGAGATTTACACTGTTAGTGCTTGCAGGAATATTGTTAAAGTTTTAAATTGGTATCACTTTCAACATCAAAGCGCGACGCTCACAGCAAATGTGAAATTCTTTATCGCTTTGTTGTGCATTATGATTTAAAAGTAGTGTCAAGTTTTGAGACCCTGTCTATTAATACGATAACAACATAAATGACATTTTCAAGTTACAATATTAATGCTCGAAGTTAAATTATGTTTTAGTTTTTGTTTAGATAATATTGATTCTCTTGTTTACTAAATTACTTACAACTTTGGACTTTGAACTGAAGAAATAAAAGTTTTTTAACTTGCCAGTAGTGTAGGCTCAAAGAGCGGCAAAATACTTGTGGATTTAGAGATACACGTCCGTGGGTAATTCTTGTAATTTGTTAATTTGTTTCATACATAAAAAACTGAAATTAGATGTTTTAAGAGTAAATTCAATCCTTCAGCGTCACTCGTAATGTGAATTAAGAATGCTTGTCATTGGACTATCATCGATACCATATCAATGGTCTTCAATAGTTCTCTATAGGACAAAAGCCTCTCTATAGAAAAGAGGTTGGAGGCTACACTGGTCAGACGAATGCCATTAGTCTAGATGAAATAAATAAAACCATTAATTCCGTCATTCTCTGGTCGTACAGGCTTTCGAAAAGCCTAAACACCGTACAAGTTGAGGCGTGTGTTGAATACTTTCAACAAAAGCAAGTTAAAACAAGATATGAAGTGCTATGAGAAACATGAAGTTATGTCGCTACACAAGTGTGGAGTTTACAAGGGCCATGTTGCTTAGGCTTTGTAAAAGATTTATATTATTTTATAATATGACTTACTTTTGCACGTGGTCCCACCCGCGTATATCTCGTTGATCGCGGTAAAAAATAGCTTTTGTTCTTCCTCGAAAATCAAAGTATGTCCATTTCAATTTTCACTGGAGTTGGTTTTTTTATGGTGTAGGGTGCAAACGAGCAGATGTGTCGCCTGATGTTAAGAGATTATCGCCACCCATGGACGTCACAAAAGCGTTGCCGGCCTTTGTGCGATGGGGAGGGGCAGTAGGAGAGGGGTTGGGATATGGGGCTCCAGTATCCTCACTCACTCAATGAAAAAGAGCGCAAGCACTATTTCACACCGGTTTTCTATGAGGCCGTGGTACTCCGGTCGAGCTGGTTTATTCATGCCGAAGCGTACCTCTCGCACGGTAAATTCGTAAGTTGACACAGTGCTGAGCGGTTTAGCCGTGAAAGCATAACGGACAGACAGAATTACTTTCCAATTTATTATATTGCGGATATGTACGCCAAAAATGTCTTAAATCATTTTAGAAAAAAAAAATAACACAACACAAAATAAAAGAAAACCTAGGTAAAAACCATTGCATGGAAACTGGCTTCCAAATGAAAAAAAAACGCATCTGAATCGGTCCATCCGTTTGAGAGTTAAGGTGCCACAGACACATACACATATAACAACCCTCTTTTTGTGTCGGGGGTTAAAAAGATGATCAGGTAAGCCGTGAAGTGAAACCTTACGCATGGCGACAATTTACCACACTGCACTATAATTCTGACATAAAGTATGGCGACGCATGTCTTGACAATACGTATGTAGGATCCTCCGACCAGGCGAGGTGATCATGCCTGGTGGGCAGTGGCCCAACGGTTGATGTTGGGAAGTTATTTATATGCTAATCGGCATGAGAACTTCTATTGCGCGATGCAGGTATAGTTTCTTCGTTTACTTCGTTACTCCGTAGTTTGAAATACCTCGGTAGATGGCGCTGTAGTATATTTCTGTTGCCCTGTATGTGAAAGTTGCCACGAGTATGGTAACTACTCTTAGATTCTGTTCATGCTTCCCCCAAGCAGAGTAGAGACATATAGGCAGGCTTATTTTTAAAAAAATAAGGTATAAAGAATTTTAAAATTGTACACCAAAAAAAATATTTAAAATTTTACATATATTTACATTGACCTACCTCTAAAGGTTACTAAAATACAATGGATAAATAACCCGAGACTCAAACAGTTGTACAATAATTAAGTAATACGAATTCATTTCTTGTTATAATAATTTTGAACTAATTAAACGTTATTTAGATAATTGAATGTCGAATAATATTAACAAAGGTTTAAAAGGAAAATGAATGAAATTGAATATTTGAGTTTAATATTGTACAAGAAACTCACGAAGGTTGGAGGCTTTCTCTCAAACTGTTCAATCGTCTTTATAGTTTTTAGTTTAATTTAGTTTTAACCGCCTAGGTGGTGCAGTGGTAGCGTATGCAACTGCTGTGCTTGAGGTATCGCGTTCGTTTCCCGGATCGGACCAAATGTTCGTATGATCTACAAATATTTATTTCAGAGTTTGGGTGTCTTCTACTTATAATATGTATGTATTTACAAAAAAAGTATACATATATATATGTATTTCTATCAGTTGTCTAGTACCCATAAAACAAGCTCAGCTTATTATTTTATTGTTATTATTTTTAGTTTCTCCAGGTCCATCTGTCCAACTTTTTGCATTTCAAAAAAATATTTAACGATGCCTCCCGTACAAGTGGGAATGTTTTTTTGTTTCCTACCTATTGTATAGTGTGGACATCCTGTGAAGATGCTAGTCCTATAATGGTAAAACACTACCAATTTCTATGGACTCCTGTTACTTAAGAATCACAAACGAGTTGCCGCCCTTTGACCTTTTCTATATTACAGGATGGTGAAATCATCATCTTCTCAAAACAGCGTTATTCCGAAGCAATAAAATAAAGAAAGACTTAGAATTTGGAAACTCCATAAATTGGGTCACTGTTAAAAAAAACAAATGATGATTTCATTGGTAATGCCAATAAGTACCTATTTGGAAGTACAGTTACCGTGTTAAAAAAAAACAAAGCCACGAGTTTGATTGATGATACCCGCCAGTGTTTTTATTAGACTATCATGTACCTACAACTCACACAAAAAATATATTCATTCGATATTTAAATATTTAAACCCGAGCATAAAAATCTGAATCATTATTCTTTGTTGTCTCCACTGGCCATCAAAAACTAATTGCGAAAAAAGATTAAATGGCATATCCTTTGGCGCCAGAATCAGTGGTGATGCTATGAACTCATAAACATTCTTTACTCGAACTTTAAGATTAAAAAATACAGTGTGAGCAATGTATACCTGCATGTACTCCGCCTGCGCCTATATTTAAAAAAAAAGAAACTAATGATATGTGTACGGCCACACTTGACATAGATGATACAAACCAGGAGAATGTTGAACAAAATAACATAACAGTTTGGCTTAAAAATACTTGATATTCTTGTATATTGATTAAAGGTATGCAAATAATAATAATAGTCATTATAAATTGTAACTATGTAAGTAATTTTAAAGAATATCATACCAGACTACGTGGTCAAAGGTAATCAATTTAATTCATAACTCGAAATGTACTTAAATATCAACCCTTTACAAATAATTTTATCTTAAATACCATTTCCATACACACACACACAAACATAGCATTATTATGTGTATTATATATCTATTGATTTTACATTTACTTCTTAGGACTTCTGAGGTCCTACCTTTTTAGGTACCAGCCGCATTTTAAAAGTTGTAGCTCAAAATAGTGCCCATTTTTTATTACTTATATTATTCTGTGTAATTTCATTTTGTTTCCCCCTTTTTTTATTATTTTATTTTAATGTTTTATGTAATCTTTAATTATTTTTTTCATTATTTCATTCTATACATATACAGTGAAATGTAAGAACTATTGCGTTTAGAAATCTTAAGAGGAAGAGCGCCGTCGTCTAAAATACAGATATTTAGTTATCTAGTTTAGACGCGGATGTTCACTGATTTGTGAATTTGTTAATGTGTAAGTATCTGAAAACAATGTATTATAGACATAAGAATTTATTGGTTAAATAAATTTTATTATTATTATTGAATACATAAGTAACTTAATAAATAAATAAAATAAATTTATTTTACCATATCACTTAGATTTCTATTTCATTGACCAAGTGTGGGCTTGCACAAAATCGCAAGTGAAAAAAAAAATGGAATTCTTTACTTATGATGTAAACTCTGGGTTTTTGCGTCTGATGCTTAGATGACGTAAGAGTGACTCTAAGTTTACAAGAATTAATTTACTTCTATCCTCCGTGAGGAATTTAATCAGAATAAAAAGTGGAGTATATTGCATCTCTTGCCAGGAAAGTTTAACTTTAGCATATGCATTATTAATCAGGAATACTTTTTATGGCTTCCTGACTCGAGACTAGTTAATAAGGCATCTTGGATTTACTTATATTATCTTTAAGACTATCTTACATAGAACTTGCAACCCGCCCCGGCTTCGCACGTAAATCTTTGAAATACTCGGTTTTCCTGCACTACAATATGTTTGTATTAAGCCTTCCTCTTGCATCACCCTATCTATTACTAGAAACTGCATTAAAGTCCGTTAAATTGTTGGAAAGATCTAAATGAACAGAGAAAAAAGCGATTTCATTCTATACTATGTAAATAAGATTCCAATCAGTAGTGTAAACAAACAAACAAACAACAACCCATAATGTCCCACTGCTGGGCTCGGGTCTCCTCTCAGGAGAGGGTTAAGGCCATACGTCCCCACGCTGGCCAAGTGCGGGTTGGGGACTGGCAAGAATACGTTGTGGCTACGTAAATCTTGCCGTTGGATGTTTTTAAGCCGCCCGAAGGCCTCCAACTAAGCTTCACGACTGTTATCGTATGATAACAACCGGGACCGACTGCTTAACGTGACCTCCGAATCACGGAGACGCTCATGGTAACATGCCACTAGCGGTCACCCATCCAGGTACTGACCGCGCCATCGTTGCTTACCCTCGATGATTGTTTCTAATCACCGAGTGTAACTGGGCTATGAGCGACGTCATCAGTAGTGTACTAGTAGTTAAATAAAATAACTTTATTATTAGTCGACCAGAGGAACTTTGGTTGTGTCTCTTTGAAAGATTTATCTGTTCTCTCAACTGTTTTCCTTTTTGGTCTACTTACATTGCTGATAGCGTTGTTTTATATAGTCTGTAGTCTTTCTCGTTAAATGGAATATCCTTTATTAAGATATTGTTTTATTTGAATCAGTAGTTCTTGAGATTGATTGTTGTTCATGACTATCCGAGACAATCAGGGCGAGATGAAGCTTTACGTGTTCACCGAGGCACGAGAATTCTTGAGGTTATAGCAAGCTTAAAGGTATCAATCGAAATCGGTCGGTGTGACGTGGAATGAGAGAGAACGTTTTATCCGTGGGAGAGCCACGCTTTGGCATAAATGGGCTGAATCGACCGGATTTATGGCGCTTGCATTGTGTTTCAACAAGAGAGTGAGGATACCGATCACCCATACCCTAGCCCCTCCCCCTATCCCCCTATCCCCCTTCCCATCCCCCAAAAGCCGGCAACGAACTTGTAACGCCTCTGTTGTTCCCATCAGGCGATACATCTGCTCTTTTGCCCTACTATTACCATAAAAACGCTTATGTCTAGCAGTGGACTGTATTAGGTTGATGATGTTATAGATATCATTGGCTTCTTTACCCTATTTTCGAATTGAGATCAACACAATTTATAACAGAGAGACTCAATACAGAGATAGTAGTAGTTTATAGATAACCTACTATAGTTATTTATGCAACTGTTGTATATATAATAAGGGGTATTAAAACAAATAACAAATACATATTTCAGACATCTAGCCACAACGCCATCTTGTCCCAAGCTAAGCAGAGCTTGTATTTTTTGTAAATACATACATATTATACATAGAAAACATCCAAACTCCGAAACAATTATTTGTAGATCATACAAACATTTGGTCCGGCCCAGGATTCGAGCCCGAGACCTCATGGACAGCAGTCGTGCACGCTAGCACTGCGCCACCGAGGCAGTTAATGATATGCATCCTCTATAAACATAGGACTGAAACCATAGTGTCTTGTACAGTGTTATAAGAACGAAAATGGCGGGATACGACGTGAATTCGAATAACTGTTCTTTTTACCTGACTACGAAAGAATGTAAGGTATTTTCGAGAGTATGTATATGTGTATATTTCTTTGGTACGCCCATCATTCATCATCATCAGATTCATCTTATACGTGACAGTGACCCCAGGGTGCATCAAAATTAAAAAGAAAACTGAACTCAAGATTTTTAGGGTAAAAAGTAATTTAAAAGAAAATGTTTTCAAAATACATCGAGTTAAGTAACAAATTTAAAAAAATCGAGTCTCTAACGGTGTAACAACTTATATGTTTTACATATTATGATATCGACGCAGTCGGGTTTTCTTTTTTTAAATAATTATATACATTACATTAGTCATGTATTAAAACAACTAAATAAACCAGTCTGATGGTTGCTCTACACTGTTAAACTCTGGGTTTTTCCTTCACGGCTGGGAATTTGAATACAGCTAACATTCCTTCGAAAGCAGAGGTAAAACTCATAAATGTTGTGCCTTTTACATAACTGTTCTTTTTTTCATGAGGATAAATTTCTATGCTTGGCTACTCCAAGCCAAGGTTAACGCTTTTTAGAGCATTGAAACTGACCTATGATCAGCATGAGCATTAGGCACACAATACCTTTTGCCCGCGTCTCCACTCGCGTGTAAATTGGATATCGTGATTATATTTTTTCCTATTTATATGTATATATGACACTCACAACTAATGAGGCTTTTATTGATAAAAGTTTGTACAAAATCGGTTCAGTAGATTCATTACCCTCTAGAATCTCATGAACTTAACCTCTTTACAGTATTAGGATAGATTTCGTACAATTTCGACTGACCGATAACCCGGTATATATACTTTGTATATATATATATATATCTACCGTGGGAGAGCCACGCTTCAGCATGAATGGGGCGGCTCGACCGGAGTGATACCACGGCCTCACAGAAAACCGGTGTGAAACAGCGCTTACGCTGTGTTTCATCAAGTGAGTGAGGATACCGGAGGCCCATCCAACGCCTCCTATCCCCCTCACCATCCCCCTTCCCCCCAGGCCGCCATAGTATGGGTCACCATGCTGCATTGTTCTTTTTCGCATTGAGGATGGTGACCATCACTCTTGGATTCTGCTCATGCTTTCCATCAGGCAGGGCAGAGTCATTTTGGCAGCTTAAATATAAAAAAATAAACAAAAAAAAATATAAAATAAGACATTTAAAAAGAAATATGATCTATTTGGCAACTTGCAGTACCTACATCGAAATGTTGACAAAAACCACGCCATACGTTTACCTTAACACCTTAAGCTATGTAGACATTATACCCATTTGCAATGGTAAAATACAAATATGACGACACTCCTCCACTTCCTTCTGCCTTAACATACATTACAAGTGATTTCTATTCTCAATAAATCCCGCACACAAATATACCACTTTCGGGTTTTTAACCCAGAGTTCCATAAGCCAAACAGCTGAATTACCGAAAGGACTTTTTGTACCGTTATACAAATGAAATAGCATTGGGTTAAAATAAAGTATTTTATATAAAACGTATCATAACGGTTAAAACCGGTTAGAACGATATATTGTATTAATTCAAACCGGTCAGAACGGGTAACCGCATCTTACCCATGAATGTAAACAGCCTTAAAATATTTGACATTCTTTCATTATACTACGATAAGGGATTATATTCCTAATTACATAAAACCCAAAGATTTAATTTCGGTAACGTTTAATATTCACTGTGGTTTAGTCAAGGTCTATTTGTTCTCCAAAAGAGAAGTTCCAAATAGGATGAGTAATGTATGACGTTTGTCTGGTTTGAACACAAATACATAATTCAAGTTGGTACAAATAAGGGTACATTTACCAATTTTGTTCATTTTACAAGTAAAAGTCTTGTACACGTACAAGACAAGACTGAAATTTACGCAGACAAGATGTCTTTTGTAATCGGGAAAGGCGATGTCTTAGTTGAATGTTTAACGACTTGGCCGTACAGTTTAACGATTGCATAGTGAATAAGGTATTATTTTCAAAACGAAGTATGTGTTTTATTTCATATAAATGGGTTTATTATTTGTTATTTATTATGAGTAGTCTTATCAATTAAATGTATCGCTATATCGAAGGAGAGCCACGCTTCGGCATGAATGGGCCTTCTCGACTGGAGTGATACCACGGCCTCACAGAAAACCGGTGTGAAACAGCGCTTGCGCTGCGTTTCATCGAGTGAGTGAGGATACCGGAGGCTCTTATCCCAGTCCCTCCCCCTATCCCGCTCCCCGTCCCCCAAGGGCGGGCATCGCACTTGTGATACCTCTGATGATCGATGAATATGAATAGTCTAGTTTTGTTTTAAAACTATAATAAATAAATATTTCGAAAATTGAACACACAACGCCATCTAGTCCCAAGCCAAGCAGAGCTTGTGTTATGGATACTAGACAACTGATTTATGCACACATAATATACTTTTTTTAAAAAAAACATATATTTTATACATAGGAAACATCCAAAACTCCGAAACAAATATTTGCAGATCATACAAACATTTTACCCGACCCGGGAATCGAACCCGAGATCTCAAGCACAGCAATCACATACGCTACCACTAAGCCACGGAGGCAGTTACTATGACAGCTTTAAGACCGAACAGTAATGTTAACCTTTATTTAACATACATCAAATTGTCTATAAATTAAGAATATGGAGGGAGATTGTGTGTTGCTTTTTCTTAAGACAGTCCCCATTTCAAATCATCCACATATTTTATATGATTAATTTCATCACGACAAAGTCTTAAAGACTAGAAGACTTAAGATTTTAAGACTTTAAATACTTGACAGTGGCAGAATTAGCTGACTCGGCTTCTTCTTCTGTTGCCTTATCATCAGAAGAAGAAGAATGGAGTGTCATCTTCTCGTGTGTGTAGTATCGTCTCTTATTGCCCGCAGCTTAATAATTTTCACCCGTTTTTGTAACATTCTTCATTGATGTTCCGCTCTATTGGTTATCTAACTTCTATAATAATTTCTTATTAAAAAACTTCGGTATATTTGCCCAAATTATTTATTAATGGATTACAATTCCCTCTTAAATATAATCGAGTATAAATTTAATCGATTTTTACAATCGACTAAAGAAAAATAAATGAAAATGCCATGGGTGTAATACAAGTTAAAACGTATTAGATTAGACTGCCGAGTCTCTTAGTAGCTATAATAATGCGCAAAGTGATAGAAACTAACGGGATATAACATAAGAACAGTCCTTGGACCAAGTAATAATATCGTTTATCAATTAGAGAGACCGGTCTTTTAGATCCGAGACATCGTGTTAAAGGGTTAGGTTGCAGAGTTAATGAACCCGCCATCTTTATTTACTAGCTTTTTAATGCTACCTGTAATTTAATAAGGTTATTACTTGTTAGGCTTTATTTGAGGTTGTCTTTGCACCGAAAAAAAATTCTACAATAATATGATTATTTATTCTTTTTTTGAAAACGTAGTTGCATACATTTTTTTTTAATTTCTGTAAAATGTAGCTACGTCGTACAGAAATTAAAAAAATGGGGAAGTGTGAAATATTTTTCGTTAAAACAAAAAAAAAATATACCGTATAATAACATATACCATAATTGCTCATTTGATATGATAGATGAATGTTCTTTGTGTTTAGTTAATTTTATAGGCTATTAAGACGTTTGAAGTCAATGTTTTCCAAGAAAACGTTTAACACACGGTCGTAAATCAAAATATTTTCATTAATAATCCACACGTGCATCAATGATCAAATATTATAAACACTATTAATGATTCAGAGAAAATTACTTTAGAAAATTTTACTATCAATTGAATTTATGCCTTTTAGTTACTAAGTTAGAGTTTAAATTCAAAAACCAAATGAATAACACCTTTCTCGTAATAGATACTAAAGTTTAAATTTAGAATACTCAAAATGCAATCAAAATAATATCTAAAGTTATGTAAGTATACAAATCCTTGTAAAATTTATTTCCAATTTCTATTTAATCTTGAAATTTAATAAGGTTGAAAATTCAATGACATATTCTAAAATAGATATGTTATTGCGAGTGTTTTCTGTGTTTTGATTAATATTGCCGTTTAGTTAATAGATACTTTGCAGCTCAAGAAGTAGAGTTTCTATTTGATTGAGTACCACACTGTTTGAATCAAATATGGGCCTTTATAAATATACCCGAATACAGATAATAGATTGTTAAAGGAGATTTTGCGTGCAATTTAGCACGTACGACTTGATATAGGGATGTGCGTAGAGTCTTTGGATATCGATAAAATTTTAATCTAATAAATTATATCGGCATTGTCACTATAATTAACTGAATTAAGGATAATTAGTATTAAAAAGTGGCTTATTATATTATATTGACTACACGGTTAGCCTAGTGGTTACAGAGGTCACCACACCGCTTCCTACTACGCCAAGTGTTGTGGGTTCAAATCCTACATGGGACAATACTTTGTGTGATCCGTAAATTATTGTTCTAAGTCTGGGTGTACTTTGTGTCCGTTTCATGTATGTTTGTAAAGATCCCCGTGACACAGGAATGTATTTTCCTAATACGGGAGTTGCCTTTTAAGAAATATAAAATACATATAAAACATATATAAATATATAATATATTAAATAAAACACCGTTTAGCTTTTATCAATTTTTCTTGCCACAGTTTCTTTAAAATAGAGAAATGTCTTTTTACGTAATCGCTTCTAGCTTGTACTCGTCTAATATGTAAGTAATTAACCGTTTTATAGATCAAAAGTAAATAGATGCATCTTGTTCCAACTTAGTTTTGATGAATAAAATAATATCAACACAAACCATTTAGTGTCTCTTTAAATTTATTATATACCCCTTATAAACTGTATGCACAGATCCACCAAAAAAAATAACAAGGAGCTTGCTAAAGCCTTTACACCGAAGTCAAGTCAAACTAAAATAAAACTGTACAAATTCATAGGAGGATAGTCTAAATAGAATCTCACATACCCCTATGTACAGTTGTCAAACAACAAACCACGACAAAGTACGCGAGTGCGGCCTAAACGTGGACTAACCAAAAGCTATTCGTGTTTATCTCTTCAAATAGTTAATGTCGATCAATCCCACATCATGCGTTACCCTCGAACGCATCAGAGTACAATTAAATGTACTAACACCGTTGATTAAAGCCATAAGTCTCTTTTATTTTATATTAAGTCCTTCATACCATTCTGTTCGGTTAAAAATAAATATAATTGTTCCATTTATTTACATAACAAATATATCTCTGTAAATGATTACCTTGTGTAAATAAGGAACTCTTATTATAAATGTCCTCACACACATCGTCGTGCGAAACGGACGTATCGTGACATTACAAATATTATTAAACATAATTGTTTCTTTAGAAAGTCAACAATACTCTTTAGTGCTTTATCTCTTTGTAATTATAAAGTTAATTATAGAAATGAGTTTCTTATAAGGAGGTGTTTATTACTGATAATATTTTAATTAATATCGACTTTTATGGAATATTAAATACTTATATGTTATATGATAGTGAAATGATAAAACATACGCCTTATATAGTATGCATCTGTATATTTTTGGGTTACTTTTGTGTATTTTTCGAACTTGTGAAGATTCAGTAGGTGTAAAAATTAATTTTTCGTTTGTACTTTATATACTTAGCTGTGATATTCTCAACTAGTAATAATGTTGTTCTACAAGTTAAGAGTATGATAATAAATTTAAGATGTCCATCATTCTTAAGCAAAGTAAAAACCCAAATTATATAAAACTCTACATTTTGTCTACGTGATGTAGTGATCAATTACAACCACTAATGTAGGTAATCTTAGTACACTAGTGTTTATTTAATGGTTGATAGTCATTCTATGGTAGTAATGTAAAAGTAAATGTTACAGAGAAACCCAACGGTTTCTCCTTTGAATTTGCATAGCGGTTTATATCTCAAATATTCTCAAACACTTTTCTTCTGTCATTGTATCCTGTACGTTTTCATGAAATAGTAATACTAATTAAGATATTTATTTGAACGCATCACATAGAATTTCTTAGGTTGCTTTTAAATTCAATCATACCGGATAATCACGATCTAAAAAAATATTTCATAACTAAAAAAATGCTTAGTATGACAAGTTCCCAAGAAGTCATCAATCGCACTGGGAGCAAGTATCAACGCTGAGTCAGGCATACAGTTCAAGGCGTGAAGTCATACTACCACATATTATGCAATCAAAAAACAGTTACGTCCGCTGATCAAGGCTGTAATCATGATCTTGACGTCACTAAGTCACTATTGACTTCTTCTTCTGGCATACATTTACTGCTTAACCGCGATTTCACTCACGGTAAAGTACATGAGTCGCTGAGCTAGCCCTCGGGAATTCAACATTGTCTTATTGCCCTTAGGTAGCTTTTAAAAGTTTATTTGCATTAAAGACAAGGTCGAGAAATTTAATTTTAAATGTTACTTATAAAAAAAACGTTTATATAACCAACTTATGCAATTTAGACCGAGTCCGAACATTTCCACACTTAGTTGTACAAAAATTTGTATGCCCTTTCTAACAAACGAAAGTTATTATTAGTAAAAGTGTGTGAAATATTATGAAGATTGATGACTTTATCCGTATCATAACGTTATTCATTTTAAAGTTACTCTGATTATCAGTAACGCTTTCACGGCTAAAACGCTTCATCAATACAATTGGAAGGATATAAACTACTCTTAACTGAGATACTCGCGATTGGAGCCATACGTAAAGGTGATGAGCTAATATTAGATTCGTATTTATGACGATATAAAACATTATTATTATCAATTATAAATATTTAAAGTGGTACACAAAATTAATTTAGAAAATGTTAAAACTGTGTTAGACAAATCTTTTGTTTTAAAATTACTTGCATACGATTCAAAGCTTTGACAAGTTAAAGTTTCATGCATGTTTCGTTTGAAACTTTGCTACGTTAATATTTGCCGTCGTTCCCTAGAAATAAACACTTGATATTAAATAAGTTAGTACTTGATACGTACTATGAACATATTTATATTTAGTAGCAACAGAAAGTTATTGTACAAGAATTAAATTAATCAAAGTTACAAATTCTTTAACTCATAATATCTTTTTAGACAGGATATGACATATACCACTATGGAATGCATTTATGAAAAAACCCACGAATTGTCTATCGACCGCAAGGTGAATCCCTAAAGCGATGCGCGAACAGTCGAGATAAAATAATGCGTATCCCATCGCAGCCTCCAGTGGACGATGGTCATGCGCACGCGTCGCGTCCCTGTCTCCTAATATAAGCGTCACGAAGTCGATAAATTAAATTAAAGAAGGTCTATCCTGGTCCATCACTATTTTTAAATGCAGTGTAAACTTATTTTAATCGTGCAAGAACTTTAAATAATGAAGTGAGTGTTCTTAATTTAAATTTGGTGGAAAATGTGATTTACTTTCGGACGAACTAGCAATAAAAAGGATTAATGACGAATATTTTGTAAGTATTTCTTATATCATTTTGAAATGAAAACATACAATATACATAATATGAAGAGGTAGTTATGTTACAATACAAAGATACGAGAAATCGATACATTTGGTTGGAGAAAGCAGGAAAGTCAGTTGGACTTGGTTTGGTTTTTCCACATACTCAAAGAACAATTTACTCATATTTTCACTTCATTACAAAAAAATACCGAGACACGAAGTACTTAGCTAACTTCAAAGTATACGTATGATATAATTAAGTGAGCTAAATATTTTAAATACTAATTTTTTAACGAATCATTTTTAAAATTGCTTTAGTATAAAAAAATATTAGATTTCTTAGAGCCCGACAATTTCACTTTTTTAAAATCAGAATATGTGGTTTTGATTACGTAATTAGGTTTGGTTTAGGGTTTGCCTGTGGTAACATAAAAAAAATAGGATGTTTTTTTTATTTTTTTTTATTTTTTTTTTAAAGATAACTCTCGCATTAGGAATATACATTCCTGTGTCGCGGGGGACTTTACAAACATACATGGAAACGAACACAAACTACACCCAGACTCGGAACAACAATTTATGGATCACACAAAGTGTTGTCCCATGTAGGATTTGAACCCACAACACTTGGCGCAGTAGCAAGCGGTGTGGCGACCAGTTAAACCACTAGGCCAACCGTTTGTATATAGTTACTTCCAGTACCAAGAAATTTAAACACCATTTTTATTTACTAAATTATTAGTTTATTTTAGAAATTTCTATAAAATAAAATTATAATTTATAATCGCGACAACAAACGTCAATCAGGATATGTGACGTCATTTTACTCAAACAAGGGTTGCCAGTGATACCAGATTGGGGAGAATATCCCCAAATTTTGGGTATCTTTTATAGGCATGCAGCGAACATTGGTTGGACAACGATAAGAAGAAGATCATTTCGAGGCTAATTTGACAATCATAACACTTTAAGATGTTATTTCCAATAACGGTATAAAGATTTCCTTAATTTTATTACCTCATCGTTCTGCATACTAAGGCCATGTTTCACCGGTTACAGATAAGCTCCTTTCCTGATGTTTTTATAGAAGATACGTCAAATTATTTGTAAGAAATCAAAACTACAGAATAAATAATTTATTGATGCAATGAGAACAGCTATAATTTACAAAGTTCATAAATGTACTATTAAAGATTACATAAAGCGTATTTCGTTTCATAGAAACTTTTTTTGTGACCACATTCTAACAATAAAATAGGTTTTCGCGCCATTTCTATCACAAAATATTCCGCCTCTAAATAAAAAGACACAAAAATGTAATATATTCGCGCCCTTTTCATCCAAAGAAATCTTTTCTACGTTTTATTGTTACCCGATTAAACGAATAATTTGAATAATTTCATCGGTTTTGCCCTCGCGATATTTGAAATTGCAAAACGCTTATGAATTCTTGTGGGTGGGATTATGTTTGCTATATTTATTTATTAGTATGTATTCAATCTGTGGTAATCCTGACATATCGGTAAGCAAATTTTGTTTTCCTTGCTACGTTAGATGTTTATACATTCAGCAAATATGTTGGGCCACAAATAGGCTAATAATCCTCAAAATTATGTAAGTATTTGTTTAAAAATATCATCTGCAACATTTTTAGTCAAACCTGGAACGGTGATTTTGCGAAACTTTTTAGATTATTATTAGAATTCTATTTTACGAAAACTTTATAGTTACCTCTACCAACAAAAATTCAGGTTTATTTCGACATCGTTAGTACATAATAAAACTATAACCAATTAGCGTTATTTTTACATAATTAGAAATAATATTTATAAAGTAGAACATACTATAATGTTATAGATTATAAAAAAAAAAATTAAAAGCGGCTCGTCACACGAGAACTGATATGACAGTAGACTTTTATCGGTTTTTTTTTGGAATATGTAATTTTTAAATGTGGAATACTCTTTAAAAAGTCTAAATAATTTAAAAAGCTGAGATAAACTAAACGTGTCATTGTAAACTCTTACTTACGCTCAAGATTAGATAATGCCAGGAAAATAAATGAAAGTATAATCTCATTGTATCATAAACACAATACCTACAAACTTTTTTAAGCGTCATGCGTTTGATTTTTTTTTAATGCATATTAAATCATTCTGCTTTTAACACGATAACGATGCGGCCAATAGGTAAAGTAATAGTTTCCGCAGTTTGTATATGATTGTAAGTTCCACCGTAGTGCCTGAACCTATTTCAAATTAATAAAGTGTCAATAGATTCCTAATAATGGTCCCGGTGACATAGACTACATAAGTTTGATCAAAACTTATTACATACGCGGGTTATTGTTATTTTTTTGTTTTTGCATACTTCTATATACTCCCTATTATTAACTAATAAATAAGCATATCTCAATTAGTTAACCTAATATCGGTATCCAAAACATGTACCTAATAATGAAATCTTAAATGTTATGCACATAATTGTGAACATAACAATGGACTATTATGACTGACATTACATTATTATGATAATTTTGTTATTTACGATATTAATATACGGCTTTGTTAAATTTATAACCACTTATTATATTTAACAATCTAATATAATTATAGATTATTCATGCATAGACTCAAATACAATGAATCGGTAATTTATTTTCCTCTAAACTTTAAATAAAAAAAGTCAGACTTACTAGTAAAACAACTGTTCTTTTTTTACAGAGGCAATGACAAATGAGTAAAGAGCCTAATATCAAAATCGTCATCAACAACCCATAATATCCCACTGCTGGACTCGGGTCTCCTCTCAGGAGAGGGTTAAACCCATACGTCCCCACGCTGGCCAAGTGCGGGTTGGGGACTGGCAAGAATACGTTGTGGCTACGTATCTTGTCGTTAGATGTTTTTTTAAGGCGGTCGAAGTCCTCCAGCTAATCTTCACGACTGTTATCGTATGATAACAACCGGGACCGACTGCTTAACGTGACCTCCGAATCACGGAGACGCTCATGGTAACATGCCACCAGCGGTCACCAATCCAGGTACTGACCGTGCCGTCGTTGTTTACCTTCGATGATTGTTTCTAATCACCGAGTGCAACTGGGCTATGAGCGCCTCATATTTGATAATATTTGTGGTTCAACTTAGACCGGTTGCTCAACTGTAGGCGAAAATAATCGGGGTCAACCACTTCTCGGTATAACTCCTCGCATGATGCATTAGGGGTATTCCGGTGAGTCACAAATGTGAGGCTAACAAGTAATAAAATATTGACAGTTGAAAATTTGTTCACACTCGAAATAGATATTGAATACCCTCATTTCGTCTTAATATACACTATTTTCATGTTCAAAGAGTATTTAAAATTTGTTTTCGTTAAATATGTCTGTGTAGAGAGAATTGTCAATTTTTTAAACATTTCTAAATGTAAAGTGGTGACGAAGCTTAAAAAAGCTTTGTAAAAGAGGTAAGTTAGCTATACTAAAGCCTAAGCCATATTGTTTTGAAAATCTGTCTTACTCTAAAGATTCTTATATTCAACTGGCTGAACCCCGCAGTATTAAACGCAACGCGAAACTAGTCTAAAAAAGGTAGCTTAAGTTAATCCTTCTATCATCAGCTGTCTATCAATGAAAGCCCCGTCAAAATCGGTCCAACCGTTCCAGAGATTAGCCAGAACAAACAGACAGACACACAAAAAGCTTTTTTTATGTAAGTATCGTTTAGACATACTCTCTTTTGCATTTAGCGAAAAGCGAAAATTTAAATTATAAACAGACACTTCAATTCTATTTATTTGTATAAATTTCCTGTCCACATCTTTGAGCAACGATTAACAAAGCAATGGCTGCCTAGTTTCCTAATTAATATGCAAAAGGAAATAACTGATTTAAGTAAGTGTCTCATGAAACGAGGAATGACCTCACATTAACTGGATTCAAGGAATTATGGCGGCCATGAAGACTATTTGAATTGAATAAATACGCAACAGCTTAGAAATACCTAAAACATTGTATTAAAGGCAGGTAGTAAGAATACAATTATATAATACCACCGTCCGCGTGGTGTTGGTAGTGACTTTGGGTAGTATTTACACAACCTTTTACCCCCCCCCCCCCGTTGCAACCCCTTTTCACATTAACATTAACCATTTCTTTTCTCAGGCTCTAGACTAACTATGTACCAAATTTTATTTAAATCGCTTCAGTAATTTAATATTAGTAAGAATGTATGAGGATCACACTAACTTCGTCTCTCAATAGGAATTTTTGTGACACTTGTGATGTTTTTTATCTATACGGGCCTGATAAAGCGACTTTACTCTACCTGGTATAAAGCATGAGCAGAGTCCAAGAGGGGTGGTCACCATACTCGTTGTGACTGCAGACAATGCGACTTGGTGACTCACACTATAGCGGCCTATTGGGATGCCGATATATATATATTTTTTTATTTTTATTTATTAAGTGTAATTACATTAAAAGTACATCAATATTTGAAGTCCCTGACTCCTGAGATAAGCTCGTGACCTGTGTTACAGAAGTCAGTGTCTTCTCCCATTATAAGAAACACATAAATCTTATGCAAATTGGTGCAGTGGTATGTAAATAAAAGTGTGTAGTGTGGTGTGTGAGGTGAGTTTGTGTTGTGTATAAGTATGTATATGTTAGTAAATGGATGTATGTGTAAATACATGTATTTAATTGTATATACGGTGAATCTTTAGTCCTTTATAATAATAATTTTTCAATCTAAACATATACATACATGCGGACGGAGTCGCGGACGAAAGCTAGTACAATAAATATATAATTTAAGATACTTACAAGGCTCTTATTATTACTTGAACATGCCAACATGGCGTCATTCAATCCCGGTGACCCACACTATGGCAGCTTATTGAGATGCTACTGCATCATTGGGTCTCCGGTCTCGCAGTCACCAACGAAACACGACCACACAAATACTGTCATTGTAGGTTAGTCTTCTGTGAGAGGATAGTTCCGCTCTGGTCGAGGTCGAGAGACTCGATCAGAGCGGAACTATCCTCTCACAACACAAAGGTACAACCCAAACTCAAAGGTATCCTTTGAGTTTGGTTTACACCGTTTCTCGATAAATGGGCTATTACCAAATTAAATTAACCAAAATAATAATTAAAAATTCCACCATACTCTAACATACTATTACACAGTCGAAGTCAAAACAGTAAAGGATAATTCATCTAAAATACAAACATATAAAATACAGAAATAAATATTGTCTATTAAAAGATATTAGAAATATATCTAAAAATGTAAAAGGCTTTATATTTTTTTCCAAAATGAGGTAGAATAAATCAGCATCCATTTGTATACAAAAACATGGTATTTGGACTTTTGAACTAACCAGATTGGCAATTAAAAACATACTTTCATCAAAACGGCGCACATGTATACGAAATTGCATTTTTATAAAAAGTCATTAAAATTCCAAAAAAAAATATGATACGGAAAACCCGAACTCACAAAGAGTTCCCATAACTGGAGCTAAAATAATGTTCCAAATTAGAGGCCGAATTACGGTGGCCATAGCATGAGCAACAGGTTGTTTAAAAAAAAAAACTGCTTCGACTTGTTATGGCGGTTCGCGCCAATTCATTATGTACAATTTGAAACTTAACTGACATGATGTGAAAGTAAATTTAAGATATTATTTAATTATCTCATGTAACAGTTCATATGTTGAATGTAATACCTAGATTTCTCCCACGTTTTCACCCGCGTTTATGTTGGTTATCACGGTAGAGTAGCCAAAGTCCTTGCTCAAGAATCAAAGTTTTATTATAGTGTTTAACTGAGATCGGGACAGCAGTTTAGCCGTAAGATCTTAACAGAGAGAGAGTTATTTTTGAAGTTATATTATTAGTAAGCAGGTTTGGATAGTAGGGACTTTAATTGTTTTTGATTGACCTTAAGCAAGATAATTTACTTTTAAATTTATTTGAATTTCGTCGTCGGTGATATCTGTGAAATATTTAGGTAGTAAATTATACTTAAAAAATTTCAGAGTATCTTTCACTCACAGTTTCGTTTGTGATCTTGTTGTTGTTGTCAGTGCCTTTATATTTGTTTTAGATTTAACTTTATCCAAATTAAATCACACAAATGATCTTGGTTTTCGGGTATCTCTGTATCGGTAATCTTTACTGAGAACAAAGTGCCGTATCACTTTTATTAATGAAATCTTTAGCATGAAATTTGAATACAGACATTACCCATTTTTGTATCATTACTCAAAATCTTTATGTTTACCAAAATTTACATATCATCACCATTAATTTCTGCACTTCTCTCAACATTATTTGCACACACACATAATTATTGACGACCCAACTCTTTTTCTTTTCACCGAAACTTAAAACCCAGAGAACCGTAAAACAGATCAAAATGACTCCAAATTGTGAAGGCCTATTTCAATTTAGAAAGCTATAATTAACAATGAATATAAGTTATAATAAATATTGTTCTAATCTAATTAAATCTAACTTTTATTAGTAAGTAAGCAGAAATAATGTGACCACGAATAAATTGGCCACGAAACTTCTCGCAAGCCGTTTAAGGCTGTTATTGGATAACAGCCCGCTCGCTAAGCCGTTGACAAACAAAAAGCAAATCCAACCATAAGCCCACTCGACTAAGTACAAACTCATACTTACCAAAAGCCTATTTTTATCGTATTATGAACATTATAAAAGTCTTAAGTAGATAGAGCCTGTTTCAAACAGTTTTTTTCGTAATATCCTCTTTAGACCGGTGTCAGTGGGAAGCGTATTTGAGGAAGAAATGCTTCAGGTATAGATGTTACTTAGGTATTTATATACGCATTGAAGGTGAATGAATGAATGTGAATTTTATTTGTTCTGTTGTAATTTACAATATAGATGCATGAAATGAAAGATACACATTAGAAACAGGACTGGACCAGTATGACGATTGGTACCGCAGTGCGAGTTAACCGTTGAAATTCTGTCGCAGCTCGCAATACGTAAAATATAACAAAATCTATAGACTTACAATAGAATGAAAAAAGATTCACATACTTAAGATCTAAATGACGCTTTAAAATCAGACATTTATGACAGCCGAATTTGAATTATGTTTTGTATTGCTTTGTTTTCAACTTAACTAAAAAGAATGCGTTTAAGTAGGTAGGCATGATATATATTATTTTAATATTGTAAATACATTGTTATATATTTTAATAGTATTTTTGGCCTCAGAGTTAATTGGCTCTCATATAACCTAGATGATTTAAGATTCGGAGGACAGCACCATCTAGTATCAAGTAGCCCACGACCCTTAAGATCGTGATTAATAATTCCGATATTTTTAACGCTAGATAGCGCTATATCACTGATTGTAGGAGCAGTTTTCTAGTGCGACATATGAGTGCTTTAGTGAATTATTGTTATAAAAGTGTTGTCATTAATAAATATTGTGCAATTTTTTGGTTACCCACCAACTACTTTTATTTAATTAATACGCGGCTCGTAACAGTATTTAGTAGATTAGTACTCACTGCATATAGTTCGCTACAATTCATCAGTTCAAAACTAAATTTCAAAGACCTTCTAAACATGGCAACCTAATATATCACCGCGGGTTAATCAATACAGTTAAAGGAGTTCAGTTATTCTGGTCAGATCGTTTAAAGTTCAACTGAATGGTTCCCTAGCAATTGTTATTTATTGCATAAAATTAGGACACGTTTAAACTTTTCCAACAGGAATTGCGTCATATAAATTGATTTCTAGATTAATAAAATGATGTTAATTGATAACATTACTGTAATGCACATACTTTTATGTAGTTCTTATTGCCAATACCCAATGATGCAGAATCATCTCAATAGGCCGCATTGTTGCGTTGTCTGAATTCGTATATATAGTAACCACTTCTCTTTGATTCTGCTCATTCTTTCCATCAGACAAAGCAGTCACCTTAGCAGGATCATGTAAATATATAAAAAAAAAGTACTCGCAACGATACAGAGTAGGTATATGCGTTTGGGTGAGAGGTTGTTTATGCTAACTATTGTTGTCATTTATCTCCACAATGACTAGTCTGAATTTGATGCGGTGAACAGTGATTCAGGTTTTTATAACATTAGTTTAAGTTTCTAGAGTTGCGCTACTGAAAATCATACGCATCGTTTTTGCATAAATAAGGGACAAATTTAGAGAATCCATATAATATTATAAATTCGAAAGACACCTGAACCAACCAACATACCTGTGAGCGGATTCGAGCAAGTAAATAAATTCATTTTACAATATATTCTAAAACGTTGCTCGCCATTATTAAGAACAGATATTGTTATCTCCATCTGGCACAAACTCGTTAATTCCAATGACAAACACTAAAACCTAGTTTATTAAGAGCACTATTCATAACACAACGAAAATAATCCAAAGGCTTGCCAACAAACATTGCAACTGTAATAATGACAGTCAAAAGACTTTGTTGCAAATTCGGAACATTCAAAAGTATAATAAACTACGGATTTAATGAGTTAATTTTGTCTTTTAGTTGATCTTCACTTGTTTATGATGTAATTTAAGTGTTTTAAGAATATATCCGCAAGGAATGCTAAATGAGTAAACCGATTTGGAAAAATCTTCTTTAATTATAAACCTTTGCATAACAACGCAGCCAAACTAAGTTTGTACCTCGCAAACAAACAAATTAAAACTTCTGTCTTCTGTCGCAAACTAGTGGACGCTTGATACTTGATCTTATCTCACTAAGACAGCTTTCGACCTTCTGACGTCTACTTGTAACATTAAACTTCAAAAAACTATTTTCGAACACAGACAAATACAATTTCTTTCCATGTGTCACATTTCTTACGTTGCGGACATAATGACATAACGCGCTATTACAGACAAAGCAAATGCAGGATTATTACTTGAAGTCCGTATACAAAGGAACTACGGGCCTTTAGAGAATATGTTTGGTGTTTTTGAAACGAAATACTTTTTATAAAGACATTACGTAACTATGTAATGGGAGTATCCTAAAATAAAGAAATAAACTAAAAAGTGTCAGCTTTCAAATTTATGCTTTTTTTTTCAATAAATTATCTTTGACTGATTTTCATTTAAAAAGTTATGGCACTGACAACACTTCTATCAAGCCAAGTCTTAACAACCCGTAAAGCTATTTTCCGTTATTTTCGAAACCAGACTAAAACTAGTAGGTAGGTATCAACTTATTTTCTACATCCTTATCCCTTTCTCACCCCTTTAGAAACTAAAGAAATCAAATGATCGCTTTATTTATTATAGTTATTCGCACATTAGTATTTAGAATGTATGTAGTTTATGAAGATTATTCAAAATAATTAATCTGGCAGTTAATTGGCATGGCAACTGCATGTAAGACGCCTAGTGATAGATTTATTTACATATTAGTAATATCACCCAGACGTTACCTTACTCTAGTTCATGCTATTTTTTTTATAAAAAAATGTATTTCAAACGCTATAAAATGCATATGACGCGAAGATACTTCATTTATGCATTTTATAGCGTGTCTGATATTACAACTGCGGTTGTGCATACTCAATGGTGCGTTTTAAATTCACAACCATTATTAAAAAACAACAGGTTTTAATTTTTTGTGGTGGGAACTATTTATCAAATAGTTGTAGTAGGATAATAAATTTCGCAGGGCAAAATCAGTGCAACAAGTAAAGAATTAATAAAAAAACCGGCATGCGTATACTTTTTTCATTCATTTTCATGTACCCAGTGTCAATCTGACGACTAAGGCGAACCTATTGACACCACTCTCATAAAAATACGTCAAACCGTTTAGATCTAGGGCGTGCCAAAGAAATATATTTTACATTCATACATACATACACTCGAAAAACATAATACCTCTTTCATTCGCAGTCGTGTAAAAAGAAGAAAAAGTAAAAACAAACCCCATGCCGACCAGTCTGGCCAGCGTGATTGCATAAGCCGAAACTTTCTTTGTATTTTTTTCTCCAGCAGGAGACTATTAAAAGCTATCGATGTAGGGATACGTTCACCTGCAACTCAGGACTTCCAATTCAGGGAGGGAGGGAATTCAGGTTTCCGTAATCTCATTGACTTGATAAAAAGCCTATTTCTATCAAAGCTTGGCTATTCCACGTAATCGTGGAATTCTTCTAAATCCAGTTCCAACAATGTATGATGAGAATTGACGTATTAAATAATGTTATTATGTTACAATAAGATATTTAAATGGCGTCTAGTTTTGACATAATTAGGACGGGTTAAGTAATCAATACATTATGTCGTTGATAGTGTATCAGTCCGTCACGTCTGTACGCTGATATTCTAAATACTTAATTATATCAAATTTCAAACCCGAAGATGTACGAAAGACATACAAATTCATAACAGCCATTCGAAAAATAACTGAATTCTTTTCTCTGTGGCATAGAATTAAATGCGAAAAAACAATTCTTGAAACAAAAATGTAATATTTTACAGAAATGCATTTAAAAAAATATATTTTAGTGGGTGTTCCTATAAGATTATCGAGAAAAAATCGAAACTCTGCATCATTGTCTAGCTAGGAAGAGGTACTCCTCTTAGACTTCCCCCTATGTGGCGCCACTCTAAGGAATTGAAACAAAGAGTACAAGTGCTTTAGAATTAAAAGCAGATTGCGTAATTATTTTGAAAATAATATCAAAAATTTAAACATTAATTTATTTGAGCAACAATACCTTAATATGTTTCAACATCTATTTTTTTATTCACTCCATTGAGAACAAATGTTGTATCCGATTAGTTTTAAACAAAACGAAGTTAGTTGCACGCGATACAGCATCTTTGAAAGTGCTCATCATCTATATATAGGGTCTAACTTCGTTGCAAACACAGTCGGAACACGTTGACATCCAATTTAGTTTCGAATTAGGATCGTAGGTGTGGGAATAACATTTTAGAAGGTACAGTTGTTATTCAGAGAAAGTTTTAAGTCGATATTGTTGGTAGAACAATCGAGTTAAAACTATTAGGTTTCGGAGGGTAACATTGGCTTATTGTAATGCTACATCGGACACTGTACTACATTCATCTAAGAACTCTTTGCTAAAGCGTATACTTTGTAAAGTATTCATTATATAGTTTAAATAACATACTTATTAAAATAATTTAAGAAGTTGGTTTGGTTCTTGTAAAGAAATATTTTCTTGAATTTGTAACAATAATAATACCGTAATATACCTAACACATGATTGTCTAATTCGTAACTAGGCAGCGTCAATTTATCTGCAATATTATTATGTTATAAATAAATTACAGCCAGATATTTATAGATAGATATTTGTTCTGTATAAATGATCATCACATAATTAATTATCCGTGGTTGGAATTGATCCTATTATCTCTGCCTTAGTAGTCGGGATCATTAACCACTAAAACAATAAGCCAGTCAGTTATCAGTCAGATTTCAATAACTACTTTAATATTAACTAACGTATTAAATGAAAAATAATAAAGGCCTGAAAATAAAATATGACCCTTGTGAGCAGAATTGTGGTTTATTCCCATTAATTCCATGTAGCCAGTTTCATGGAACTTTTGCGACCCATTACTTCCATAAACGAAACTAGTGGGAATTAATTCTTGACATCGAGGTTTATTCCCAGTAGTTGCTTAAAGCAAGTTCCACATGGAACTAATTCGAAATGACAATTACGAAATACGATTCTTTGCATAAATAAAGGTGAAACAGCGGGTAAGGAATAGTTGGCTAAACACTTTTGTTATCAAGTTATAACAATAACGGTTAGTGCAAGTCGATCTTTAAGGACAAGAATGTGTGTTGCAAAATCAATTGGCGTTTTTGATGTCTTTACATACTTCAAACAGATGACGTCATGATGATGTTCAGGGGTACTTACTACTACTACTTGTTTAATATGATATTGTTAAATTAACATATTAGTGTTTAAACTTTGCTAATATAAAACGACTGTAAGCTTTCATTCGTTGACTTGGTTGGAAAATAATTAAAAATACTTTTAATTTCAAAACAAACTTTTTTATTAAACCTACATTCTCTTATCAACACGTTCTTTTTTCAAATGAAATGTATCCGCCTACAGCCATGGCAGGAAATAAACGTATAAAAATCAAATGAAAAAAGGTAATAATTTACATGAATATTTCTAAATTAAAAAAAATACTGATAGAATTTAAACGATTTATAGCTTTATAGAAAGGAAACTAGACTTTAAAATTTAAATTATAATAAGACAAAGTTGATTACCTACTTGTATTTACTATCCTAGGCTAAATAATATATGAAGACATACGTAATGAAATTCTTTATACATTTATTATTGGGTTTCAGACATTAAAACATTAGTTTACTTTCTAGTATTCAGTAACTCAACAAAATAGTATTGTGTATAGACAATATACAATGGTTTCCATTTACAGAAAAGTAAGAATACATGTTCCTCGAGATAAGTATATTTGATAAGACTTGACAGCCGATATTACTTTCTATCGTCATAGTTTCTAAAGGTCTGGCGGGTTGTCTACGGTTCACTGACTACATACTAGCTTTATATTAAACACTAGCTAATATCGTGTTCGATGATAATTTCGATGTTCAATAAGAGATGCATATTAAGCATTACAATATTATAATGTAAATGTATGTATAGTAATAATGTATGTAATGGGTTTTGCGACCAATACTAAAGAAAACTAAACTGGTCAAAAAGATTATAAGAGCATAACTTGCACAGACAAACGCTGCGAATAGCCTTGTGGTAGCTTCGTTACGTCATAGTGAGTTAGTTCAATGAGGTATTGTGATATTATAGGGCTGATATCAGCACGAATGGGCCGGCTCATACTAACTTCTTACAGAACACCTACCTAAAATGATAGCATTCGCCCTGCCGTGTTACGGTGGAGAGCACGAGACTCAGCGAGCATCTCAATAGGCCGCCATAGTGTTGTTGCATTGTCTGCCTTCGCAATGAGTATGGTGACTACTCTTGGATTCTACTCCTGCTTTCTATCAGGCAGTATAGAGTTACTATGGCAGATACTTACTCATATATATTAATAAATGAAGAGGTTGCGAAGTAGACATAGTAAGGGGATTCAAATGATGTTATCTACACAGTCCTACAGGTTCACTCGTACGTGTGGTGTAATGTAAAGTTTGTTGGCAGTGGTGAGGGTTACCGCGGGGCGCTAGTGTGCGCGGTGCTGGCGGCGTGCGCGTGCCTGTCGCTGAGCGCGCCGGCGCAGCTGTGCGCGGGCGCCGCCGACGACGACCCTCGCGCCGCACGTTTCTGCCAGGCCCTCAACACCTTCCTCGAACTGTACGCCGAAGCTGGCGGAGAACAAGTACCTGAATACCAAGGTACGGCATCACACCAATAAACTCAATAATGATTCAATTCTCAGAAGGTTGAAGTGTGACCTTCTGTATAGGTTACGATTTATATAAAGTCTACAATTTCCCCTTTATTCTCAATATTGACTGCAAAGGTTACGCAGTGGTTTAACCGGTCTTCCTATTGTGCTTAATTTTGATAGTTTTATTCCGACATAAGACACCACTTTGTGTGATTCACGAGGGTCTGAGACTTGTTATTCCTTGTTATACGAATGTCTCTAATGATAATCTCTATGACGTGTGGATATATTTGTAGTGCAGGAGTTGTAATTATTAAAAATAATAAGAAAATATTATAGACTTATAACATAGGAGATATTAAAAAATACGTGATATTTTTTGTAGAAACTTACGAGGAAACTAAACACCCTTTGATGGGAAATAACGTCATAGGAATTTATCTTATTGAAACTGAATAAAACCAATAACTATTAAAAGCGACACTCAGGCCAGTTCACCAAAAAATAACAAGAATTAGGACTTTTTCTAGACTTGCTCTTCAGTCTAGAATTCAATAAAATAACATTGAACTCTGAGAGGACATAACGTCACAGGAATTTATCTTATTGAAACTGAATAAAACCAATAAGTTATAAACGCAACACTTACGCCAGTTCACCTAAAACCAACAAGGTTTAGGACTTTTTCTAGACTTTCTATTCAGTCTAGAATTCAACAAAATAACATTATCTTCAATCCACAGCTCTCGTCCGCGACTACCCTCAGCTCCTCGACACCGGCATGAAGAGACAAGACGTGGTGCACTCGTTCTTGCGGTTCGGCCGTCGCCGCTGAGGTGTCGGCGCCAACCCCACACCCACTCGCAAGAACCAGGCTTAGATTATTTGCTAACTAACCTAATACGTAACGTTTAGTTTTTTACGTTATTTCGTCCAAAATATTTAAAAGTTCCTTTTTAATGTAAGTTCCAATTGATAGGTATCCGAACACTGCGATTTAAAAAAAAGTCACTCGATCATAAGACGTCGACAACATCGGACGTCTAAACCTCTCTCTCCAAATTTAATAGACTAGATTTTAGACTTATTATAATGAAATGTACTTATTACTAAAAGTATTAATAGTATTTAAGGTGTAATTAAACGATCTTGTTGTCAACATTTTTGTGGCATTTCATTTGATAAGTATAAGACTATTTAAATAATTATTATGATGTTTTAAATAAATAAAGTACGTATTTATGTGAGCCTTTTGATTTTTTTCTGAAATCTTAAACCTCGGTAGTTATTACTATAGACATAAAATCACAACAATTAGTAAGCTTGACCATCTTCTCAATAATAGCATTCGATACAATTTTATCTTCGATCTCTGAGCACCTTACAAAATGTTGACACCACACGAAAGTTGACTGGAAGAGAATGCCCTAGGCATTAATTCCACCGATGTACAAATGTAGTGCATTTTTTTTAAATAAAATCTACCATCAACAATAAGTACATACATACAAACATACAAATCTTAATGCCAGAAGGGATATAAATGCAATAAGTCTAAGTGTAGTTAAACCACAAGTCAAACATATTGAATTACTATAATTTCGGGCCAACTTACTTTATCGTATTGGGAGAAGGTAAGTTTATTGCCTACAGTTTAGAACTTTTAGAATCATAACTATGAAATAGAATTGAATAGAATTTAAAATCTTCAGGGTCCTCTGATAACTATCTTTGTCCTCGCCTCGGTGGCGCAGTTGTTCTTGTGGTCTCGGGTCCTTTCGGGTTTGTTTACAAAAAAAGAAAGTATATACGTATTTATATCTGTTTTCTAGTACCCGTACAAGCTCTGCTTGGTTTGGGACTAATATTGGGTGGTTTTGTGTTAGGTGTGCGGCATATTTATTATTTTTATCTGTTTATCTTACAATACAAAATATAATGTTTTATTTTATTATGCCTTAATTACTCAAACTATTATCTAATTCGTCACATTGACAGACGATCTGAAGGCGTTAGTACCTTTGTCCTGAAAGAAATACAAGTAAACTTGTAGTTCATTCTATATCATAAGTATATAATAAAAATTACAACTTTACTTGATTAAACTGATTAAATAATATAATTAACAAAAAAAATAGTTCTTATTTTGATGCGATGGCAACCAGCCGGATCTGCTATAACCAAGGAGTTTCTAATCACATTTTCTCTTTTTCTTTTGATGAAATTGCAACTAGCTAATCAGCTGTTTCTGCCAATGTCAAGTATTCAAAGCCTTTAAACTTTGAGTCAGAGATAGTTTTTTGTTTTTGCGTAAGACAGTTCCCATTTCGTGTCATCCACATTTTTTATATTTTTTTTCATTAATTCCATCACGACGAAGACTCGAAGACTTAGAATTGAAGACTTTTAATACTTGACATTGGCAGAAATAGCTGATCCGGCTGGTTGCCATCTCATCAAAAGAAGAAGAACTGTAAGTCTTCGAGTGTTCAATTCTTCGTCGTGATGGAATTAATGATAAAATATATAAAGAATGTGATATGACATGAAATGGGGCCCGCTTTTCGCAAAAACAAAAAACGATCAGTAAAAAAAAATATAAACAGGATTATCGGTATCTGAAGTTTAAAAGGAACAGCCGACAAATCTTCATAATTTTTGATAGACTTGAAAATCTTATTTAATAGAAGAACAAAACACTCATTTTATTATTTTGTGCAGTATTTAAGGATGTTGTATGCACATTTCTATATTATTCAATTTACTCGAAATACCACAAATCAAGAAGATCTTCGTAATGTTTTTGTTTTAATCTACCAAAATTAGAAGCAAAGAATCTAAAAATATCACTTACGTTAAAGTAAAAAGGTCGCCTTTATCAAAAACATGTTAAACAAGCGATATTAAAATGAATAAAAGGAAAATATATAACAAAAAGTTGGGATTTTTTCCTGAAACGGACCTAATTAGAGCTAAATTGTACAAGATCCTTAATTCAGTTTACAAAGCCGATCATCCACGTTACTAACCAATAAAGAATATGATACAAAAATTTAACATTCCTTTTAGACTATATTTACCTAGTCTGAGATACATTGCTTACTTAGACCAGTATGATTATACCTTTATTAATTTTATTTGTTTCGTTGTTTGTTATTTTAATGTAACATGCCATTGTGGAGGAACGGGTGACATGTCCCTCCAACACAAAGGGAGGATCCTCCGACCAGACGAGGTGATCAAGCTTTGTGGGCCAAACCAACTCGACTTCAAATCCCACATTTTATTAAAAGCTTAAAATAAAAATATTCATTTTAATGATTACTTATATTTAATAAAAGGAACGGTGCTACAAATATTTTACAATATTTTTTTTCCTATCCCAAGGTTGTCTGGAAGAAATTGCTTTTTAGCGATAAGGCCGCCATTTGTACACGGTAATTCAGTTGATGTACCATGTAAACTATATATTTATATAAACTGTTATATCTATTGTACTATAAAGTGTATTCTATTCTATTCTATTCTACAAAATGGGTGATTTCACGCTGTTATGCACTGTACATAATAATATGTGTTAAACATATAATGTAGGAAAACTGCTAAGGAACATTGCAATACGCGTTTATTAGATAAAAGCGTTGAATAAATAGTTATAAGAGGCGTGGGAGGTATTTACCCGTACCATATTCTCTACATTAGCATGTAAGTAACTGAAAATGTATTTAGCCCATAATGTTGGGGGTTGGATAAGTACTCTCCCAAACTATCATCGATAGAGCTCCGCGCTGTATGAAAGAAAAAATTAACTACTCAGCAGTGAGGCCGATTCGCCTTTAATACAAAAACCTGTGACTGTCTAAGTGTAATACATAAACATATCGGTATAATACCCGCAGACCCGTCAAATATATTTTTAATTAATCCTTTAAAATAACTATCAATATTATACCGAACACACAAGATCTGATAAATTGTAATTGATGCGGCAACTTCAGCCAGTTTAAAGCGCATTAATTGAACGATCCTAGAGAAGATTCTGCTATAAAATAAGTTCAAATCACTTGCTAAAGTAATTTACGACTTATTTATGACATGAGGCTTCTATAATATTTGTTGTAAAACCTTCTAGGAAAGGTATAAAATCGTACCATACAGTAAAAAATATGTTTCATTGTCATCAAAATCATGGGACATCAACTAAAGGTGACAGATTTTTACAGAACATTGTAACAAAATATGTTTCTAGAGTTTATTGACCATTTCTTTATTTGTCTATTTAATTTAAAGACAACCGCATTAGGAATATACATCCTGTGTCGCGGGGCCTTTACAAACATACATATTTTTATCTTCCTAGCCTTTATTATTTCCAAGATTTGGGGTCGGCTACTAGTTCAACCGGTTTTACCTGAATACCAGTTTTTACACGGAGCAACTGGCATCGGATCTCCGCAACCCTGAGGGTGAACTGAATTCGAAGATCGAACTAGTTGTCAGTATATTTGAGGACACTGACTTCCCAATAACGATTGATATAGATGTTCATGACAAACGCGACCGATGGCTTAACGTACTCTCCGAGGCACGGGTTTATAAACATGCATATAACGGACACAAAGAACACCCAGACTCAGTACAACAATTTATGGATCACACAGTGCTGTGACCAGTGGGATTTGAACCCGCGACACTTGGCGCAGTATAAAGCGGCGTGGCGAACACTAAAACCACTAGGCATACCGTGTAATCAGATTAAATCAGAGTCACACAGCTGACAAACATTGCTGTAACTTTAAAGATCTTATCTTGTATGGTAAGGAGACAAATAAATGTCAGTCTTCTGCCAGGCAAGGCGACCTTGGCTCGCGACCCCACGCTACGCATAGCATGTAAAAGTTGCTACATAGAAGTCTTCCATAAATATAAACACCAGTCCATTACAGTAAGAATTTTAAATTATTTATTTAAAGATCATTCGTCCAATCAAACATATTTAGTTCAGCTTTTCTCGGCTCGACATCGCCCTATTTTGGCGAAATGGTTTCACTATGATCTTAAAGGCCAGTTGAAAATTAAAAACAATTAAAATGAATTAATATATTTAGGTTTATAACACACATTTGTAAACATACATAGACAATATACATAAAGACATCCAAATAGGTTTTTACACACTTTTTTTCTAATAAATACATCAAGATAAATATGAATTGTATTGAAAATGATAAGTACTCGTAGACTAGTAATATTCTTGCATTTCTTATAATTACTACCCTATTTTTATTTTAGTTGCTACATTGTATTTATGTAATTTATTTTTTATTTGCATTATTTATTTTTATAAAGATATATAGAACAAAGAAAGAACTTATAAACTGTTTTTTATACTCGTACTTTGAAATTCAAAATTTAAGAGAAGGCGAGCTTTGTAACTCTCAGCTTCGATAGTTACTAGTTTTCAGTTGGTTTTCTCTCATGTTTACGGAATTTTAATAAATAAAGATGGATCATATTTATTAAGAACAAGTTTTTTACGAGTACCTAAAGATATATAATATACGATAAGTTCACAATAAGTATATATACATCGACTTGGGGAAATCCTACAATGCGTTTTGTAGACGTCGGAACAAAACTTATTTTTCCACCAATTTCTTGTTTAATTTATAAAGTTGGCAAGTAATAAATGTTTTTTTAATCTGTCAAATTTCATACAAGGAAATGAAGTATGTCAAATTGAACACAAAACTATACCCGTCTCTTTTTAACATGTTATTGTCACCATATGTAAGAGATATATACTGTTTTACAATATGTGTAAACTGTCCCGACGTCTAAACGTTAAGAAGGTTGACATTTAGCACCATACATTAATACTAAATATTTATTTTTAAAGATAAACAATATAAAACAACTTAATTCTAACTTCTATTTGATTTAACTGTTGTACTTCTAACGGCTAAACTGCGTCCTTGAGAAGTTTATTTAAGTAATAATTAATTTTCCAAATTTTTTACAGAATTGTATGTGTGTGCACTGTGATGAACTATGAATATTACTGGCCGTGGTGAAAATATTACACATGACATTAGCGTTGAGAATTTTGACAGCGCGGTGCAAAACGACGTAGTTCAACTTCTTTTCGTAAGGTGGCGGTATATGTTTATCTTAAAATGATACTCTTTACTACGATATAAAGATTGATTTTTTGTTGTGACGGAAAACAACGAGTGAACGATGGTGAACCGATGGTAAGCTGCCGATCACTGACAGTTACAACTAAGTGCTATTAAGTATTCCCTAATGAATCGATACTGCAGAAAATAGCCATGTCAGTACTTCGAGTTACGAAGAGTTATGGCAACTCGTTTAGGTCCAGCTCGACTGGAGTGATACCACAGCCTTATAGAAAACCAGTGTGAAACAGCGCTACCGGTGTGAAACAGCGCTTGGGCTGTGTTTCACCGAGTGAGTGAGGACACCGGAGGCCCAAACCTCAACCCTTTACCCAATCCCTCAAAGCCAGGCAACGTACTTGTGCAGCGGCGGTAATCGCTTACCATCAGGCGATACGTTTACTCGTTTCCACAAAAAAAAACTATCCAATTTATTCGAAATGAATAATTGACTTCAAAATCACATTAAATAGTACAACAGTCAAAAACAATAGAATGAGCGATGTTTCTACTAATAGAGAGTTCGTTTCAGGCAAGTATATCGATATATTTATAATTCTACAGTTATACCCCACTGAACATTATGTAAATATTAACACAAATTTTTAAGTATTTTGTACGGCAAGATGAAGGATGTATTCGGTTACATTTATATTTGAAAAAATTAAAAAGCAATCATTTTACCTTATAAACAATTTTGTCTAAAGTTGAGGCTCACAGCGGACAGGGCGGGATGGTGACGCGCCGTAAGCTATATCTGACGGATGGATCAAGCTTCGCAATGTGAGCAATCAGGTTGCACATGACACACAAATGGTTGTTCTGTGTTATTTCAAACTATAAACTTACATCCTTAAAGTTGAAAATAACATAAAAGACTTGCGTAGTTATATATTGAATGAGGGAGTAGGCAAATATAATATCATTTGACAATACAGTACATCCTGGCGTCTGTTTTTGTCGATTTCTTTTTATCTGTAGATTCAATTTAACGTTCACAAATGTCAAAAAATATAATCTGCAAATCAACAATACAAACACCTACAACACCTTTACACATAATTAATTACTTACTTAAATTCTTCATTACTATATGTTGATAGCGGTTCGGCCGCTACAACACAAGTTTTTAATAAATTATTTCTACACAAACAATGAAAAAGGAAAACCAATATAATAGATCTTAAACTGAAAATTTGATCATCGGAAATGAAAGACAACGTTATTTAGGTTTCAACTGAGCAGAGTTTGTACTAAAAAATCTAGATTAACTGATAAAATATTTACTTATATACTTTTTTGTAAACCTTTGGTCTCACCCCGGAATCGAACCCGATACAGCAGTTGCATACGCTACCACTGCACCACCGTGGCAGTCAAAAGTGTTTAAATTTATAGATTATTCGGAGCTTTAAATTTTTAATTACGACAAAGTTTTTTTGTTTGGTTAAACGTACTAATATCAAGAACATAACGCTAAGAGCATTACGATATGCAGACGAGGTTGCGTAGGTCAACTAAAGATTAATGTATAAGGTTTAACCCTCAAAAGTTACATGTCATAAAATTTCAAATCGTGACAGCTCAGTTGACATCTGTCATTTATCCAACTGTCAGTTTAATACACACTATATTTAGTTTTCCAAAAATAACACAATAAACATTAAACAGTCTCTCTTATTACTAACACGAAATTGACGTTTAGAAAAAATTCCAAGCTTTGTGCAATAATATTAAAATGACAAGAAAAATTTGTCGCCCAAATTTTTTTAAGTAAATCGATTACATTAAGGTTGTACCTCACATATTCCGAAATAATAATAACATCACAAGTCCTACTTATAGTTGTTTGATTCCAAACAAAGCAGAGTCTGTACTACGGTATCCAGAATGCTAATAAACATACTTTAATATTTCTAAACACAAACATATTCTGAAAAACTAACATCCACAAACGCAGAAAAAATGTTCGTGCTCCTGGGCAGATATTGAACCCACAACCTCCAGCGACTGCTCAAGTCTGAGTAATAGACCCATTCAATGTTTCATTTCTTCACCAGGTTAGTACATACTTTCCAGCCCAAAATTCATCAAATATGTTCGGTTTATAGTTTACGGGGCGTGAAGAAGCACCTCACTAGGCCGCCTTGCATCAGGTTGAATAGAATAATGGCTCTACTCTTGGCAGCTAATTTATAAAAAGAAATCTGGATTTCAAGCACAGCGCCACTAAGCGGCTAGAACTACAGTTAAGATACCCAAATAGCGCAATTTTGTACAAGCCGTGGAAGGGTTACAAGAATATGCGAGGTTCCATTACCTTTGTATATAGTATATAACCCAAAAACGTAGGCATAAATATTAAAAATTTATCCGAATTTTAATAAAGAAATGATTTTTTTCTAATATTTTTCTAGAAAGATACAAAATATTACACATCCCAAACGCCGGTCACAGATATGTCATGTATATAGTTATCAATATATTAATTCAATAAGTTATATGTACTACATCTCCGCCCACAGACAGCAAACATTGACCCTGTGAAGAAAACAATAAGATAATGAAAGATAGAAAAGATAAATAGCATTTAACGACTTATGTCTACGAGATAAGGTTGCTTATTGATATAAAAAGTTTTATGGAGGTCACGGTCATTATTGATAATGATAAACTGACATCTATCTCTCTCGCAAATAATTAGTACTCCACGACGTTAATCCTTACTTCCTGATGATTCTTTTAAATTTCAAGTTAGTAAGAGGTTTTGTCGTAATATAAAAAACTTATATTTAGAACAATACAAATACATTCAATTAAAGTGTCAGTTTGTAATATTGCACGCTACATATACTAAAATAACATTTTTTGCCATTTTTGTCTGTCTGTCTGTATGTTTGTTCCGGCTAATCTCTAAAAGGGCTAGATTGATTTTGACGGGCCTTTTACTGGCGAATAACTACTTTTTTTAGACTAGCTTTGCCTAGCGGCTTTATCCGCAGTTGTATATGTGCCTCCGGTATCGTCACTCACTCGGTGAAAGACAGCGCAAGCGCTGTTTCACACCGGTTTTCTGTAAGCCCGTGGTATCACTCCGGTCGATTCGGCCCCGGCATGCCGAAGCGTGGCTCTACCACGGTGAAATGTATGAGTGTGTTTTTTCATGTTTTACTGCATTTTAGATTATTGGTGTAAAAAAATAAATTGGCTAGACCTACATCTGTTACGTCATTAGTGTAACTGAAAATAAGCCTTATAATAAGGCTAAGTGTTTGAAACGAACTTAATATCTTTGGACTTAAGTCAGGCTGAAATACAAATTTGTACCTAGTTTGGTAACGGAGCCTATCTCATGTTCAATTTATAGCTCCAATTAGTTTTAAGTTGAACATTTTGTATTTTTTCTTGTTTTGTGCAAAAAAATATTATTATCATTATTGATGCTACTCAGCTTTCGCTGGCATTTACCATTGGCATTTACGAACACAGTCAAGTAAATGGCAAGTTTTATTATTATTATTACTCGTAATCTAAGTTAAGTTCTGTTTATAATAACACAGGTTCCGTACATACCTGGTTTTTGTGCGCGTTATCCTGCAACATGAGCTGCGTGATGTAGAACGATGTGAGCGTGTTGCCGCCCAAAGCCGCAGTGTAAGCGCGAGCTATCGCCAGAACCTGACAACAAACATTCACTCCTGTTAATCAATCCGAATAAACGTTGGTTCCTACATCGATTTGTCTATTAAACGTTGCGTTGGCGTGACTTTCATACAAACAAAAATAGTGCAACGCCATCTATCGAAGACACAGCGAACTATGAAGTTAAATGTAATCTTGGAAATTTTAGTTCCCATTAGTATATACATATACAATATCTCAACATCAAGCGTTGGGTCACGGCCTATCAGGCATGATTAACTCGCCTGGTCGGAGGATCCTTCTAGAGTGGTGGAAGGGCATGACACCCGCTTAATTTATATTTATTTTTAGAAGACAATATATATACATGAAACGGGCACAAAAAACTATTTGAATCCTGGTGATTGAACTCACGGCACTCAAAGTAATAGTGATGGCGAGATGAACGTTTACACCACTGCACCATCAGTGCAATTAAAATCTTCGCGTCGTCGTAGCAAAAAGGACGGCCTTGATTATTAGCTATTAGGGAAAATTTTACAAAATGATATTTAACTAAATATTTTTTAAATTTTAATTAAAAAACTTATCCACTATTCTTAAAAATTTGAAATGTATTCAACACGATATTGAAAAATAATTTAGTTTTATGATAAAGTACTATCGACAAATTTGAATCATAACCCACCATAAGCCTACTTTCTTACAGGCATGCAAATACTATGAGGTACACATTCGCGTAAATATGCATTTCCATGGTAACGACTTTGTTGTAATCTAATAACACAGAGAATTATCTGTTGCAGTATCCAAAAAAACATTAATTTTTATGGAATCGCTGGCAGACGAACAAGCGTATCGCCTGAGGGTAAGCGATTACCGCCGCCCATAGACATCTGCAACATCAGAGGCGTCACAAGTGCGTTGCCGGCCTTTAGGGAATGGGGATGGGGGGAGGGGAGGAGAGTGGGTATAGGGTGGAGGGTTGGGATATGGGCCTCCGGTATCCTTACTCACTCGGTGAAACTCACTCACTCGGTGAAAATCACTCCGGTCGAGCCGGCCCATTCATGTCGAAGCGTGGCTCTTCCACATTCCCATTTGTTGAGTTATAGTTAATTTCAATGAGCATGGATTCATTATATAATTATTACAGTTTTATCTAAAATATTATCTACTGCAGTGATAACAAAGGTAAAAATTGCATGGGTTCCGATCGCGTATCTTGCTTAGTATTTAGAACTTCCTAAGTGCGGCATGCACTATAAAGCCGAATCTCCTGAGACACTGTTTTGTATTTACTAACACCCAACATCAAACATGTAACAAAATACGGGCGTGGCCTAACAGTTTTGCTAGCTCAAACAAGCGAACTCGTTATACGAAGCGAACGGAAAACATTCCCGGGTTCACCCGCAGGGGAGGGTCAATTTCATTTCATAGTAGCTTGCAAACTGATGTGCATTTCAGATTTCTTGATTTGCACTTCCTGAGCAATGAAAAATAAATTTCAGTTCAAATAGATCTTCCACTTGTAATTCTGTGCAAATACTAAAAGTACATCGTTGTGGATAGGGTCGAACGCGAAATGGGTTTCTTGTTTTTGTTTTATGCAAAATATTTTCTAAAACATGTAGTACATCTTCTTCGTTTGAAGTCATTTTGTCGAGTAGATGTTTGATGTTCGTGTTCAAAAGTCGCCGGAGACTGCAATGTTTTGCTAACAGGTTTATTTAACATGTTTTGTTAGTTTATTTCGTCATTTTTAGGAGCAGGAGACACGCATTAAAGTAGATAAATGTTTGTTGTTTTGACGGTATCAAGCGATTTATCGGCAAAGTGGGTCATGGTTCAAGTTTGTCGATGGTACAATACTTTAAATTACTTTACGTGAAATAGGAACATCGTCTAAAATCAATCCGAAGTGAATTCTACGATTGTGACGTGAGAGAAGCCGTGGTGAAAATCTACTGAAATAATTGTACTCACTTCACAAGTAAAAGTATGTAGGAACCCGCTGAGTCCGCCCACTTCTCTAACGGCGGTGGTTTCCCTCACGAACAGCAGTCTCAGAGCACACAACCTTCGGGAGAAACGCCCTCCACTCACGTGGCTCAGAGATGTTAAAGACACCGTTGCTGGTAGCTAAGGCACACAGAAATGGTAAAATATATATACATATATCATTTAAAAGAGAATGAAATGAGTTTTAATTATTTAACGTGACAGGCTAGAGTGTTTTTTACGGGATATGGGGAAAACAAACAAACAAACAACAACCCATAATGTCCCACTGCTGGGCTCGGGTCTCCTCTCAGGAGAGGGTTAAGGCCATACATGGGGCAAACGAACAGACGAATCTCCCGATGGTAAGCAATTACCGCCGCCTATGGAGACCCGCAATTTAACACCAGAAGCGTCGTAAGTGAATTGCCGGCTTTTTAAGAATGAGTACGCTGTTTTCTTGAAGGTTCGAAGGTTTTTATTGGTTCGGAAATACCGCAGGCTATACTTTAATTGATAGTTGGCCGAAAGTTTCTGGAAAAGCGCACTGTTATGGGCAGCCAACCATCTATATGATAGGGATGAAACTGTTGTCGCATAGGGCGATCGTGGAAAGAGGCGGCAGGGTTCAGTTCCAATAGTTCATATCTTATGGTTCCCAGCCTAAAAAACGATTTACGGACATTCGCTGTTTTTTAATCGCCAAGATGATATTGAATTGAAGGCATTTTGTTTCTTTTTAAAATGATACTTATTGTTTCACAAAAACTCCATAGAAACCGGTCCACGTCCTCTCCTAAGATAAGACAAATCAAACGAATTGAAAAAATAAAAAATATGAACCTATTTCTTGATGTAATTAATTTAAAAAATATTAAATCACTAATGTGTTATGTAAATAAATGACACAACGGAGACCGAATCGATTGGGATTTTTGGGGATCTGTTCAGAAATAACATCAAAAACATCCCATGAAATGATCCCCGCGACACAGGAATGTACATTCCTAATGCGGGAGTTGTCTTTAAAAAGAAAAAAAAAGAAAAAGAAAGATACTGTTTTTTAACCGACTTTAAAAAAAACGGGAGGTTCTCAATTTGTCAATTTTTTTTGTTTGTTACCTCAGAACTTTCTAGTGAGTGAACCGATTTTGATTCTTTTTTTAGGGTTATGTACCCAAAGGGTAAAACTGGACCCTATTACTAAGACTCCGCTGTCTTTCTATCACCAGGCTGTATCTCATAAACCGTGACAGTTATACAGTTGATATTTTCATGTATTTCATTTGTCGTTCTAACTAAATTTAAACATATTTAAGGGGAATCCCATACAACAAACGTGATTCTTTTGCTTGGTTTTGCTCGATATTGATAACGGCAACATGTAGACACTTGAAATGTAAAGATAATGGTACGGAACCCTTCTTGCACGAGAGTCCGACTCGCACTTGGCAGATTTTTTGCCATTTCAATTCGGTCCAGTGCTTGAACTCGGTTTTTTTTTGATATTTTTTTTCTATTTAGTGCCGTGTACTTTATTCGTGGTGTCCGCAACTATTTTAACTAATCAATAATTCATAAGCATTCGTACCTGCCCATTAATACAGCTCTTTTCTTCGACCACCTCCTGTTGAGTCGGAGCCTTCACCAGTTGTTCTTCATCTAAAGTGAATATATCGTCATCAGTTTCACCAACTGCTTGGCCGCCATGGTGACTGTGGTTAGTAGAGGTGTGACTGTTGGGGTTTTCTACACCATTGATGTCTACTGAATTTGGGTCTTGAAGGGGTATAGCTGCTCCGGAAACTACTAGCTGAATTTCGTCCTGAAAAGAAATAATTTTTCTTTTAAGACATTCACATACACCGCAACAAAACATGTTAAAACGCCATCTACCGAAGACACATCTAACTACGAACTTCTAATCAACCCCGAATACTTCGTACCCCACTTTTGCCTTTTATGCTCCAATGAATTCTCGTACTCATCGCTTCGGTTCTTCCTTCCTGTGCCGAGCGGTCAAAACCTGGAACTCACCTGTTTCACTCTCACTATGATCCCGGGTCCTTTAAGCGGGGCGTGAAAAAGCATCTCACCATACCGCCATAGTGTGGGTCACCATGCTCATTTGTCCTTATTCTACTCATGCTTGCTATCAGGCAGGGCAGAATCATTTTGGCAGGTAACACACAAAAAAAATAACATGGTCGAAACCTTCGGTCAAGAAACAACATGCTTCTTCTTTGCAACATCTCTTCTCTCTTTTGCTTTGCAACTTTTTAAATTTTTCCTTCTAATATGCAGTTGCTGTGGTCTCAGGTTGGATTCTCGGATCAGACTAAATATTTATATGATCTACAAATATTAGTTTTGGAGTGTCCTTGTGTTCTATGTACAATGTGCATATATTTACAAAAAGTATATATAACATTAATATTCTTTCAGTCAATCTAGCTGTCACAGTACAAGCAGAACTACAAGTTTTAAGCTAGATGGCGTTGTGTGTCGGATATACGAATTTATTTTTATTGGAAGCAGTCTTTAAAGAAGTAGACCTGTTGATATAGATCTGTAACGTGTTCCACATACTGACCTCGGGCAGTTCCAGTCGGAAGGTGGGTGTGACGAGAGCGCAAGGCTGTAGGCGGCGCAGCTTGTAGGCCACGCCGTCCAGGGCCCGCCGCACGTACCGCTCGCCCGCGCTACTCCAAGCACCTCCCGACAGAGCCAGGCGGCCTCGCCACACCTGCACAAACAATACCGCTAAATATCATTATGATTACCGTGGGAGAGCCATGCTTCGGCATGAATGGGCCGGCTCGACCGGAGTGATACCACGGCCTCACAGAAAACCGGTGTGAAACAGCGCTTACGCTGTGTTTCATCGAGTGAGTGAGGATACCGGAGGCCCATACCCTAATCCAACGCCCCCTATCCTCCTCACCATCCCCTTTCCCCCCAGGCCGCCATAGTGTGGGTCACCAT
>PKRV01000288.1:900677-1090485 GCA_003709505.1 Hyphantria cunea
CGACCCCCGCCCCGCCCGCACCCCCGCCCTGCTCCGCGACACCTGCGGGCCGGTACATCGAACATAAACTTTCAACTCCTCACGAAAGTACCAAATTTAGAACAGTTACAGTTTTTATACAATGAGAGTAGAAAGCTCTCTTGTTACAGATTTTTTTTATGGAATCGCGAATGAACGCAAACCAGAAGACGTATCGCATGATGGTAAGCGATTACCACTGCCCGTGGCCATCTGCAACACCAGAAGTGTCACAAATACGTTACCGGCCTTTGGGGATGGGAAGAGGATGGGGGTGGAGGTAGGGGTTGGGGTATGAACCTCCGGTATCCTTACACATTCGGTGAATCTCAGCGCAAGCACTGTATCACACCGGTTTTCTATGTTCTGTTATAGAATAACGAAGCAAAAAAAACTACAATTAAGTGACCGACTCACTCACCTACATCGAATCCGTTGGCAGTCCTGTTGGCTGTAAACGAATCCCAGAGAGCTTTCTGTATTTCCAAAGCGTCTTTATCACTTTCTGATGCCTGTAACGAAACACGCCTTCGTTAAAAACTAAACGTAAAAATATCTATGGTACATTTATATTTGGTAATCACCTTTCACAAATATTTTTTTTGAACTCTTTAGACCTACTATTAATTTGTTTGTTTGCCATTTTACATTCATCATTAATTCAAAACCATTCTGATTTCGTACTACTCATCACGTGTACCGTCGATCGAGTGTACATATACTAAGATTAACAGAACCATTACAATAGTGTGTTGGTCTATTCAATTACCTCACTCATCAACTCATTTATTCGTTCATTCATTCATTCGTTCACCTTTGTAGTGTCTGTGAGTGAAGGTGAACGAAGTATTATGTCGTCTCTAGCGCACGTGCGATCGTGAATCAGTCCAGTCGACTACGAGCCGCGGAAATGAGGTTTTAGATGCACGAGTCTAAGACCTCATAATATAGGAGCCAATAGGAGGTTATACAGACTGGATTATCTGAACAAAAAAATAAATGCGAGTGTCTGTTTGTAATATTAAAATAACATTTCACTAAATTATACGCTTTTACTAAATGCATGTGTATGTAAAATATACACAGTATATATCTCAAAACAACATTTTACACATTTTAATGCGTCTGTTTGTTCCATCTCTGGAACGACTGGACCGATTTTGAAGAGATTTTCACTGGAAGATAGCTGATGATATAAGTAATAACTTAGGCTTTTTTAGACTAGCTTTACCCCGCTCAATTAGTAAGTTATATTTTCTAGTTTTATTTTACTTTGCCAGAAGATACTATTTTCTGGTTGCACCTCATGCCTTATCTGCGACTGCTAGAACATTCTTTGCACTTTTTAGTATAGTATACAAATAATATTTCGGATAAATATTTCGGACATTCAACACACAACGCCATCTAGTCCCAAACTAAGCAAAGCTTGTACTATGGGTACTAGACAACTGATATTAATACATATATATATATTTTTTGTAAATACATACATATTATACATAGAAAACATCCAAACTCCGAAACAAATATTTGCAGATCATACAAACATTTGGTCCGACCCAGGATTCGAACCCAAGACCTCATGGACAGCAGTCGCGTAAGCTACCACTGCGCCACAGAGGCAGTCTATAGTCAATAATATAGTTGACCTTGATTCTAGGAGGAGTGGGTGGAGGCAGTGCTAATAATCTAACAGCGGTCCCGCTGGCCAGCGCTAACACACACCGCTCGCCAATCGCAATTTGAGTTTGTAGAGAAAATAACGCATTCGCACCCTGCAAACAAACAATAAATAATATTTAATGTGCACTAAATTCAATAGGATAGTTGACAGTATCGTAAATAAATACCGATGTCTCCTTTATTAAAACGAATACATTACAAAATATCTCGGAAAATACAATAATTATTACAGCTTTTCATTTCCATTACAAAATTTGAATCAAATAAATATTGGAAAATATTGTTCAATTGAGTAGTCTAAAATGGTGACGTCACAAGTTTGTATTTAGTACATTTTTCAAGCAGTTATCGTTTTGACAGATGGTAAACGGTGACTTCACAAGTTTGTATTTAGAATATTTTTTAAGCAGTTATCGTTTGGACAGATGGTAAATGGTGACGTCACGAGTTTGTATTTAGTAAATTTTTCAAGCAGTTATCGTTTTGACAGATGGTAAACGGTGACGTCACAAGTTTGTATTTAGAAAATTTTTCAAGCAGTTACCGTTTGGACAGATGGTAAATGGTGACGTCACGAGTTTGTATTTAGTAAATTTTTCAAGCAGTTATCGTTTTGACAGATGGTAAACGGTGGCGTCACAAGTTTGTATTTAGTATATTTTTCATACAAAGTTATCGTTTTGACAGATGATAAAAATTAACTGATTTGACTGAGGTGTCAACTACCCTATTGGCATAAAAGCAGTTGTTTTGCAAATCTCCGTAGGTAATATTACTGTAACTTGTGCTCCAACTAATAATAGATTGTTCTGCGCCGTAATCGATTGTAGAACTTTGGATTTATTTCCAAGACTTTGTCTGTTTAATATTAAAACTTAGTTACTTACTAGGTACATAAATTAAATACTAAGACATTATGATAGTGCAGTTGGACGTGCATTTCATTCGTGCACTGTAGGTTGTTGCGACACCCACGAGATGAATTACCTAATTTCATTCATAACTCCATTGTCGGCACTTGATGGAATTTGTTGAAGTACATTCTAGAACTAAACTCACTTGTATTTATTCCACTATTTTTATTAACTTAAATCCTGACCGGTTTCGCCCTATGGAATTTTCAAAAGTTACATCAATCAAGTCATTAAAATAAATTCATTTTATTTAAATTCAATACTAACACATAAAATTCAAATAAATACCTGCATACGAAGCTTGGCTAATAACAATTTGTGTAATTCGTATTCTAAGAACGGAAGCTGGTCGGAGATGTCTCTAGCGCCAGGCTCCGACGTAGGAGGGGCTCGACGGACACGAGAAGCTAGAACAAATCATACATTGAAAATATAAATGATAATGAGGGATCAAAAATATCGAAGGTTTTCTAGGTAGTAGAGTCATTCTGATTTCAGCACGGTTTAGCCAGCTCAACTGGGGCGGTATTGCCCTCGTACAGAAGAGCAACCTAAAGTGAGAGCGTTCGTGCCGGCGTATTTCGTTGGCGATTGCGAGAGTGGAGGCCCAATGATACAGATGCATCTTAATAGGCCACCATAGTGTGGCCCACCAAGCTGCATTTTTGTATTGTCTGTATTCGCAATGAGTACGATGAATACTGCAATTGGACTCTGCTCACGCTTTCATCAGGCAGAGTAGTCACTTTGGCAGGCTTTTACATAAAAAAGGTCAGTTGTTGAGTGAGATCGATTCTCGAACATGTTCACTCGTTCATTCACTCGTTCTTTAATTGAACCCAGTTGTTCTTAATACTCCAAACAAACAAACGGAATGGAACGAAAATCAAAGCCGTACACAACCTTATACTTTGCAATCGGATACACGGCCAGTGGACTAATTAAGATAACTAATTATGTACGTCAACGCCTCTGGTGTTGCAGGTGTCCAAGGGCGGCGGTAATCGCTCGTCATCAGGCGATACGGCTGCTCGATTGCCCCCAATTCCATAAAAAAGGCTTTTTAGGTACTTTCGAAACGTTACATACATACAAAATGGCATTCCTATGGAGAAGAGCTTGCAAGAAACTCCATTACACTAGATTAAATACAGGCACTCACCAACAGCTGTGAGCGTGATGGCTTTTGCTTGTGAAATTAACTTGTTAGGTTTGGCGCACGTTGCCAACAACACGGAGGGGACACGCGCTCGTCTGAAATGTAGAATTATAAATATAACCTATAGATAAAAAAACTTCTTTACAAACCACTTTAAGCGAACTTTAAATTTTATGACAAATATGTGTACTCGAGTCACATTATTTAGAAAAATAAGGATTCCCTTGCAATAAATTCCCAAGAAGCTTTAAATTTCTGTAAATAAATTATAAAAGTGTGCAAAAATGTTTTTTTGTTTCTTTTTTACAAAACGGTTAAATCAATTATAGATATATCCCCGACAAAAATTATAGATCATGTAAATATGTACATAAATTCTGCTTACAACTTTTCCGTTGAGTGATTCTAAAATTTACTTAAGTTACGCTTCACATATGCATCGTTGGACGCATAATATAAGTAAAAAAAGTAAGTGAAGTGGATTTTTGTTAATAGTGTATAAAAATCCTCTCATAGCCCAGTTGCACTCGGTGATTAGAAACAATCACCGAGGGTAAGCAACGACTGCGCGGTCAGTACCTGGATGGTATGGTGGATCAGTACCTGGTGGCATGTTACCATGAGCGTCTTCGTGATTCGGAGGTCACGTTAAGCAGTCGGTCCCGGATGTTATCATAGGATAACAGTCGTGAAGCTTAGTTGGAGGCCTTCGGGCGGCTTAAAAACATCCAACGGCAAGATTACGTAGCCACAACGTTGTCTTGCCAGTCCCCAACCCGCGCTTGGCCAGCGTGCGGACGTATGGCCTTAACCCTCTCCTGAGAGGAGACCCGAGCCCAGCATTGGGACATTATGGTTTGTTGATGATTGATTGATTGTATATAAACCCAATGCAAATTCACGTGCAGTGTATTGTACTGTAGTCGAAAGACAACTCGAAGAGGAAGAACTCAGTAGTTCTAAAGTAACTCCTCCTCATACTAAGAGAAAGGGACGTGTAAGGAAATCATCTTGGTTAGTTGGGAAGGTTGATAATATAAACTTATTTACGTAAAAACTTGTTAACAAGTTTACCTGCAACCTCCACAGATAGAAAGTTCAGCTCTGTAGGGTCCAGAGCCCGGTGAATAAGGCACATGCGCGATACTGCACGATTCGTTCTCCAACTCGTCTATCGTGTTTCTTGAGCCGCCGTTCACTATTAAAAAAAAAGTAAAGATCGACAAAGATCTTATCAACAGGTTTTTAAAGTCCACTGCTGGACAAAGAAATCTCCCTATAAAGCAGATTGTAGCATACTTTAAAACGCTGGCTACCCTAGGATTGCTATAAAGTCTATATCAAGTTTGCTTACTTAGTAAGCTCTTATTGAAGAGAGAATAGAAGGGTTTACCATAATGAAAAAATATAATTTAAAATAAAAAAATATTAAAAGAAATGGTACCTGTTATCATATTGTCAATTTCAGCATTAAAATCACAGTCGAGGTTGATGACAGCTGCTGTACCAGACGCTGAGAGTACACATACATCTTCACTGAAACAACAACAGAACAAAGAATAAGATAGAAATACTATGTAGGCGGGGCAGGCGCGCCGCAATTAAGAGATTTTAAACGTGGGAGAGCCACGCTTCGGCATGAATGGGCCGGCTCGACCGGAGTGATACCACGGCCTCACAGAAAACCGGTGTGAAACAGTATTTACGCTGTGTTTCATCGAGTGAGTGAGGATACCGGAGGCCCATACCCCAATCCAACGCCCCCTATCCCCCTCACCATCCCCCTTCCCCCCAGGCCGCCATAGTGTGGGTCACCATGCTGCATTGTTCTTTTTCGCATTGAGGATGGTGACCACCACTCTTGGATTCTGCTCATGCTTTCCATCAGGCAGGGCAGAGTCATTTGGCAGCTTAAATATAAAAAAAAAAAAAAGAGCAAATATCTCTGCTGACATCAATTGAACAGTCGCATTCGCGTTTTACTTTCATAGGGAAAAATCAATAAAAAAATCATACATTGCATATTAAATTTGATTAATAACCACTTTGCCTTCACGAGAGTACGCAATGAACTGCATGTTTTTCGTGAATATTCCGATTTATTTCGCCTGAAAATATTAAGTTTAAGGCATAGTGGTGTGCCCAAATATTTATAGTGCGTTCGATATCGCCAAATTGTAAATATGGTGTGTGTTTTTCTTAAGTAGAAAGAGTTGATTTGTTTTATATTATGATTGTTAACCGGCTGTAAAATAATTTTTTGTTTGAACTTTTTTGGAAATCTTTTTGATGAAATGGAATTGGAATAATGGAAATAGTCCTTTTGAAACTTAAGGCGTATACAGTTACAGTCCATCTAATCGAAGAGATATCTGTCACTTCTGACAGATGGAAGAATATGAGACATCTAAAAAAAAACACCAGTCTGCTGTCTACATTTTTGTTTTTTGCATTCAAATTTAGATATAAAAAATGTATATCTTGTGACAAATAAAAAATAACCTCATAATTACTGTTAATTACAAGGTTCTACAAGAAAATTATTGAGATTATATGAGTTACGTCTTTAGAAAATTGTGTCGTGTTGAAAACTATGAAAGATCAAACTCTTAGATTAGATGTACAATAAGTGACAAAACATATGTATTATTTTTTAATTAAAAAGAAATTATAGGTAGTACAATTTCACCCAATTCATTTCTAAGACAGTGACTTTGATATAAAAAATTAGGATAACTATATTTTTAAAAGTAAGAACTATTACTTATAGAAATTTACTAAATTTAATTATCATCGACATGACTACATCTCTACGGACGGCGGGTTTTCTTGACGAAGGCCCACCTCTAAACACAAATTGCAAAACGCTACCTAATATCAAGAGTATAAGGTTGCAGTTTAATATTTATATTCATTAAACCCCTTGGACGAATGAAAATAGACTTCGTTGCGTGTAAAGGGACAAAGCTCTACGCTCTACAAAGCCGAAAGTCTCTTCTAGAGGTCGATGTGCATTATTACTTGCCCAGTACTGTATAACATTATTAATCGTTTATGTATGCGTCTCGGCGTTAAAAGATTACTTACGAAACTACGTCGAAGGCTCTTTGTTTTGTGGAAAAAACAGTTTAAGATGAGACGACGATATCGTAAACGCACAATGTATCTCGAGTTGTAACGCCAATCGCCTTAAAATAAATAGTTATCCGTCAACTACTCGATATTCGGTGATTACCTGGCTATTAAATTAATAAAAAATACAATCGTGATTTATTGGTTTGACCAATTAACTAGATCAGGTACCAAAGTTTCGTATGAAACGATAATTTCTTATAACACTGATTGGACAGATCGATGCGTCACTATTTTCATATCGCGAATGGAGAATATACTCACCAAATAGCAGCAGTGTCGCTGTAGGCGATGACAGCATTACAGCGAAGTGCTCGTGCGTGAGCGCGAAGTTCCGTACGAAGCTCGGCCCACCATGATGCACGTGCTGCACCCTCCCCACCTTCAGCCAGCTTCACTGACCGTGCACATACCGTTCCGCCTGGACATTGTTAATACACAACATCATTAACTTGCCACTGTTGAATATGATGTCCCTTCTTTGAATGGAGGTTTCGACCTACTATATAACGTTAGCCAGAGAGATTATATCAAGTGATCTTTGCAGTGATATTGTCCTGTATAATTTCCTTCCTTAGTCGATTTCAACGGCAACGGGATGAATTAGAGTGACAGACTATATTCATAATCCGTAACAGTTGTAGTACTTTGTAGTAACAGCTTTGACGAATAACGTCTAAGCCTACAATGAAATACCCATTGTGAAACAGAGTAAAGAAAATATGGTGTTCATTACGATTTTAATGTCCCAAAAAAGAAAATAACTAATAAAAGACTTTTACATCTAAAAATATAATAACAGTCTAAACAATCTGCGAATCAAGAGACGGAAGTTCGTTACTGCCTTTAGAATTCCTTCCCATTCAATCAGGAGGATACTAAAAGGGTTTGGATTCCAATAACCTCAGTCACTCCAAGATAACGACAAAACTTGATTAAACAAAGTGTTTTTGTGTCCACTTACCAATATGCACAATAAAACCAGGTGGGTACTCAGTCATGGTGAGGAAAGGATACTCCAGCATATCGAGGTTGTTGCTGTTCATGGATGGACGCAAGATTGCGCCTCCGCCGCTCCCAGCGTTACCCCCTGACATGTTTAGTGAACTACCTGATATGCAATAAAGTGAACTTAATTACAACAAGTTATGAGATTACACAGTCTATCTTATATGCTTATCTTATAAATGACTATATAAATATAAAATAAATAAATTGCCAAATGTTTTACTAAGCACTAAACTCGAGAACTGCTCGACCAATTCGGTTTTTTTTTATATATTTTCGTTAAGGTACAAGGAAGATTCTTTTGGAGAGAAAAATCGCAAGAATTGACGGGAAAATACTACAAACAACACTTATTTATTTTTCTAAAGTTAAGTTTCTTTTAGAAAGTTAAAGTTGTTGTCTGTGTCTATAGACAATAACTTTTGACAGAACGAATTTTTTTTTATTGGAGTGTGGGCAGCCAGTAGATATATATATATAATTTAATTTTGATATAAATGAGTTAGGAACGAAATCCACAATTTTTTTAGAATTAATTCTAGTTCAAAAAGTACTACCTGTTACTACCCGTATACCCTGCCACGCTTAGCTGAAACTCATTGTGGTACTATCAATGAGAATCGTTTCTCAAACAGAATAAAACTTTGAAAAAATTTAGCTTGTATATCATTTCAAAATTTCAGCTTAATCGCTACGGAACTATTTGAATTTTCAAAGAGTATATATACCAACTTAACACTTCTGATACATACATTGTAATTACTTTCACAAATGATAGTAGGAATTTTATGTCCTTTAGTTGTTCTATAGCAAAAAGAAATATTAATAACAGACTCACCTTTTGGAGTAACGCTGAGATCCGAATCGGAGGACCGCCTATGGATACCCATTGGCGTTGAAGAGGCGTTGAGCGACGAGTTCTGCACATGTCCTGGTGGCGGATCCCTCCCGCCATACGATTCATGCCTCGCATGTCTGGGTGATCCTTTGTCCTTCTCGCACTTATCTTCCGTACGTCGTTCTCTGTCGCTCCTGTTGGAACCGCACACGGCATGCGAGTTATCACACACACTAATGTTAGTTTCCTCTATGAAATCATGGTCTTGACTGCCTTCAGGCAATGAAGGTATGGTTTCTAAAACTCCAAGTGTTGGATGAACAGGCTTTCTAGTAACTTGGCATGGTGATGTGTTAGGATTATCGGACATTTTAGGCGTTTCGTTTTCTGTTACTGAATGTATACTATCTTGTCGAGTAAGTTTTTTACTGTTAGATCTTTTGACATCCCCTTCTACAGTGGTACCTTTTTCATCCATATCTTTTATAGGTGTTGATTGTACTCGTTTTATTACGGTAGCACTAATATCTGTGTTTTTTAAACCAGTTGGCTGTCCATTATTTGGTTTATCATCTTCGTTTCTTGCCCGAGGTTCTCCTCTAATAATTTTTGATTCAGATTCTCTACTAACCAGGTCTAGAGAAACAAGATATCGGTCGCTATTATTTGCTGCAACATCACTGTCATTTTTAAGCTTTTCATCGATTACGTCTCTATTTTTATCTAATGGCTCGACTTTATCTAGCAATACTGTATGAACAACAGTCTGCACTAGACCGGGTGATTTTAAATCATCATTATCTGATTTTTTGTTCATAAAATGTTTAGGTTCGACATATAACATGCCAGGCTTATCTACTAAAGAATTAACCCTATCCATAAGAATTGTTCCCATGACTGTATTTATGGAACCCTTATCTAAGTCTTCATGAAGTTTTTCATCAGACTTATCATCAGTGTTATTATTTGGTGTTACTTGGTTTGATGGTACTGGCGCACCAAGTCCAGAAACATAAGCGTTATCTAAAATAATAGTTTCTACGTCATTTTTAGCATGTCCTCGAGAAGTCTCATCTTCTCTGCTACCTTTTAATGTCTCTGATACTTCAGAATATGTTTTCGGTTCAACGAATGTTGCACCTGGTTCACCGACTAGAGAATGGACTTTGTCCATTAAGATTGTTTCCATTGCTGTGTGCGTTAATCCAGAAGAAAAATTTGCTTTAGGTTTTGGCGGTTTACTATCATCATTTTCAATTAGGATAGAATTTGATACATGTGCACCAAGTGCAGAAGAGTTAACTCTGTCCATTAAAATAGTTTCAACAGCAGTATGAACCAAACCACTTTCTTTTAAATCGTCATGTGTTTTGGTAATTTTTGGTTTAGGCATTACAGGGCTATCGAAGACGTTAGAGTAAGCTGGTTCGGGTGTTTCAGGACCTAACACAGACTGTACTTTTTCCATTAACATGGTTTCCATAGCTGTATGGACAAGGCCACTGGGTTTAACTAGTTCCTTCTTTTTCTTGTTTTCAAAAGACTTTTCAGTCGGAGATGATGGTTCTGATGATTTAGAGGTAAGTAAAGAATGAATTAGATTAAGTGGTTTTTTGAGTTTATTCTTAGGCATGTCATGCCTCTCAAAGTCAAATTTCTCATTGGCATCAAAATCAGTGAATATAAGTTGCGGTTTTGGTGAACTAGGAGTCGAGGGTATGAGTACTGATTGTACTCTATCCATTAGCATTGTCTCCATGGCTGTTTTCACTAACCCCGAATTTTTATCTTTTTTATAAATAGTGCTGACTATAATAGGTTTAGTATTTACAGGTGGAAGTTTAGACATTTTCAATGGTATTGGCACTAAGTTTCTTTCAACATATTCTTTACTTTCTGCTTTACACCTATCCTTAGCTACCTCGTCTAATTTCTCATTTACATCAGCAAAAAATTTTTTGGTTTCTTTAGAATGACAATCTGGCGATGTTGGTATCAACAAATTTTGTACCCTATCTAATAAAATAGTTTCCATAGCCGTATGAACTAAGCCGGTTGGTTTTAAGCCCACCGAAAAATTATTATGATCATGAGATTCTTCTTTATATTGTGAAAACATAGAGCCACTAAGTGAAGCTCTAGAAACAGGTTCCGATCCGATATACATAGAGACATTGGATCGATTGAATTCGTCACTCTTGTGGAATTTGTTATTGTCGTGGCTTTCCTTATCAAGACTCAGCAAATCATTATAAGACAAGAATGTGGAACCTAAAACAGTGTCGTTTGGAGCTTTGGACTGGATATCAGTAGTCGACGCCGGATGACTAAGCGGTGTTTTAGTTTCCTTATTTTTTGGATGTAAAGAGTAATGTGAAATACTTTTAATCATATTATTTTTAGATAATTTTGAAAGTTGACGTTTAATGCGTTGTGATGAGCGATGTACAAAACTACTTTTCTCTACGGGTGAGGACGGCTCACTAATGCTATTTGAATGTTTTTTGTGAGAGAAGGGATTATGAAACTTAAAATAATGACTATTGGATTTTGTTACACACGTGTCATCCTTCACCGATGTTGTTGAAGCTTCGTGTGATTTTATAAGCTTCTCTTTGAGTTCATTCTTTGAAGGAACTTGAACCTGAATCGATTCTAAAGATTTGCATTTATCAATGAGTAATTGATTATCAAAAATATGTTGTTCTAATTGGATTTTCTTATCAAGCTCTTGCTGGGTTTCATTAGGCATGGAATTCTGAACAGAGGTAAAGACTTCAGTGCCATTTAATTTTTTATCCATATTTGCCTTCACGATTGGCCATGGTTCTTGCCTTAAAACCGAGTGAACAACAGAGCTTGTAGTCTCTATTGACTTATCTGTGTCCGTTTTAACATCGGAACTTTCGTGTTCTTCGTCTGTGCTGGTGTCGAGCTCAGAGCTTTCAGCAGACAACGCAGAAGAAATTGAACCAAAATAGTTATCGTCTCCAGGCAGAGCGAGATTCTCGCTTCTATTAGGCATGGGTGTTGCTGGACATGATTCAGATATCTTTCTCTCTCTAACTTGTTTTCCATCCTCAGCATTAATGTTACTGAGTGATATAAAATTAATTTCAGGAAGGGCTTTATCGCCTTTATTTAAACCATCAATTTCTTTGCTTGTTGTAGAGTTTTCATCATCTGAGATGTTAATCGTAGGTTCAGACTCGCTAGTACGTCTAAGGGTGGAACCCGGAGATTGTTCAGAATCTTGGGTTTCTGCGATACAAGCAAGGCTTGTATGAGCGTGTATAACAGATCTAGCTAAAATGGACGCCATGCCTTCACCTTCGTCATCTTTGTTAACAACTACAGGTTTAACAAATATTGGCTTTTTGAATCTCTTCAGCTTTTTAAACTCATTCTTTATATCCACTAAAGATAAACGTGACGTTTCAGATGTATTAGATTTAATAGAAATTGAATCATCTTGCTTATCAGATTTCTTTGAACGTGTAGAAAATCTTTTAGCAAAGAAATGAGTCTTCAAATTCTTTATCTTCTGCAATGGTCCAGAAGAGTCTGAATCATCACTGTCTCTATTTAAAAGCCTGTTTAAATCTGTCTGGTCTTCAGACAGATGTCTAAGATTTCTATGATGATAATATTCATCCTGAAATATTGATCCACTTCCAGCATAACTGGTAATACTCGACTGTCGTCTAAAGTCCAAACTTTTGTCATCGTCATCTAATGCATCAGTTTCATCCAACATTGACGAAGCATTAGGATTTAGTATGATAAGCATCTTCTGTAATTCTTCTTGATGGGTTTGATAGTATAGACTCAAATCAGTTAAATTTTCATTATCGGTTGCCAAAATGTCCAAATATTTTTTTAATTGTCTATTTAAGTTAGCAGACGGACACAACAAACCATGCAAAAATAAACTATAAGTTAAATATTCCAAAACTTAAGTTTAACCTATTGTACTTAATGTTGATACGTTTTACAATTTTTTAATGCACATTTCATCTAAAATATAAAAATTCTCGTGTCGCGGTGTTTGTTACTAAACTCCTTCGAAACGGCTGAATCGATTTCTATCAAATTTTGTGTGCATATCGGATAGGTCTGAGAATCAGCCAACATCTATTTTTCACACCAACAGTGTGACCCACACCTATTTTTTTTGTATGTGGCAAAACAACGTTTTTTAACATTTTATGTTAAATTGTACATAGTATTATGTTTTACATTTATGTAAGAGCTGTTGATTGTAACGGGGTCAACTAGCATTTTCTATATATTCACTAATGCACACCATCGATGTGATGATTTTACATATTTTTTTCTTAACAACAACAAAGGCTCGGACACTAGTTACCTAAAAATGTGCTTCATTGTAATTGACAATTGCTTCAAGGTATGTTAATAGATTTAAGATAGAATCGTTTGAACTACATAACAAAGTCTACAGATGCTAAAATCATTGATAATAACTATACATAAAGTACAGTCTTCTTTTCGTTATCAGAAAACCGTCATCATAATAACGAACTGCTTGTCAAGACTAAAGAGAGAACAAAAGTTTTACTCACTGTTGTGTACAGGGCGGCATGTTGATGGGCTGACTAGGCATTGGTATCGGCGTTATACTAACAGCAGTACCTGAAATGTATATGCATTTCAATCGAAATATATATATATACATTTTTTTTTTTTTTTTTTTAAAGACAACACCCGCATTAAGAATATACATTCCTGTGTCGCGGGGATCTTTACAAACATACATGAAACGGACACAAAGTACACCCAGACTTAGAACAACAATTTATGGATCTCACAAAATGTTGTCCCATGTAGGATTTGAACCCACAACACTTGGCGTAGCAGGAAGCGGTGTGGCGACCACTGAAACCACTAGACCAACCGTGTAGTCATATATACATGTATTGTTGAAAATTAAAGCATATCATTTTTTTTTCTAGAAATATATGTTGATTGAACCATGGACTTCAAAATCGATTAAACATAAGGAATAAAAATAAATCTATTTTCTTCATAACCTTAATTATTCGCTATATTATTTGGAGTCAGCTACTACTTAAAACGGTTTTGATTAACAATTTTAACCGACTTCAAGAACTAGACCAAATAGAAATGGGACATGGGAACCACTAGCGTTTAAGTACAAAAAACGATAAAATAAAACCGCTGTACCAATGAGCAGTTTGGGTGTTTATCTTAATACAAAACAAACAAAAGAGTGTTTAAGATTGACTGCCTTGGTGGTGCATTAATTATGTGACTCTTTGTTGAAGTCTCTGGTTCGATACCCAAATCGGATCTACTAATTTGTATGATCTGCCAATATTTATTTCGAAGTTTGTTTGTTTCCTATGTTTAATATATTTGTATTTACAAAAAAAAAATGTACAAAATTTGCTCAAATTATTACAATCTTTTAAACTTTCGCGTTTCATGATATAATAATTATAAGTCAGCCGCCTTTGACTACGGCTAGTGCAATCTGGTCGAAACGTCAGGCAAATCAGAGGTATGATGAATAAATTGAATTTTATACCAAAGTGGCGCTATTTTGACTGGTCCATTGGCACAGTGGTAGCATACGCGACTGCTGTGCATAAGATCTAGGGTTCGATTCCCGGGTCGGACAAAGTTTTTGCATGATCTGCAAATACTTGTTACGGAGTTTTAGTTTTTTATGTATAATATGTGTGTATTTACAAAAATTGTATATGTGTTTATATCAGTTATTTCATACCCACAATACAAACTCTGTTTAGTTTGGGACTAGATGGCGTTGTGACGTCCGAAAATATTTATTTATTACCAATTGTGACCAACGCAAATTAATAGTTTTAATGCACAAAATATGTAAATGAAATTACTAGCAATATTTAAATACAATCGCATACCAATAGCTCTGGCGACAACACCTGCCTCCCCTTCTAAATCAAAGTCTTGTTGATAGCCGACCACGGCGTTCGCGCCCAGTTCGGCTGCCTTCAAACCAATCAATCGTTGTACCTGTAAAGAAATAACAATGGCATAAGACGTTTATCTATAAAAAAATATCGCCAAATATATTGCTAAGCGCCTCTAATATAAAATTCTTTATTATAACTTCATTCTCCACTCAATAGTGAGTAATAAAATTGTATCATTTGGTATCGGCTACTTGTTAAACCGGTGTTACCTGAATATCAGTTTTGGATCTGAGGGTGAACTGATATCGAAGATTGATCTAGTTGTCAGTATATTTACCTTCTGCAAAGACGTAGTTTCGCTTTTGGCCCACCTACCAGCGCCTCATGCCGCCCTGAGTGTGGCCGCGGATGGTCGGAATTGGCTTTCCCCTCCATCCGCTTCAGAGGCCAGCCACGAGGAGGCAACGTACGCGTGTGCCGTACGTCGCTTATGTCGAGAGTTTATTACTATCAGACAGTGCCCGTTTGAGTGCGGACAGGCGCTGGGAGGGGTCCGGATGTGTTAATAACAGCAGGCCCCGGGTCCCTCCTGTCTCAAGCGCAGAGTGGCATACCGTGTGGTTTTAGGCTTAACGTATTCACCGAGACATGGGCGGGCAACACCGCCAGTGTGTTCTTAATTCTTCACTTATTTACGTATAATACTAACCTGATTGCTAAGTTTAATAAATGCAACCTGCCTCGCCTCGTTAGACGCTCGAGGCGTTCGGATCTTGTCGATCCACTGGTACTCCGGATCATCGTTCATTACCAACTCTTCAACAAAGCCATGGATTGATGTCGTTCTATATCCTGGAGGTATCGTGGGACCTGATAATGAAAAGACCTAATTACTTTATTTCTATGCTCCTAGATAGTTATATAGCTTCATTGACTATCTCCAAAGACCTGCTAGCCTATTAGCTAATTGAATGTTTTTTACAAAATCTTCACTGAAAAACATATATTCATATAACAGAAGCTCCATCTAAATCAGTGCAGTAGCTTTTGAGAAAAATCCAAACATGTTTACGAGTCTGTCTAAAGTGACCGACATAGCTCTGAAAGTTTGTAGGTTGAAGTGGTAATGGACTGATTACAAATATCGCAGAACTAACAACCGCTGGAGTAACCGCGTTCTAGTGTAGAGACGCATCTTGGAAAACGAAGGATAGACCCTCTTTACAGCGATAACCTACATCATCCGGAGCCGCAAGCAAAAGCAAGTTTAAAATAACTGTAATTTACATTAAAAACTGTACATATGATATAATAATCGAGGTAAGCGGTTAAAAATATATCGGAGAACGAGTAGTTTTTAAGTTTAATTTAGATTCGTTTTATTTCGTTTATTTGTAACGTTACACTGTGCATTAAGAAAGATGGTAGTTTGGGTGGAATCTGTGGACGTTGTAGATAAAAAAAAATGAATAAAAAGAAAAACAACGGTGGGTAGTTGGGTAAGATGAGCGGTTATAAAAAGGATTGCAATGATTGAATAGGGGTCGAGTCGTGCACCTTCCGCAGAGTTCACCACGTTTCGCTGTAAACCTAATTACAAGTTATCAAGTGCATCGCGTTCTATTGTGTAAAAGTGATTTGTGTTTCTAAATAAATCAACTGTGGTCTATTTGTCTGTGCATTTATTTTTGATGCGTGACGATGTATGGCAATTCTGACTACCCGCATAATAAAATTATGGATCGACCACTGCTAGGTCGTGAGCACTCTTCAACAAATATATATACTATAGTTACTTCTTGGCCGTTTGCACCGAAACTCATATACTCGAATTAGCTATTTATTCGTGTTCTGGAGTGGAGATCACGTCTTGGCAAACGTAGTGTGCGACGTTCTCTCGCCAGATGGCGGGACGAATTGCATCCCGCCATCTGGCGAGGTCATGGGTCATGGGAGAGGTCTATGTCCATTAGTGGACAGTGGATAATAATATAATGAGATGGGTCAAATATAAAATCTTTTCTTATTCAGTTACACGTAGTTGCACGCATACATGCAAGCACACACGCACGGCGGCAAGCAGGGATGCACGCAAGCACGCACCTTCCTTTCTGTGTTGCAAGGGGTTCACAAATATTTAAAAACAATATTTGCCTTTAATTTATACATAATGTAATTTTAATATGTGAATTGGTTATTATTCACGCGATGCATCGTCATTTGGCAACGCTTTCGTGAATAATGCGCCAAATACATGTCATATTCGCAATATACATGTGATAAATAATAGTCTAAGAGCTAACAGAAACCCAGCACACTTGAAATTTCTTTGGGTGGCATAATCGCGTGAGGCGAAGCTAGTCTAAAATAGTAGCCTAGGATACTTCTTATATCATCAGCCCGTGAGAGTTACGTTAAAATGGGTGCAGCCGTTCCAGAGGTTAGCCGAAATAAACAAGTAGACAAACTAACAAAAAATTTAACAATTGCTTTTTTGATTTAAATACCGTATATACTTTCAAATTCGTTTAGCGAATACGTGTTAATTTGATTTTTTTTTTTTATATTTAAGCTGCCAAAATGACTCTGCCCTGCCTGATGGAAAGCATGAGCAGAATCCAAGAGTGATGGTCACCATCCTCAATGCGAAAAAGAACAATGCAGTATGGTGACCCACACTATGGCGGCCTGTGGGGAAAGGGGATGGTGAGGGGGATAGGGGGCGTTGGATTGGGGTATGGGCCTCCGGTATCCTCACTTTTTTTTTTTATATATTTAAGCTGCCAAAATGACTCTGCCCTGCCTGATGGAAAGCATGAGCAGAATCCTGGAAGACTGGTGGTCACCATCCTCAATGCGAAAAAGAACAATGCAGCATGGTGACCCACACTATGGCGGCCTGGGGGGAAGGGGGATGGTGAGGGGGATAGGGGGCATTGGATTGGGGTATGGGCCTCCAGTATCCTCACTCACTCGATGAAACACAGCGTAAGCGCTGTTTCACACCGGTTTTCTGTGAGGCCGTGGTATCACTCCAGTCGAGCCGGCCCATTCATGCCGAAGCGTGGCTCAAATTATAGTCCATTCGTTTTCATACAGTTACATAGATCGCGTCGCCGTCACAAGTTCGGCAAGCCGCCACAAAATCGAAGTGCCCGCCTCGGCGCACACTTACAAGCAAGTATGATTTGTCCAACGCCACTATCTAAACGAATGGACTTATACAACGGTTTACAAATGCTTGTTCTCATCATAGAGCATTTCTTAGGGTATAAACTCATCACCTCTGGGGTAGTGGTCAGGACAGCTGACCACAATACCAACATGTGCATTGAGCTAAATATTTTATAAGAGTACTGACATTATTTATGATCTCAAGTACGGACTATTAGTGACGCTATTATGTCACTATTCAGACAATAACAGAGCAGTAAACGTCAGTTATATATTTAATACCAAGGATATTGCGTAGATATATAAGTAATAAAACAAGAATAGTTACTTTGAAACGTAATTTGCATTGCACATACACAAAGACGTAAAATGAACCTGCCTATCCAACAAGAAACCAATCCACAAACTGCCAAAATCGAGATTATTGTTCCTATTTGTGATTAGGATTAATATTTTTATTTTGGAAGGATTAAGGAAAAAAAAGCTAAATGTGTTACACATTTAAAAAAACAATTGGCAGTCGTTAGGACTACCAATAGAAGTGAAAACTTATAACTGAAAATGTTATTTGTGTAATTAATGTGTAAAATTAAACATTTCATAATTTTTTTATTAAAATTATCAACACAAACATCAGCATGTCGATGACGCAAATCCATAAGATTTTGCTCCTACCAAAAAATGCTCAACGCGACCTAAGGAGTTTTGTAACGTCAGCATGTCGATGACGCGGTGAGACGAACTCATGAGATTTTCTCCTACCAAAAAGTGCTCAACGCGGTTAAAGAAAATTTCACTTTAAATATTAAGAAAACGGCTACATTATGCTAAAGAGGCATAATAAGTTGTGTACTCGTGATAGAACAGTGTATGTGCAGATAGCTCAAATTATACTGGTCGCTGAAAAAAAACAAGAATTTCTATAGTATAGATCTCTGGTGAAACTTACAATGAAAGAATTGAACTCCACAGCTAGATGTCTTATACTTGTTGAAGTCGGAGAACAGTTCCACCTTGACAATGACATTCAGCTCGCCGCGGATCCCGTGCATTGTGTCAAATACGGGGATCCAGCCTGACATTACAGCACCTGAATAAGGACAAAAGTTCATGTAATTAGATTTGTAACCAAGTCTTTTTAGATCTTAATCGAATGCACTAACATTATCGGATAGATCGAAACGATATTTTCTGCGGACAAAATAATGAGCAGTAATATTTATGTAGTCAGTTTGGTTTTTAATGGTGTTTGAAAATTAACAATAAATAGATATACCCTTTGGGGCTGGGAGTTAAACTTGAAAATATGGATTGTGGTATATATAACTTGAGTTGTTGTATTAATTAAATCTATGAATTTTCCGCATGTAGTTTTCATTGAATTATGAGAGTTGCGCAGCAATACATTTGATTTCCATATCAAGGGCGACTACGAGCAAACTTTAATTACTATCGATTAAAAATCTATTTAAATGCGGAGGAAAACGTGGGTAAAACTTAGTAACAAAAATGATGTGAGTGTTCTTGAATTCATTCCGTGAAATGATAAATTCTGTGGCACTGATATTTATAAGTCGTGTTTATAGCGCTGTTGAGCGAGTTACGACGACTTTCGTCTGACAAAACTCATTTTAAGTGCAGTTCCGACGTTTATACTCTTCAAATGTTGCAGATTTTATGACTTAAATTATATCATAACTTCGTATTTATATAAATAATACATATTACCAAGTATTTAGTTGGCTTTTGCGTCTTCTTTGTGTTTCTAAAAATGTACTATTAAAAAATAATTACTTTTAAAAGAACAAAAAAAACTACTTGAAGAACTGGACCACACGGAACACATCATTGACTAAAGCATCAACATTTAAATAAAAAAAAATCATCAAAATCGGTTCACCCAGTTTAAAGTTATGAGGTAACAAGCGTAAAAAACACAGTCGAATTGAGAACCTCCTTATAGAAATCGGTTAAAAATATAGTACAATAATACTTACCACCATGCGGAGTGGTAGTACTCTTGGCATTATTGGCTTCTCTCGCCAAGAGTGGTGCCAGGCTGATCACAACCTTGCCAATTGCATCGTTTGCTGAATACGTGTCGTGGTCCATGAGACGAAGCTGTAGAGGTTCATCTTGAAGTTCGGATTCGTCCACCTAGAAGTAGAAGATTAATTGAAAGTTATAAGTTCTATTTTATTTTATTTATATTAAAAGCACATTTCTAAGGTAGTGGATCCACGCTGATTTCAGCATGAACGGGCCGCCTCGACCGTGGAGGTACTATCCTTTTACAGTGAACCCAAAATGTCAGCATTCGCGCTGTCCTGTTTCGTTAGTAAGTGCGAGACCTCGCACATAAATACATACAACAGTGGAATAAGTACAAGCGGATTTAATTCTAGAATGTATTGCAACAAATTACATCAAGTGCCAACAATCGAGAGTATAAATTACAATTTTACTACTTACGTTAACCAACATTATTAAATCTTAATCTAATTTCTGCAACAAGAGCAGGTACTACAATTTAATTTAGTTAGGTATCATCATCATTCATCATCAGCCTATCGCAGTCCACTGCTGGACATTGGCCTCTTCAATTTTACGACACTTAGTTCGATCCTCGGCTTCACGCATCCAGCTCTCCTAATTAGGTATATCCTTCAATAATTGAAGTAAGACTACATTATTTGATTTCTACAATAGCTAATACAAACATTCCCAAGTAAATTTGAATGTACATTAACACACTTCAAAAATATTTTTTAATCTATTGTTTGCAACCGCAAAGTGCTATCGCAAAACGTGGTAAAGCATTAATACACAAAAATATTCCTCTACAAGATTTCTAGCCGTACAAAACAAAAATACACTTGTTTGTATTATAAACTAAAACGATTTCAGACTGAATCTGAATATACACGACCTTCATAGAATTTTTAACATTTTAACGTTGTTATTGTGTTTTGTGAGCGTAAGAACAAATTATATCACTACACTCATGAATCTGTTTAAAAATTATGTTTTTAGATTGTTCTTTGCGTTTTATATCTATCTATGTATCTTGCCAATACAAAAATAAGGAAACTAATTTAACATAAAGCAAAGATATATTGATAATGGCTACTGCGCTTGATGGAAAGTACAATCTGAGAGAGCTGGTCACCATCCTCATTGCGAACGTGGACAATGCAATATAGTGACCCACACTATGGTGGCCAAGTGAGATAGATGTTTTTTACGCCCGCTTAAAGGACCCGGTATCATTTTTTTATTTTTTTATTTATTTTATTATATTATGTATTAATATTGAGTGAGAAACTCGCGCACTTATAGTTCTGATTAAAAATAAAGTATTAAAAGAACAACTTCAATAACTACAATGGTCCAAATTGAAATAGGACCACACGGGAAGCACCAGCTTTCAAATAAATAATAATTATCAAAAAAGATACACCCAGTCGTAAGTTGAGGTAACAAACATAAAAATATAATAATAGTCGAATTGAAAACCTCCATTCAAAGTCGAAACGAAACGATTAACTCGTTTCTTTTTAACCGACTTCTAGTAGACTTATAGTACTCGTAATGACGTCTAGAGGCGCTCATAGCCCAGTTCCACTCGATGATTAGAAACAATCAGCGAGGGCAAGCAACGACGGCGCGGTCAGTACCTGGATGGGTGACCGCTGGTGGCATGTTACCATGAGCGTCTCCGTGATTCGGAGGTCACGTTAAGCAGTCGGTCCCGGTTGTTATCATAGGATAACAGTCGTGAAGCTGAGTTGGAGGCCTTCGGGCGGCTTAAAAACATCCAATGGTAAGATTACGTAGCCACAACGTTGTCTTGCCAGTCCCCAATCCGCGCTTGGCCAGCGTGGGGACGTATGGCCTTAACCCTGTCCTGAGAGGAGACCCGAGCCCAGCAGTGGGACATTATGGGTTGTTGATTGATTGAATGACGTCTAGTGTAACATTTGACATCGAGAAACGCGCGTGATCATTAGTCCAATAAAAGTAACTCATTCGATACACCCGATCACCGACCAGCACTACCTTGTCAGTCGGTGTCCACTCTTTGTCGACTGGTGGACGCCGAATTGTTAACCAGAATATATATCCGACACGGGGATTTAAGGGGCAGTGCGGGCCGATGCATAATCTCGAACCACTCTTGGACTACGCGCGACCCACTCATTGTTAACCGTGGTCAACCCACGTTTAAGAAGTTCATGTGATAAGCTAGTACTAACCGCTCTAAGCAAGGCGGTGTTAAATGGGTGTCGGGTAGCTCTGGGTTCAGCGCCAACGAACGAAGTGGCGGCGGAAAGGCTAATTCAGTAAAGGTGTGTCCCCTGCGCCTAAAAATAACGAAACAAACTAACAAAACATGTTAGCAAAACACTGCAGTCTCCTGCGATTTTGAAACACGAACATTAAACACACATATATATACGAAATGCACAATCTCAATGTTCGCAAATTAAATTGCCTCCCCCCTGCAGGCGAACGCGGGGGTGTTTTTTGTCCGCTTAGGATAACAAGTTTGTTTGTTAGTTAGACCATGAACAGAGGTGTTAGAAAACCCAAAAAAGTGTGGCAGGAGACCCGGCTTAGCAATATCACCAAGCACCGCTCACGTCGCTCGCCGCCATTTTATTTTGATGCATCAAACACAGTTTCAGAATTTTGTTCAATTCTGAACAACTTTGGGTTGAATTAAAATTATTACTGTATTAATGTCTTCGCCGCCACTCCGTCGTCGGCGTATAATGTATGTGACCTTTATGCTTGACATAAGCAATGAGCGCGAAGAAACCTGGCAAATCAACTTTCTGTTATATTCCCATTCCCTTTTGACCCCCTTAGATAGCAAGGAAACAAAAAATATTTTATTACACATCTTAAAATCAATAAATACTACGGAAAATAGTACATTTACGAAATAAAACATAAAATATAGCCAATGTCTGTCTAGATGTTGAATCATACAACCCTTGTATACTTAATGATACCATAAATTAAAATCAGTTTGGCATTTATGATTAAATAAACAAATTATAATAGATACACACATACAATGTATCCTGAAAACATTACATTTGTCATTTGTGTAAATATCTATTCAATCTACACGAATTATAACAAATTGAATTGAATTGAAACAATTTTTTTGTAAGTTTTCGTAAGTTTCTTATTCAAAAGCCTTGCTGATTGATATTTTGTTTAAATTATTATAAAATGAGAATATAATGAGTCGAGTTTAAATATTATTACAAACAAAAAACTGGACTTTACTTACTTAAAAGAAATGAACTAAATAAATAAATAAATATTTTCGGACATTTTAATACACAACGCCATCTAGTCCCAAACTAGGGATACTAGACAACTGATATTAATACATATATACTTTTTGTTTGTAAATACATACACATATTATACATAGAAAACACCCAAACTCCGAAACAAATATTTGCAGTTCATGCAAACATTTGGTCCGACTCGAGAATCGAACATGAGACCTCTAGCATAGCAGTCGCATACGCTACCACTGCGCCACCGAGGCAGTCAAAAATAAGTGTCACAATTTCTATACAAAACTCCTCTGACTAATGTATTGTTTTGTAAGCTTGCTAACAATCTTTGAAGTAAGTTTTGTTTATTATTAGGTAAGGGGCAAGCGAGCAGACGTATCACCTGATGGTAAGCGATTACCGCCACCCATGGACACCCGCAACACCAGATGTGTCACAAGTGCATTGCCGGTCTTTTAAGGAGTACTCACTTTTCTTGAAAGTTTGAAGGTCGTATTGATTCTGGAATACCGCAGGCGACAGTTCATTATATTGTTCAGTTATATTTCCTATCAAAATTTAAGCTTAATCTATGCAGAACTTTGAGCATTTGAGGATTAAAGGAGCCAACATTTTTAAAATGTACTTAATTATACGTGAAGCAAAAAACTATGAGATCGAAGAAGTATGAAATCTGGTAAATTTGAAGTTTATATATTGAGTGCAGATAACCAAAATAAGCAAAGAAATATGAACCTATAAGAAATTAAATACGGTCGAATTTCGACAACCGGGCGGCCACTAGTAAATATTCAAAAACTTTGCACCCAGAAACGAGAATAATAAAGATTCCTTTGTTTTGTGTCTCTGTTTCTCTCTCTACCCTTTGCACGAAAATTATACAAACGAAAGAATATAAAATTTGAATCACTTAAAGTTTTATAGAGAAGGAAGGAGCGCATAAAGCTAAAAAAATGACTTATGGTCAAACTTTGATTTTAGTCATCGAACATGAACAGATACAAGTAAATATACAATGGTATGTTGCACCTATTTCACATTTATCGTTTATAATATCATATACGTGACTATATTCATAATAGTAAGTTATTATTAGATCTAAATGAGTTTATAGTTCACAAATTCCCTGTAACAATACTCTTGGTTACATAATAATGGGTGTTTCATACACGGCAATGGTGCCGGGTTAAATTCAAATTTATGACCATCTGTGTCTATGGACTCTGATTACAATTAAATAGACGATCCAATGAATCATTGTCCATACCATAATGATTATTTTGGGTCTAATATCATTGCTCTCTGTTCTTTGAAAGCATAGTTATAGGATAGGCTTTAGGTGACCGTTTTTGATTTGAAATATATATTCCTAATATTACTATTATCATCTTCTTGTCATGTTTGACTTTTTTTGACTGCCTCGGTGACGTAGTGGCAGCGTAAGCGACTACTTTTCATGAGGTCACAGGTTCTATACCCGAGTTCGACCAAGTGTTTGTATGATTTGCAAATATTTGTTTCGGAAATGTTATTTACACTCTCGATTGTCGGCACTTGATTGAACTTGTTGGAAAACATTCTCAAGATTAATATAACCTTTGATGATGCCTTGAGCGTAAACAAAACCTTGAGCGGTCAGGTGTAAAAATAAATAAATAAAATTGAGAAATAAGTGCAAGTGACTTTAATTCTGGATGTATTTATATGAAGAATATTCTAATAAAGTTCTCGTTGATTTCTTGAGAGGCACAGGATGATGAACCTTATAACAACATGCATAAATGCGAGTATGGACTGACGTTTGACGTGACTGACGTGAATTTGGCTTGTTTATATTCCGCAGAAACGTCACGTTCAAGATGTTCCTTCCGGTGGTACGAGGTCACGGAATCGACTAGAAGTTTCTAGTTGCTTTAACATTGGATATAAAAGGCGCTTCGTCGAGAGCAGTGAAATTTAGTCTTGGGTAACAGTGTGAGAAATATTGAAGTGATATCAGTGATTAACTTAACGACTTAACTTAGGAGAGCAACATAACGTCTTGGATAAAGTCTCTTTTAAACGTCAGAAGGTATTTTATTTCTCAAATCCATGGTAACAGTAACTGTATTAACAAAAAAATATTTATACTTCGTTGCTAATTTCTTCCTTTATGTTTCGCAGTTAGGCAGTCTGTATATAGAGATATTGTGGAGATCCGATTGCATTGTCTTCACTTAAAAAACAAAATTCAGCCGTATCGTAATAGACTTAAAACCGACTCCAACCTAAATTGAGAAAAAGACCCCAGAGGAAGATGCGGAGTTGGTTCTATGAGTCTTCTTCTGTCATTCTCCTCTATCGCTCTTCAGTTCACTGCCTACTCTCTTCTAGACATACCTTTTTATGCAGATCGTCACCAAGCACAATCAAAACACATAGATAATTTCTATTATGATTTTTGGTGGGCGCTATTCAGAAGTCCACTTTCACTTTGTATGTACTTATTGTGTTATTTAGGTTATAGGCCGATGATAACTTAACGATGATGACTTAATAAAACATTAAGACTTATAAAAGAATGAAACATTCATCAAACAATGTTGAAAGTTTCATAAATAAACAAATCAAAAACCCTATTCATTTTACAGAAAATTAGCGCTCAAAATAGACCGGATTTAAGGTTCATTAACAGTGACCTTCGAAAATATAGGACTACAAGAAAACTTGGCACTAACTTCTAAAACATGCTCTCTTCACAAACGAGTACGAGACATACAATTCTTTTTCATCTCCGGACCTGGAATCGTTTACTCAATTTTTTTTTAATATTTTAGTACTTATTTATTCTCAATGCAGATAAAAACAATTAAAAATTACTCTACTTAAAGGTGAGCTTAACCCATCCTTAGTTATTTTCCGGGAAACCTTACAAGATACCTCCTTACAAGGATGCGAGAAGTCCAAAATCGAACTGAGTGGCATGCAGTGGGAGATGTCTATATCGGCATTGGAATGCTCTAGGCTGATAATGTAAGCCTTACAAATGAAGAACATGACATTATTGTAATGAATGAAAAAACCTTACAGCATTTCCCAAGGGGGTAAGTAGAATAAAATTACATACACTTGCTATTGGTCACACTATTTTTGCTTCTGTAATACTCTCGATTGTTGGCACTTGTAAACAAGTTCCATCTTGTTGCAATACATTATGCAAGGCGATAAGGGCACAATTTGTAATTTAACTTCACTAACCTGCGTGATAAAACGAAGCGGATATATAGATGCTATAAGACGAACCGGTAAAGGCGAATAAGGTGTAAAAATAATAAAATAAAATAATGAAATAAGTGCAAATGAGTTTAATTCTAAAATATTTTTGCTTAGTTCACTTTTCGGTTCCTGTTGCTCTTAACGTACATTTTTAGAGCATCGCCATTTTAGTCGGCAATGTAACACACATTCGCTCTATAAATTCCTTTCGTGATTCTGTCATTATCCATCTTCTCCAAGTGACTAAATCATTGGAACATGCCCTTTACAATCCTTGTCACTCTCTCTTTCAGTCCGCAATGTTCTCTTGTCATTCGATGCCTGACTCCTGACATTTAGATTCCCATCACACATTTTTTTTCAACGTAAAATGACAGTATGCCTGCTGTGGTGTTTCGGTGGTGAGTGCGAGACCGGAGGCCTAATGATGCAGAAGCATTTCATTGGGCCGTCATGGTGTGGGTCACCATGCTGCATTGTAACATTCTTTGCATTCGCAATGAGTATCGTGACCACCACTTTTGGATTCTGCTTATACTTTCCATCAGGCAGGCGGCTATGTTATTTTTATGTATGGGTAGATTGGTTTGGATGGGTAGCTTGGTTTGGATGAGTAGCTTGGTTTCGTTTTGGCAGGGCCCATACAAAAAAAGATCATAGGTACTTCTTGGAGAACACACTTATTGATTTCTATTATATTGTAGGTACATAAACTACACCTAAATTAAAAAGAACAAATGGACCTTATAACACATATTAATCTTGGGTCAGAATCGAATCTGCAACCTTACCGATCTAGCAGTCTGGACCTTAAACCGTTAGATCATCAGGTGTGTCAAACATAATAATTAATTCAATCAATAATGGCCATTCTTTCAAGAAACTTGGCATATATACCACTCATGAATTACAGAATAAGTGTCAGTACGAAAAAATGTGTGTTTTCAACTGTTTGTTTATCCTTAGGTACGTAACAGCTGAGCTGTTTATGAGATAAATTTACTCCGGCAATAAATTCCCACAATAGATTAATGGACTCTAATCGCTAATATATATTGACGGCCGACAGCTGATCAAAGATTGAAGATGGATAAACTCGGACGGCGTGTAACAACAGTTTAGGCACAACAAAATTGAGTATATAGTGTAAATTTATTACATTCACTATTTATAGAGGACTATAGTGTGATTCTGACGTTCCTATTTCAAAAATGACGCATGAAAATGTATGGAACAAGATTTTCAGGACACTGGATTAAACAACGTTACTCGTGTCATTCGATACTGTAATATAGTATACAATAGGCTGGATTACGGATATCAAGAATCACTAAAATTATGTATTTATCTGATGAAACAGGGTTCATAGTGTTTATTTTCATATTTATAGCGAAAATAATAGTTAATTTACAAAAATAAAACTACAAAATACAGCAATCCGCTATGTTAATTAAGGGGACACCAATCGCGCGAATTGCGTCACGTATATGTAAAACTCACTTTGTTCGGATAAAATCGACGATTACTTTAATGTTTTTAAGAGCTATAATCGACACTGCTTGACAAATAGTGACGTCGCGTCTTACACAAACAGACGCCATGACACCACCGAGCGTTAGTAACAGTAAAATACTATCTATTCTGACCAATTGTAGTTATACTATCCATTCGGACCAATTGTAGTTAATTGTATTTTTATTCCTAAACTTTTAACTACGGGTTTTTTCTTCAAATTAGGATTAAACCAAGCGGAGATATATTTCATAAAAAAATTAATAAAAATATTTTCCAAATCCATTCATAAATATTCTAGTTTTCAGGCTGCCTAACAAAAATCGTACGTTGAATTAATTATCTACTTCCAAACTTCATTAATAATATATGCAATACAACTAAGCAGCGATATGAATCTAACTCTTTTTTAACAGATGATTTACTCCAGGCTCCTACTTAGCTGACTGTCTTTAGCTATAAATTATTATCATAATTAAAATGAGATCACTCATAATTTTATGCATAGTATTAACGTTAAATTTCCTTTCACGTTTAGCCAAATTCTTGTGACGCACACCCACACACATCATAATTGACACGTGTGAACTTTGGATGACATTGTGCAGTCACAATAGACCTAGATATAGAAGTTACTAATTTTTATGTATAGAAATCTTCTGTGCTTGTGTATGAGACTAAACTCTTTTTAAACCGCGGAACCGATTTTAATGATTTTTTTGTGTCTGTTCCTGACGATTCATAAATGGTTATCATCATCATCATCATCATCAGCCTATCGCAATCCACTGCTGGACATAGGCCTCTCCAATTTCACGCCACTTAGTTCGATCTATGGCTTCTCGCATCCAGCTCCTCCCAGCCGTCTTGCGCAAATCATCGCTCCACCTGGCCTGTGGACGTCCTACACTACGTTTGCCCAGACGCGGTCTCCACTCAAGAACTCGTTTACCCCAACGGTTATCGGTTCTTCGGCAAATGTGGCTAGCCCACTGCCACTTCAGCTTGCTAATCCTGTGGGCTACGTCGATGACCCTGGGTCTTTGTCGGATCACCTCGTTTCTGATGCGATCCCTTAGAGGAACGCCAAGCATAGCCCTCTCCATAGCACGCTGAGCGACTTTGAACTTATGGACCAGTCAAACCGTAAGTGTCCACGTTTCGGCTTCGTATGTCATTACGGGTAGGACGCACGCATTGTAAATGGTTAAGATAAAAAAAATTAACCATCTAGTTTAGATCAAATAATGTAATAATATTATCTTTACATATTCCACTCACGGTCGTTATGGTCAAGAACTAAGCAGAGGTTGCATTTATTAGCCAGACTGGTAAGCCGGATGTCTCAATAAAGGCAATTCCTGGATCCCTCCTATTTCAGTCGCAGAGTGAAACACCGCGTGTTTTTTGTCGGCCTGATTCCAACACATCATTTCATTTCAAACCCCGATGAGGTGTCGGTCTAAAAGGGTTGTCACAAGTATAAAGCATAACCCTCTTTTGGCTTTGCCATAGTCAGGTAAACAAACAGACTGACGGAGAATTGCATGGGTAAAGAGATCAAAAAAACTATTACAGTGTTTAAACTCACTAAACATTTAGGGAGGTTTTACAAAATGCGAGGTAGCAACGTACAAAGCGGCGGCAACAGGACGCCATCTTAATTAGTAAACCTAACAATATGAAACAAATACAATTTACGTTTTATTATTGATCGTGTACGATAATGATTTAGAATTCGACAAGTTTCTAGAAACTACTGCGCAGAAATCTAGAAATTATTCCATAGTGAGATAAGATGAGTCTGGATATATAACAATGTGATTATCCCATTAAACGTTGGAATGTGGCTCAGAACACTTGGCAAAATATACCAGCGCCACACTGGTTTTAGTGTAAAATAAATCATTTTTAGCTCAAAGATCTTTTGTCAATTTGGAAGATAGGTATTTGCCTTCGTATTACGTGTATGCTAATTACCTAATTTATTTTCTGTCTCTACTCACACCGAGCTATAGTGAATAGCTCAATTTTTTTTGTACCTGTAATCGTTTTTTATGGTACCGTACAAATGGTTAAACGGGAACCTATTACTAAGACTTCACTGTCCGTCCGTGATGAACTGTGATAGTTAGACAGTTGAAATTTTCAGAGATGAGGTATTTCTGTTGCCGCTATAACAACAAATACTAAAAAATAGCATAATTAAATATTTAAGTACTCCCATACAACAGACGTTATTTTTTTGCTCGTTATTCTCGATCGGCGACAGGTAGACGCTTGAAATGCGGTTTTTACGGAAAACCTTCGCGAACCCTCCGGGAGTCCGACTCGCACTAGGCCGATTTATAAGCCTCTAGCTGACCCATTGATGCTCGTGTGCTATTGGTTGCAGTTTCATAAGGCTTTCTCAGGAAATGGGCTATCTATGTTACACTGAAAAAATTGTAGAAATTGGCCGAGGCATTCACGCGTGATGCTGTGACACGGTGAAATATGAANATATATATATAGTTACATAGGGGGCAAAACAGTAGAAGGTGTCACCTGATGCAAAATAATTAGTGCTCCTCATGAATGTCTGTAACACAGAAGTACCAAGAGCGGTGCCAACCTTCGATGTTGGAGAATGCGTTTTTCTTGAAAGAAATTATTCTTTATTCCATATAAATTTCATTGTTTAGAATTTTAATCGATTCTTTTTTATGATCTACTATTCAATCATCAAACATCACAGAACTCGTGTTATGTGAAGACTGATATAATATTCATGGCACTACGCAATCTCAAACTCATAAACGTTTTAATATTACGGGATATACATATTAAAAACTGCGCATAAAACTATGCCAATAAGTCGTATTTGGCGTGCGTCCAAAACAGTATTGAATCATTGGTACCACATTGTGGAAATATAGTACACAAACAAATATGTTAGCAGACGGACGCCAGACGTTGGACAAAAATACTGGTAATAGCACTTTGCATACCACAAGCAATGTGACGTAATGGCCAGTGTCGTGCTCTGTCGTCAAATATCCTAGCTTATCTATTCAATTCAAGTATAGTCATATTATAAATTTGAAAGTAGATTTAACGGTATTTTAAACTCTCCCGGTCAAGCCGCTGAACCGATTTCAATAAAATATAACTTGGAGAGAGGTACTTTTTAAAAATATATTGTGACTTTCCTCAAGAGTGGGCGCCATCGTGCTCATCATTTGATTCTTGAGGAAAGATAAAGGCGACTTTCAACGCGACAACCGACAGACGTGGACGGAGCCGCGGGCAAATGCTAGTATTTTTTAGCCTCCCCTGCAACAAGCCAAGACAAGTTCCAGTCAGTCTGCGATAGGCGTCAAGATCGTCGCGCTATCTTTTACGGGGTTTACCTCGTCATCGTCCACCCTGAGGCACCCAGTGTTCGACGAACATAGCCCACTGGTCCGGATCCATACGACATACGTGTCCGGCCCAATCCCATTTTAATCTGGCAGTGTTCTTGCACACATCTGCGACTTTAGTTTTGCATTACAAAACTAAAAAAACACTAATCATTTTTAAACAAAAATCTTTGGAATCTTGAATAATTAAGTTGCAAGTAATCCATTTGAATACAAGAGGTGACATTCTGGTTTCTTAATGCAACACCACACATACCTATTGTGGAGGTATACAGTTTTTACCAAACGACGGCAAAGTCAAAGGAGGGTTATGATTTTGATAGGCTATATTTGTATGTATGTTCATCTGTTCCCTCATAGCTCCTCAACTACTTATTAGAAATGGACAAAAATGAGGTATTTTTAGAAGCGTTTGATCGTCCGCTTATTATAGGCTATATGATGCGTCACTAAATCTGATGTGGCGCCCTCTAGCGGTCATAAATTACTATATAAAAAAATAAATTTCAGATAATGACATTTAATTACATAGAAACGTAGCATAAAAATTCAAAATGGAATATGTGTATCTCTGTACGTTGTTAAATTCAGTGTTCTAAAAATCTTGTTCCATACTTTGTTCAGGGTTTTTATTTTTTTTCTTTCGCTTAACAAATTGCGGCTGTTGTGTTCATCTTTGGCAAATTATTATACAAATAAAGAATTTGTTTGGTTATTAATCAAAGGAATTACTGGTTTTAATCATCAGGTGTCGTTTTAGTGTTAAATATAGGCACCCTTTATCAAGGAAAGATATACATCAGCACGGTATGACAGACAGGAGACGAGCGGCAATGATCTTACGGAGCAAATAATTGGTTTGAAAAAACGCAGACAAGATCACACCTACTTATCTCATATACATAGATAGTCTGGAATAATCAATTTCCTTATATACATATTGTTATGTAGATACAAGAAGTTACTGCCACACGGAGCTGTTTAAATGATATGGGTCAATAATTAAGTTGAAAAATAAAATCGGACATCTAACACACAATCCAATCCCAAGCTAAGCAGAGCTTATGTTATGGGTACTAGACAACTGATATAAATAAATATTGTATTTTTTGTAAATAAACTCATATTAGCAACATTAGCAGATCATACTAATATTTGGTCCGACCCGGTAATGTAACCCGAGACCTCAAGCATAGCAGTCACTACCTGTTGCGCCACCGAGGCAGTTGAATGATTACATAAAATATTTGAGGTTCAATATATCCTTTGTTCGGTCATGGTACAACAATCTTTATACAATGAAAATTTAAGTTATAATGGTAATCGAAGAAGGTCAAGGGCATCCTGACAGGGCATTTTCCCTTAAACAAGCACCTATTCACTATAGGCGCAACAGATAGCCCTCTGTGCAGGGGGTGCATGGAGGCAGAAGAAACACCGCAACAAGTTCTCGCAGAATGTAGAAGTGTAGCGGATCAACGGGCGGACATCCTCCAATCAACATCACTCCCGGGAGCATGTAGTGACCTGAAAAGGCTGCTGAGCTTCTGGGACGATCTAGGATGGTTGGAGTAGGGAAAATGACAAACTCACGTACAATGAGATTAAGTACGGAAATGGCCCGGTAAAACAAACAAACAAATAATGGTAATCGAAATGAAACAAGACATTCGACGAGAGTTTGACCGCCAGGCGATCTCTAGTATATTTTGAGGCGTTATCCAGTGTATGTAAAGTATCCAGTGATCTTTATTACTTTAGTTTATTGGCTTCTTAATGTACGTTCATTAGGCACTAAAGAATTACAGCTGGCATTTTCCAACTTTAATTCAAAGACGTCCCTTACACCTGCTGAATATTTTGCCGTTGATCTTGTTCAGTTTATAAATAGAACAGTCCTGTACAAAGCACGGTTTGCGGACAGAAGTAATTAGAACGTAAAATAAAATGGTATTCCATGTTTGTTTTGTGGCAAACATTAACAAAATAATGACTAAAAATAAACAAACTGTTTTAAACAAAAATAAACGCTGTGTGGCGACTTCCACATACAGCGCAACAACATAAAAATATAGGACAGCGCCATCTACCGAAGAAACATCGAACTACGGAGCAACGAAGAAAACTAAGAAACTACCAATCCTTAATCGCGCAATAGAAGTTCTCGCGCCGATTAACATATATACAACTTCCCAACATCAACCGTTGGGCAGTGGCCCGCCAGGCATGATAACCTCGCCTGGTTGGAGGATCCTCCCTTTGTGTTGGAGGAACATGTTACCCCTTCCTCCACAGTGGTGACCCCGACGTGATTGGAAGCAGCCTTCGTAGGAGCAGATCAACAGCAAGAGCGCCACCATCATGTTCACTCCCACAGCAAGTCTCAGCCAGCCAGCAACCTCGGCCTCAAAAGGGATACACCACATGCAGGAAGCGACCGCTCCAGCCTGGTTTACCCCTACGGCCTCAACAGCGTCTAGGCACAGCACACTGCAACTACGGTCCATGTAAGCAGAGCATTTCTCTCCCGTCTATGCAGCAGCCAGCCACTACGCAGCAACCGCCCCGACTCACTGGGGACCTCACCGCAGCACCGCGCACCGCATGCGATCCCGACTCACTGGGATTAGCGGACTTCAGCCCCGACTCACTGGGACTAGCGGCATTCAGTTCCGACTCACTGGAACTTGCGGCACTCAGTTCCGACTCACTGGAACTACTCAATCCTGGCACTGGCAAGCTCCGCAACAGAGCACAGACAGCTGACTCATCCAGATATCGACCTCCGGTCTTGGAGGGGAGTGATGTGGCGACTTCCACATACAGCGTCAACATAAATATATGACAACGCCATCCACCGAAGATACACTGAACTACGGAGTAACGTAGTGCACGAAGAAGCTACCAATCCTGCATCGCGCAATAGAAGTTCTCGCGCCGATTAACATATATACAACTTCCCAACATCAACCGTTGGGCAGTGGCCCGCCAGGCATGATCACCTCGCCTGGTCGGAGGATCCTCCCTTTGTGTTGGAGGAACATGTTACCCCTTCTTCCACAGCTGATTTACATACAAATTACTTTGAATTGGAATATATGTAGCCATTTCCATATTATAAGTAGTGCAATGTGGGTAGGTAAGTTGGCGGCAAACCACCACGTTATATTAGCACAAAATTATATCATTCTCCAATACATATCAAGTAGAACGGTTAGAATATGAATGTCCCCAATTACTCCAACCGACATGATTTTATAACATCTAACAGGCCCGATCCATTCCATACTAAATTCCCAAACTTAGCAGATAATATTAAACATTGCTTATTATAATTATTCTAATGAATTATTAACATACAACTATTAATACAGGATTGTGTAACATTAAAAGATTTATTACGCCGGAAGTACTATTGTATAAAAAAGTACAGACGTCAATAAGACGTCAATAAGGCGCCAACCTCACTGCACGCGGTCTGACGGACAGAATTCAGAGTCCTGCGTTCCGCGTTCACTGTAACCTACGTGGTGGCTTAGAATTCTACACACACAACAGCAATCAAAATGAACGCACGTTCTGTCGGAGTTCTATTTTTGTGGAAAACAAGTTCAAGCATGCTATAACTTGCAAGACTCCACAGTAATATAATTTCATGTACCAAAGATATCTACCTACTATCGAGATTGTGTAGCATTTTAATTTTTAAAAGAGCGTGTGTCATGTCTCCTCACCCGTGCCAAAGATCACTTAATGAAATCCAAATTAGACCGCTCGCAGTGTGCGCAAGTGTGAACGCGAACTTGTTCTTTGGCCCCGGCGTAGCTGAACAAAAACCAATGGCATCTTTTGCAGACTTTCTCAGCCTATTCAATAGGATCTAGTCTCGCCAAGTTTTGTGTAATTTATGAGCTCCCGTCAACTAGAAACGTTTAAATCTGCCGATAGTTTAGTTTAAGTTTACCCGCGGTACAACAGTAACTCCGAGGAACGCCGCGGGGCGAAGCTAGTCTAAAAATGTAGCCTAAGTTACTTCTTATATCATTAGCTATCTGCCAGTGAAAGTCCCGTTAAAATAGTTCCAGCCATTCCAGAGATTAGCTGGAATAAACAGACGGATAGATATTAAAAATATTTATTTTGGTATATATACCGTAAATATATATGCATTTAATAAAAAGCGATTATTTTATTACAAACAGACCCTCCAATTTTATTTATTAGTATAAATGTGCGTACTCTCATAAATCTTCATACTGATTAAGAAACCACCCAAATTATCAGCCGACTGAAAATCTGCAGTTCTTTAGCTAAATTCGTATGTGTTGTAACATTGTATTTTATTAATGTAAACAAAATGCTGCTAGCTGCTAGCAGTCAAATACTAATAAAATAACAAAATATTTATTAGGTAATAATGTGTATTATAATAGTTTTAGATAAAATTATATTCTGTTTAACAATTAAATCATTACAATAACCATAATAAAATAAAATTAATATACTACGAAATATTAATAAAAAAGTAACAACAATATTTACATACAAGAATTCCTCCGCATCATCGCCTACTGGTAGCGTTCCCAAAAGGTTGGTAGCATTGCCACATTGAATGGCAATGCTGGGAGCGTTCCCAAAAGGCTGGCAGCATGACCATGTTGAATGGCAATGCTAGAAAAAGGCCAGCCTTCTGGTCACGAGAAACGTCAATCAGTTAAATAACAAAGGAATAAAACACTAGATGTGGTCGAATGACTCGTATGTGTGGGTACACATCAAGAAAACGATTGTCACCACCCTACTCATCCCGTGGTTGTCATAAGAGGCAACTAAGGGAGAAAATCACGCAGTACAACATCATTGCATAGAGAAGAAAAGCTTTAAACTATTCCATCCGGCCAGGACAAAATCACTTTTTTTAAGGAAAGGCATATGCCAAGCATTGGAGTGTTAAAGGCTGTTAATATGAACTAGGTAGGTATGACACGGAGGTTAGTTTACAGGCTCGGAGGTAGAATGAGCATTTATAAATTTGAACTATCGTAGTTGCAATTATGACCTATGACCCTGTTATGACCCTATTAGTAGCTACTTATTCTGGTCGAAATATAAGATAAATATACGGTGTAAAATTGAAATTTCGGAGTTAGAGTGTTTTCTAAGTATAAGATGTATTTACAAATAAAAGTATAGTTCTCTAGTTCCCACAACACAAGCTCTGCTTTGCTTGGAACTAGATGGCGTTGTGAGTTAAATGTCCGAAATATTTATTATTATTGTTATTCATATTGAATCTTGTTTGATCATACAGAGTTATTCATACTTCCAAACAATCTCATCAATTCAGACTCATTTGAGTCTAATCACTTCATTAAAAGTAATTATGGAGCGAGGATCGAATTATACAGATGTTACTAGCAAATATATGTTTAGCAAAACATGTTAAGTGTACTTTTAGCAAAGCAGTTGTACAAGACAATGTAGCAATAAATACAAATAAACACATTCCCGAACATACACACACGCGCACGAACATACACGCAAACGCACGCACCCAAACAATATCCATACTAATAATCTAAATTCGAAAGTAGCTCTGTCTGTCTGTTATGCTTTCACGACTACAAAGCTGCACCGATTTCATTGAAATTCAGCATGTAGATAATTTTACCCTCGAGGAAGGACATAGGCTACTTTTCGATGGACATACACGCGAGCGGAGCCGTGGGCAAAATCCAGTTTAAAATAAATAAAAAATATTGATCATCGTCGCTCTTTTTGATCATACAAAAACAGTGTTCATATCACTAGTTTCACCGGAGTGATATCACCCAGGTGAACATAGTGGAATAAACCGAAAACGGTAGAATAAATTCTAGTTATACAACAAGATTACTCGTGCAATACTCGAGGCTTATCGTCCACTCGTGAATCGATTTTAGATACGACTTTAATGTAGTCAAAACATTTATCAATAAACATTACAGAACACTCCACATGTCTTTGTTTTCCTACCTACTATTTTTTACAATTATTTAAAAAAATAATTGTACCTATATTAGTTCGTAATCAAAATTCTTTTATTTCAATTAGGCCTTTTCAGGCATTCTCCAAATGTTACATTAATGACTCCAGTGGTTTGGTCGCATGACAAAGGCTATTTAAATTTTATTTGAATGTGTATTACTTATAAGTTTTATTTCGGTCTCATTTCCAGAAAATATTCATAAGTAAAGAACAGCTTATTAGAATTCGTCATAATGCTGGCGCAGAAAGCCCTTGATAGTTTTTGAAAAGTAAATTAATTTTAATCAACATATACTAGATGAATTCTAATATTTTTGAGAGTACACACAGAAAAACATAACCTAAGCATCATTGCTTTATTATTCGTATAGTTTTTGGTCGAGAGCCAATACGTCGTCATACGTAATTTTTCTAATAATGTTTTGGAACCAGGTGCAATCTCTTTATAGTTTTTATTTGTTTATGGTACATGCACGCTACGTTAGTACTTCGCTGAAAGTAGCGGGATGTAAGGCTGGTGTCTTAGTACCAAGTGATTTTTACAAACTTAATGATAGCTTGACTTAACGTGTACTTGCGTAGGTGACATGCATCCTAATAGTCTCACTACCAAGGACGTCATAGACCGGGCCAAATGGAGAAGAAAAAGTATGAAAGCGGACCGCAGGCTCCAGAATGAAAGCAACCGGAAACAACGCTAAGACGATGAAGACGATTATTTGAACTTATACATATTTAAGTGAGTAGATCTACGGAATTATGTAAAGATCTTTTAATAACACTTTTAAAAAATAATTAACTATAACATGTCCATCCAACATAAATATTTAAACACATATTGTCAATCACGAAAATAGAAAAACGAAACCTAAACAAAACTAAAATGGAAAACTAAAAAAACAATTTATCTCTAAAAAGATATGCAACAAACAAATTCAGTTTTCATTCAACGGAACTGAGCTGAAGTTGGTCACAAGGATCTACAAGGAGTACAAATTCTTGAAATACCTTTATTACAGTTAAGACCTGTTTATCGAGGATTTGTTCGAGGGAGAGAGCACGGGACCCTTACATACCAGCTAACGCAGGTCATCATTGGGAAAGGATGCTTCGGAGATCACCTGTGTCTGATCCGCAAGAAGCCACCGCCTGAGTGCCACCATTGTGATCGGCGGACCAAAGCCACGGCACTCAACGCACTAGCAGAATATCTAGCGTGGTGGTAGCCGAGGCGCGACCTCGTGACGGCATTGATTCTCAGTCAGGATTCTCTCGCTCGATAATAATAATAATTTCGATCGCTCGATAATAATAAGAGCGAGTGGAACTCTGTCGTCTCAGGCGCTGGAGATCGCAAAACAATCTCCTTCTTGCATATTCAGTAGTTGGCTTGAGATATGTCGGGGTCAGAGACTTCTAGGGTCTACCTGGTTCTCCGACTACTAATAATGGCGATGGCATGTAGTTTTTGTTCGTTTGAGTCCAACATAGCAGTGGGTCTCCAGGGAATTTTTACACAGACAAAAAGAAGAAGTATGAATCCTAATCACATTTGTATTTTAACCAAAATTGACAGGGTTGTTCTCTGATTTAAAAAATAAACCATCTGGACGAAGGAAGGTCATAAAATTGTGAGACCTTACTATGATAATGTGACTCGAATGATTTTGTACTAATGTAATGACATATCTAAATAACTCAAAATAATTGTATTTAAATTTGTCTGAGATGTTTATTTATATTTCATGGACATTAAATTAAAAATACTGACTTTTTTAAAATTTCGGATCTGATTTTGTTGAAATTATGTATTTGTATTTAAGTTATTTGTTACTGAATTTATTTTGCTTTTCTTTGTTAATGTATATCCAAAAATCATAATTTTGACTTAAAATGTAAGGGTCTTGGTGTATGAACTGTTAGCTTATATTGTTTTTTTTTTAATTAAAAAAATGAATGAATGAAATGTAGATTATATTCTGCTTCAGATTTGTTGAAAGTCAACCCACATCAATTAGCAACTCCACTTTTAAGAATCAGAAAATTTTATGCTTTAGTATGAATTCAAAGGTACTTGCAAATGGAAATAGAGAACATCTCAAATTAAAAAAAAAAGTTAAAATTAATAATAAATTATAAGATAGATATAACTGAATGTCCAGAGGTTGATTGCCTAGATTTTGAACTGTCTTATAAACTAATATTAATTTATATTTTAAATACATTATATATACATACATGTTACATTTTGAAACAAATTGTATCAAATTATTTGTCTGTTATCTTTATCTGCCATGATAAGTGTTACACAATGTGTACAACAATTTCAGATAGATTGGCCTGATAGTTATCTATGGACATAAAACTTTTTAATATTTTATTTATATTAATATTTTACATTGACAGATAACTTCCTCCAGTTTCATTATACCCCTACATAACATCCTTGGGATTTTCTTATATAAGAATCTAGTTTTAATCTAGTTAATTTTTGTAAACAAATTCAAATGTGGGTTATAAATTATATTAACATTGTTTTCTTTTCTGTTACTTGTGTTAAGTAATTGGCAATGGTGTTTGGACTGATATTTTTACAGAGACCTATTTTAATTGAAACTGAATATTATTTCTATACCTGCTAGGTAGAGCTTAAAAATTATCTTGTTTTGAGCATAATTAATTTCTAAAATAATAAACCACAATCAAATGTAATTTATACAAAAGTATCACTATCAATAATTATTCTTATTGGATTTATTGAAATAATTTAAGGGATTAAAATACCCACTAACTTACCTCAAACCTGTACCATTCTGTGCTGTTCCAGTGTGGGTTTAGAGACTTCCGGCACACATCAGTCTTGTGGGTAACACTACCAAACTTTATCTCCACGAATGCGTCTGTAGTTTCACCAGCCCTGTCCATTACAGGGAGGTTCCGACCCGCCAACACTTTCACCTTTATTTTACCAGGCATTTTGACCGTACTTAACACACTTAACACTCAAACTGCAAACTCCTAAGTAAATAGTTGTTAAGAACTACTTAGACCACATTGTAAAACATATTATCACATCTTTTCACAAATTATTATCAGTTTCAAACTTCTAATCTAAAGAAACATAGAAACACAAATTCTTATCAATACACTGATTTATATAGATCACTGTTATATGACACGGCTGCTTGAAGCGCACCAATACTTGCCAAAATTATTTTAAACAATATTTTTTGTTGTGATGTGTGTTATTTTGAAATGAAAACATTTTCAGCTCACTAGTTTCGCGGTACGTATCACATAAAATTACACGCTTGTGATAAAAGCACCGCACCTTGGAGCGCCCCAGTTGTATCTAAATGTTGTTCTAAAGGTAACTGTCGGTATATTAATAGACAAAATGTGATATTTTATAAATAAAATCGGCAAGACGAGCGACACGCTCGATTACAAACTGTCAAACTAAACGTCAACAATAAGTGCGTTCGTTTACATATTCGTTTTAATAAATGTCTAACATTCTTTTTCAATTAATGTTTTTAATTTTAAATGTGTCACTATACACTGGACTGTATCATTGTAGTACCAATTGAAATGGAATGATAAGTCTATGTACACTTCCAGAAATTTTTATTGAAAAAAACTTATTTTTAGGAAATCTTCCCTACCCAAAAATATTTTAATGATTCCACTATTTTAAAAATCGCGCCTAAAATGAAACATGATGGGTTGGTTGCTTTGAGTGTTAAATGCTAAAAGATTGGTTGAATCAGTATTCAATAGGGAACATTCTATCAATACTGTAGTGTTACTTTTGTACGCATTTAATTATAAAGAAAATTCCACATAATTTACTTACTGCGAATATGAGGGAATAAAAATCCAAGAAAGTCCAAGAAAAATTATCAATTGACTCACTTGCAGCCTAAAGTATTAAACAACAAACAAACAACAACCCATAATGTCCCACTGCTGGGCTCGGGTCTCCTCTCAGGAGAGGGTTAAGGCCATACGTCCCCACGCTGGCCAAGTGCGGGTTGGGGACTGGCAAAGTAAAGCAAAGTATTAGGCCTCTACTTAAAAGGTTTTGGTCTAAAATACAAGGCTAGTATTTTAATAGATGCACTTGCTTTTTAAGGTATAGGTTGACCAACTAACAGACGGGTCGCCAGAATGTAAGGGACTATGGCTGCCTATAGACAGTGAAAAAATGTCGACAGTGTTCTAGTGTTGCGGTTTTTTCTGTTCCCATTGCCAGAATTAGAAGGATTACGACGAAGCCAGTCTGTACGTGCCACCATAGCGCCAAACTACGGAATCGATTTTAAGGAATAAGGTGTCAACAGATTCTTAATTTTTTTTTTTATATTTAAGCTGCCAAAATGACTCAGGCCTGCCTGATGGAAAGCATGAGCAGAATCCAAGAGTGGTGGTCACCATCCTCAATGCGAAAAAGAACAATGCTGCATGGTGACCCACACTATGGCGGCCTGGGAGGAAGGGGAATGGTGAGGGGGATAGGGGACGTTGGATTGGGGTATGGGCCTCCGGTATCCTCACTCACTCGATGAAACACAGCGTAAGCGCTGTTTCACACCGGTTTTCTGTGAGGCCGTGGTATCACTCCGGTCGAGCCGGCCCATTCATGCCGAAGCGTGGCTCTCCCACGGATCTTAATCTAAATCTTAATTATGGTTAAGGTGACATAGTCAAATGAAATTTTCACTTCTTAAAACTTTTTCTAGTGACATTTCTACCTTTTTTTACTCTTAGAAGGTATGAATCATGTTTATGTGCCGAGTCGTGCGAGAGCCACGCTTCGGCATGCATGGCCCGGTTTGAATGCAACGATACCACGGCCCCACAGGCAAATCGGTATGAAACAGTACCTGTGCTGTTTCAACGAGTGAATGAGGATCCTGGAGGCCCACGACCCAATCCCACTCCACATTCCCCATATACCATTCTTAGGCCGGTAATGCATTTGTGACGTCTTTAGTGTTACGGGTGTCCATGGGCAGCGATAATCGCTTACCATCAAGCGATACCTCTGTTCGTTTACCCTCTTTTCCATTATAAAAAAAGAACAAGAATAAAACTACAGTTATTGCACACATAATTTATTGTACTTTAAAAAGACAGTTTTAGACAAACTATAATCATTTTTTTTCTTGAGGTTTGTATATCCTACGTAATGATATACTTTTAAGACTTACATTTTGAGGCAGAATTGATATTGTGACAAGTCTACAGTGATGATTTTTTTTAATGCATTTTAACAAAATTAAGTAGTCTTGTCTTCTTGACTAGCAAACAGTTCATAGTTCTTGAATTTTATTTCAAATCACACTTATTACCTACTTAATACTACTTCACGAAATTACATAAAATCTCTTAAAAAATTAATATTTTTTTCCATGCCTTAGTTCAGAGAAAAATCAACAAAATCAAACAAAACGTCCAATAAATTGAACTGTCATGTCATGATAGAAAATCTAAATATAACAGCTCAATTTTTGTTGGTCGACACAATAAACTAAAACAATAAAATGTAACAATGATTTGATTGATGGAATGTTAAAATCTCTCTAAAAATTTTAAAAGAAAAATTAAAGTTTATACGTATCTTAACGAAAAACACAATTAGCCTTAAACTAAGTTATTTTTTTCTAATCGTATGTATATTCTCTAGTATGTACAAATCCGCATATTCACTAGAAAGACCACTATCATAAACAAATTCTTTTCATTCAAAACAATTGACAAGAACACTAAAATTTTATAAGTAAATTCTTAACTTTCCTTATCTTTTATAAAACGTGCAGATACACTAGAAAACAGAATAATTAATTTTCAATGTTGGTGTATTACAAAAGTTTACAAAATGATTCAGAATAAAAACTTTCCTACGTAACGTTGAATTGTAGAAAAACGACCTCCACTTACGGTAAGTATACGCATATTATCTATACTAATATTATAAACGCGTAAGTTTGTATGGATGGATGTTTGTTACTCTTTCACGTAAAAACTACTCAACGGATTTGGATGAAACTTTACAGTAATATAGCTTATACATCAGAATAACACATAGGCTACTATTTGCCGCGATAACCGACATATACGCGGGTGGAAGCTATAGTTCTTGTTAAGGTTTCGGATAGTTATCTGCCATATAAGAATGAGATATAAAGTTTGCTAAATATATGGTTCATCATGAATGGTCTTGACTGGTCCACTGTTGATCATATATATATATAGAAAGGTATTGCCCTACTTTATCACGCTGGCAAGACAAGTTGGTGTATGGTTATCTTATTCATTTATTTTTTAATTTGTATGGCCTTATCAAAATGACTCTACTTAAAGTCTAGTTTAGTTAGTTACTAGTTACAGTCCACTGCTTGACATAAGCCTCTTCCAAGGAACACCTCAGAGCCCGGTCTGTTTACTTTCTGCATCCAATCACTGCCAGCCCTCTTACGTAAGTTGTCCCGCCATCAGGCCAAAAGGCATCCCACACTACGTTTGTTCCAGCTATTCTCTGTTCTGCGACATATGTGACCAGCCCTATGCCACTTCATCCTACCGACTTTCAGAGCTGTGTCGGTCACTTTGGTTCTCCGAAGGATTACTTCGTTACGAATTTTATCCTTCAGAGAGACTCCATGCTTGGGTCAATGTCCACATCTCGGCACTGTCGAGGTCAATTCCTTGTAGATATGGTAGCCGTTCTGATGGAAATCATAAGCAGAATTTAAGAGTGGTGGTCACCTTGCGAATGCTGTCAATACAACAATGCAGCATGGTGACCCATACTATAGCAGGCTAGTGAAGGTCCTGCATCATTGGACCTCCGGTCTCGCACTCACCTACGAAACACGACAGCACGAACGCTATCATTTATGTTGATATTCTGTGTGAGGGTAGTATCGCCCCAATCGTACTAAAATCAGCGTAGCCCTACTAATTTGAATACTTGTATTTCTTTCCAAGATTTTTGACATCGAAACCTGTAGTTATCTGATACATAAGCTTTATAGTTTATCAGGGATTTTAATCACAAGTGGTGAAACTGGGTCTTAGTTTAAAGATACAATCAATCAGATACATTTTGAAAAAATCCCTGCTTTATTAAATTTTAAAAAAAACTACTTTCTTCGCACAGCTATTGTTATAAACTAGGACAATTACAGAGGAGCCGAATTACGTTTTTGGTAATTATAACTTCACTCATACCATACACGGTCGTCTTATCCCAAACTAGGCGGAGTCGGACCTATGACGTACTACTAAATAAGCACATATTACATAAATGTATTTCTAAATAAACACATATTATAAATAAAAAAAACCCAAAGATAAAGATAAGACCATACAGAATTTATGTCCTGGTATCAAACATCTTACGCAGCTCTTACTAAACATTACTAGTTTCCATTCCAGCTCAGAAAAATTCTTATATGGAGTGGAATCACGTCAGTCATACACTAGATAGGGTTCGAACCCGTCATCACATTACCGCAACTACAACAACCAATATTTAGTAATTTCTTCTCAGAAAAATGTTTACAAAATTGTTGTTCATATTTTAAACAGACTAGACAATAGGGTACATCATTCATTCGGGAACATAATCATTATTAAAATAATAGTTTTACAACGCATTAATATAAAGTTTATGTTAGTTAAACAATATGTACTACAGACATTCAGTATTAATTTCCCAAAGTTATTGAAAACTAATAATTTGAGGGAAGTTATAAGAAATAGAATGTTCAGTGTAACTTCAGGATCATATTGAGTAACCTTTCCAAAAAAGGTTACAGTACCCCATTGCAGAGCCAAAAAAATTACGAATAGAATCCACTACCGAACTAGGTATGACCTGTATTTCAGCATGTGCCGCCACTCCCCTTAGAATTTATTTCAAGACTAGTCTATTAATTAAGTTTAGGGAAAATAAATAAATAAATAAATATTTCGGACATCTAACACACAACGCCATCTAGTCCCAAACTAAGCAAAGCTTGTACTATGGGTACTAGACAACTGATATTAATACATATATACTTTTTTTTTTTGTAAATACATACATATTATACATAGAAAACACCCAAACTCCGAAACAAATATTTGCAGATCATACAAACATTTGGTCCGACCCAGGATTCGAACCCGAGACCTCATGGACATCAGTCGCGTGAGCTACCACTGCGCCATCGAGGCAGTAAATATTCCAAAACAAGATTTTTCAAGGTAAATTGGTGTAAGTGATATTACCGCTGTTAATTTAAATTAGTGCTTGTTTTCTATTTTATCATATTGTTATTACGTATTTTTATTTAGTATGTCTTAAAATATACACATGCAAATTACTAGAAAATCTATACAATGATAAGATAATGGTGCTAACACTGTAGTTTGAAAACTCTTTATACTAAAAATCAAAAAGTGAGTTTTGCCATGTGAATCGACTATCTAAATTTGTATAATTTACTAAAATTAGTCATGAATTACTAAGAATAGACGTTACCTAAATACGTACATATAAAAACCGGATGTGTCCGAGTTCGACTCGCGTAGGAAGAGTTCCGTACCATTATCTGCGCGTGTCTACATCAATATCGAGCAAAAACGAGCCATAAAACACATTTGTTGTATGAGAGCCCACTTATAAATTTATTTTATTCTGTTTTTTATTATTTTTTGTTATAGAGGCAACTACAATACATCATCGCTGAATATTTCAACTGTCTAACTATACGGTTCACGAGACTCAGCCTGGTGACAGACGGACAGTGAAGTCCTATTAATAGGGTCCCGATCTACCCAATGGGTACGGAACCCAAAAAAATGTATCTTGAAATCACTTTATCAAGAAATTATATTTAATTCATCACAAAATATGAGAATCCTACCAATATTATAAACGCGAAAGTTTGTATAGATAGATCTTTGTTACTCTTTCACGTAAAAACTACTCAACGGATTTGGATGAAACTCTACAGTAATATAGCTGATACATCAGAATAACACGTAGGCTACTATTGGCCGCGATAACCGACATATAAACGGGCGGAGCCGCGGGTATAAACTAGTTAAATATAATTTCAGAGTAATTTTGTTTAAGTGTGATAAATCAGAATTAGCACCATTGCTTAGTAGAAATAAGAATAAGAGTATTAAAACTTTCCTGACGTACGAATTCGGATTTTATAGCTACTTTATAACCTGGCCTGTCTTGTCTTGTAATCGGACACACCGATAGGGCGGCCCTGCTCACAGGACTGTCGTACAGGCACAGAGCTATTCCTCATTAGAAACTTGGTTTCCCGTACCCTGGCTTGCTAGTCCTATCCTATTCCCTGCCATATATCCATAAAAATCAAATTCCTTTTCAAAGGTTATTTGTTACGATCACTCCAAATAAAATTGGGAGCAGAAATACGGTGTCAATTTATGGTTCCTTATAGACCAATTAAAAAATAACTTCACATTTCCTAGACACGGCCGTCTGATCTCAGATCAGACAGAGCCTGTACTATAAGTAACCAGACTATTGCTAAACATACTTATATTACTGATAAATTACGTTAAGACAGAGAATAAATGATTATGGTCACTCACACTAATGTTTTTCCCAAACAGACACGCATGCACGTACACACGTATACGTACAAGCAAACGCGCACGCAAACACGTATACGTACAAAGAAATGTACACGCACATACACTAAATCGCTGAGCATTTACAGTCAATTCAATAATGGTGTAATCTCATCTTAAAAAATATACTTTGCAATAAATGTGTCTGATTGTTGTTTTTGTGTACATGTATATTCGCGAAAATATTTGTATATTCTAAAACCAAAAGAAAGAAATGGCGATTCAGTTATGACAACTCACATTCTGAAATCTTCTAAGCTTAATAATGGGTACAAATTTAATTTTGTAAGTTTAAGTAGTATCACCAAGCTCACAAACACTCACATATATGATTATAATGACACATAATATAATAATAGTGTAAGCTTCAACAGAATACGATTGGAATGATGACACGAATGGTATAATAGTCGGTCACCTCGTCGCTTCCTACTTCACTGTGTGATCGACAAAGTTTTGCTCCGAGTCTGGGTGTTCTTCGAGTACATTTCATGAATGTTTGTAGTCATTTATGACACAGGAATATTCCCAGTGCGTCTTTAAAAATATACTGTTTGCTAAGTCAGTTCGTCTTATTCAACTACGAATGTATTGCATGAATTAATTAATATCTAAATAGATACAGGTAACCGTATAAAAATGTAATATTAGGGAATCAAATTTATTGCTAAATTAAAGGTGGGATCAGATTCACTCAAAAAAAACCACTGTTGCAGCTTCCTCCAATAATAATAATAATGGTACTTATGATGTAAAAACTAAACATACCCTGTACGCAGGGGACTTTACAAACAAAAATGCAACGGACACAAAGAGCACCTTAACCCAGAACAACAATTTGTAGATCAAAGCGTAGTCCCATGTGGATATTAAACCCACTACACTCAGGTAGATGACCACTTAGACCATATACATCTTAAATATAACACTGGAGAATAAAATATATGAAAAACTTACATGTAAGTAGCACTCAGTATAAAACAATCTTACATTGATCGATTTAATTTTCTTTGCGTTTCTTGAACATTGTCTCAATATTTTGGATACCAGTTATGTTGGGCCGCTTCAGCTTATGTTTAGCAGTCACCCGAGGGATGCCAGGTTTCTTGGGAGAGTTTCGTGGAGATCTCCTTGGGGTTGGGAAGGTGTCTGGCCTGGAGTGGCCTCCCATACCATCGTAGGAGATGTCCAAGGCAGAGCTGGTAGCAGATGACTGAATCTTCATCGGTTCCTTTCGGTGAAATATGCTGGTAGTCGTTTGGGTTTCCACTCTGTTCTTGTTGGCGTTCTTTATTAGACTGTGGTAGTTTTGTTGAGTAGGCTGTGAATAAGAATGGTTGTTGTTAAGATATTAATACAACTGATTATATGTGGCAGAACTGGAGCCAACAAAGTATTACTAAGTAAGACAATAAACAAGTAAGAGATTAAATAGTATTTGCCCAGTTTTGGTATTGTATTATCTGATATGTATCGGCCACTTGGCAAATGATCATAACTTTTGTTCCAGTGTCGGAAAAACTTGGTATTTAGTGATAAATTGTACCTTATAAGCAACAAAATTGAGAGGAAACCAGATCTGCGCTAGTTGCGTTACATGTTGAGATATATGTGTAGCTAAGCTGGTTAAACGGACCGTAGACCGGCCACCTATAAACCCTACAATGTTAGAACCAGTGGCAACAATTTCTGATGGCCATGCCAGTGTCGTTGACACTGAAATCCCGGTGCAATAGCAATGATGATGGGAAAATCAGGATTTTAAAATCCTGATTTTCCCATAATGCGTCGGAATCTTAACATACTAAAATTAAAGTTAAGAAATATGTAGCATTAAGCTGTGCATTTTTTTATATTTTCATCAACTTTTAGGTCATATTTTTATTTTCCCCAGAATCGAAAGATAATAAATAAGTATTTCGGACATGTTAACCACAAAGTCATCTAGTCCCAAGCAAAGCAGAGCTTGTGTTATGGGTACTAGACAACTGATAAAATATATACATATACTTACTATTCTTTTCTAAATACATACATATTACACATAGAAAACACCCAAACTCCGAAACAAATATTTGCAGATCATACAAACATTTGGTCCGACTCGGAAATCGAATCCGAGAGCTCAAGCAGAGCAGTCGCCACGCTACCACTGCGCCACCGAGGCAGTCGAAAGATCATTTAGTACTATCGGGTGCTAATAACTTGACTATGATTTTCAGCTTTCGCTCACATGCAACAGCAGTATTAGTGTATACAGGATGCATATAGAAGATTTTGGACCACTCTCTGATGAAAAGCGTGATTAAGAATCCAAACCGAAAGATTTGTAATTATTTCGATTATTTCATATTGAACTCACAATAAATTTATATTAAAGTCATATGTGTGAGAGAAATTATAGGTCCTTTAGGATGGAGGCACTGGCCCGTGTGCCCTTATAGTAAAGACGATATAGTATATTATTTGTTTTGTACTCATAGTACAAGCTGTTTAGTTTTGGGACTAGATGGCGCTGTGGGTTTGATGTCCAAAATATTACCATTAGTAATTTCATTCTCTCTACCTTTGATCCTTTGGCTATTTTAACTGCACCACGTTGAAGAGCCGTTAAACTTAGAAGGCCTCCTCCTTGCTTTAAGTTCAGATACGGTGAATCAGAATTTTGAATATTATTTACCAATGTATTCTGGAAATGAAATGTAAATATTAAATAATCTGGATCTGGAAATGTTAAAAGTTACTCAACAAATATAAAATAGTAGACGTACCAGTTCAATCCGTGAGTTGATAGCATGTTAAAAAATTAAAAATGTTAAACAAAATATTTTTTAACATTTAACACTCAACGTCATCTAGTCCCAAACTAAGCAGAGCTTGTATTATGAGTACTAGATAATTCATATAAATACATCTCTAATTTTATTTAAAAACACCCAAACTTCGAAACAAAAATTATCAGATCATATATTTAAGTGTTTTAATCGAATCCGAGACCAAACAAAGCAGTCGCAAGCGCTACTGCTGCACCAAACGGCCATCAACAGACGTAACTAAATACTAGTTATGTCAATAAAGTAGGTATCTACTTTATGAACCTACTTCGTGCGTCGTATGATGCTTTAGTAGATACCTATTTTACGGCCGGGACCGCGGCCACTCAGGTTAGTGAACTTAAATTACAAATGGTGTCTTGCTTTGTTTTAATTTTTAAGATATTTAGTTTGTTGCAAAATTTTATTTATTCAAATGAATTAATTTAACAATCCCAAAGTTTAACACAATACGTGGGAGAGCCACGCTCCGGCATGTATAGGCCGGCTCAACCGGAGTGATACCACGGCCTCACAGACAACCGGTGTGAAACAGCGCTTGCACTGAGTTTCATCGAGTGAGTGAGGATACCGGAGGCCCGCACCCCAATCCCTCCCCCTATTCCCGTCCACATCCCCCAAAGGCCGGCAACGCACTTGTGACACCTCTGGTGTTACGGGTGTCCATGGGCGGCGGTAATCGTTTACCATCAGGCGATAAGTCTGCTCGTTTGGCCGTTATACCGTAAAAAAAAAGATTAATGTAGTATCGTCCTATCCACCTAGATATATAATTATGACGCATAAATCACAGTTAATTGCACTAATTTCAATGAATTTAGGCAAGGCATATACTTTGATTCTTGAAGAAGGACAGAGGCTATTCTTTTTTATATATGAGCCAACCGAAGTGATTCTACTATCCTTGATGGAAAGCATGAGCAGAGACCAAGAGTAGTGGTCACCATATTCATTGCGAATGCAGACAATGGAACATGGTGACACTCTTACTATGGCGGCCTATTGGGATGCCGATATACACGCGGACGGAGTCGCGAACAAAAGCTAATACAATAAATATACAATTTAAGATACTTACGAAGCTGTTATTATTACTTGAACATGCCATCATGGCGTCATTCAGGCCCGGTGACTTCTGGGTTATATCACTTGTTTCCCATTTTCGAGGACTCTGACTTCGTGAGGTGGATTCTGTAGGAGATTTGTTTTTGTTCTTCCTAGGAGATGTTCTTGGCGATGTTGTTGGTGTTAGTTGAGCTTGTAAAGACTCGATTGTAGCTGCACTTTCTCTTAAATCAGTTTCCAATTGTCTGTAAGAAAAGTATGAATGAATTTATGTTCCTTTTTGTTTTTGACATGGCTTTGTATAAATAAATATTTCGGCGTTTGACTTGATACATTTCTCAGAAACGGGTATGTTCTAAAAGGCTTTGGTTGTTAGTTCAGCGATTGGAATCTTCCAGAACGGGTGGCATCTAATAAAACCGGCCAAGTGCGAATCAGAGTCGCACACCGAGGGTCCCGTACAAATCTGTAGGTATATTATACGATGTAACTAAAAATTAATGCTTTTCACAATTATTATTATTGAGTATATAATGTATTGAGCCGGCTCGACCGGAGTGATACCGCGTCCTTACAGAAAGCCGGTGTTAAACAGCGCCTGCGCTGTGTTTAACCGAGTGAGTAAGGATACCGGAGGCCCATAATCCAACCCTTCCCCTCATCCCCCTTCCCATCCCCCAGGGTATTACGGGTGTCCATGGGCGGCGGTAATCGCTTACCATCAGGCGATACGTCTGCTCGTTTGCCCACTATTCCATAAAAAAAGAAGAAAATATTTATGAGACAAATAAATATTTTATGCATGTTCCATATTACCAATGATGAAAACTTCTTTGTTTTTACTTACATGATTTTATTTTGAAGTTCAGCTTCCATCTTCTTGCCCGATGCCAGCTCCCTTTTAGCCGCATATAATTTATCTCGATATTCATTCTTTTTTTCCTCAGATTCACAAAGCGCTCTGTATAGCAAATATTATAATTATACCATAACAATTAAACTGGTTTTTAATCCCAAACGCAAAAAGAGAGGTGTTAAAAGTTTGATGTAGTTGTCTGTGTTTGTGTGTCTGCCTATTTCATCTTAGCTCTCAAACGGATGGATGGATATCGATGCGGTTTCCTTGCGATGGTTTTTAGCTATGTTAGAATAGTATCGGTCTGTGGCGACGTCCAACCACAATGCAAAACAGAAACAAACTACAGCTCCATCTACCAAAGATACGTCGAATTACGGAGTAACGTACTACACAACACTACTAATCCTAAATCGCGCAATAAAACTTCTCGCACCAATTGGCATATATACAACATCCCAACGTCAACCGTAGGGCAGTGGCCCGTCAGGCAAGATCACCTCGCCAGACCGGAGTATCCTCCCTTTGTGCTGGAGGGATATGATATCCGTTCCTCCAGTGTTACTCCGTAGTTCGAATGTATCTTCGGTAGATGGCACTGTAGTGTTTCTGTTTAGCGCTGTATGTGGAAATCGCTACAAATCCAACAGTGTAAGAGTATCAGCTCTTTTCCAAAATGGTGCAAGGCATTTTTGGCATATGATTATTCGATTAAGTACTTGCGTAGGGGGTTTTTTAAATTTTAGCTGGTAAGAGAATATTACCCTACACATATACGATACGATGGTCCGATTCCTAACTAGGCAAAGCCTGTACTATGGTAACCAGTCTGCTGATAAACATACTTATATATTTCTAAATACACCTCATTGGAGAATACTTGCAGATTATAAAAAACATTAGGTCCGACCCGGGACTCGAACCCGAGATCTCACGCACAGTACTAGCGTACGCTACCACTGCGCCGAAGAAGCAGTCTAATGACAAAAGGCAGCAGCGTAACTCATTACTTTGAGTTATCGCTCGATTTCACTCTTCATTAAATTTTCATACGCGGATTATGTATGAAAATCGTTTATTAAATACTCTTTAAGAAAACTGTTCAAAGTAACCTCTTAAGTGCAGTAGCGAACGTAGCAATTGTTCGCACATCTGAATAGCCCTGCAGCATCTGTTCAACATCGCCACTGGTCGCATTCAATATTGTCTGCATCCTGTGAAAATGATATTCATTATAGTTCAAGAATTAAACATACATATTCTCTCTCTCTATCGCTCTCACTCTCTCTCTCTCTCTCTTTCTTCCCGACTATTTCCACATGGTAGTAGGATCAGTCCAATGTCAAAATAATAATTAACTTTATAATCCATACTAATATTATAAGTTCAAAAATAACTCCGTGTGTTTCGCTTTCACGCCTAAGCGACTGCACCGATTTCAATAAAATTTGGCATGGATATACTTAAATTGTCGAGGAAGGACATAGGCTACTCTTTACAGCAATAACCGACATAAACGAAGGTAGAGCCGCGGGTATAGCTAGATAAATAAGATCATAAAGAAAGCCCTTTCTAATAAAATAACAAATCAAATTGTAACAAAAAACAAGGGTAAAGTGAAATTTGGAACCTCCTTTTTTTCAAGTCTGTTAACAAATAAATGTTCAGCAATAAAACCTTTTAAAAATATATCCTACTTCCTTTCAATATTATAAATGCGAAAGTTTTTGAGAATATATGGATGCTTGTAACTCTTTCAAAAACTACAGAAGAGGTTTATATGAAACTTTAGAATAATATAACTCATAGACATTTTATACAGGCGGAGCCGTGGTAGAAGCTAATATTGTTAGTTAATTAGTAACATTTTTTCTTGATTTCTGTAATTATGAAATAGTTACCCATTCAGTGTAGCCATAGTTTTCTTTAATTCTTCATTTTCATCTTTGTATGCCTGCGCCTCTTTGGCTTCCATTTGTGCAAAGAGCAATTCACCCTTTGCACCCTGCAACCTACTATTAACAACCACGAGCTGGTCTTCATACTTCTTTACTAGAGCTCTGAAATGAAAATATTTTTTTTTATAATAATGACAACGCTCGTATTAGAATTATGTGTCTTGGGGGACTTTAAGAATACACAAGAAACACAAAAAACACCCAGACTCGGAACCACAATTTGTGGATTGGGTTAACCATGTGGGGTTTGGACCCATAACACATTAAAGAGCGGCGGATTTAACCCCCCAAGCTCCCCACTCGACCCTAGCTTTGGTAGTGATCGTGTTCCCACACGTCGCATCCGTTGGTAATCTAGGACATTCCGTAAATCCGTAAACAAGAACGTGTTACTTCGCGTCTCATTGTAGACCATATAGGACGTCTGTAAGTAAGAGGTACGGTTTGATCGCGTTCACAGCTAGGTAGTGGCCCCACGCTGATTTCAGCACGAACAGAAGACTAACCTAAAATGGCAGTATTCGTGCTGTCATGTTTCGTTGCTGAGTGCTAGACTGGAGGCCTATTAATGCAAAAGCATCTCAACAGGCCGCCATAGTGTGGGTCACCATGATGCCTTGCTGCATTGGCTATGAGATTACCTCTACTCTTGGATTTTGCTCTCAGAGAGAGCAGTCTCTTTGGCAGGTACATGTATGTAGGTATATAAAAAAAACAGCGTCACATTAGTCGCATACTTAGGATACCCCGTCAGGGACCAACCTACGCAGGAATCAAGACTGCTAAGAGAAAGAATATTTTAAAAGTATTTTACATGTGGCCAGCATGTTAAATAATATTTCGGACATCTAACACATAGCGCCATCTAGTCCGAAGCTAAGCCGAACTTGTGTTATGGATACTAGACAACTGACATAAATACATACAAACTTTTTTTTGTAAATACCCTGCATATTATACATAGAAAATACTCAAACTCTGAAACACTTGCAGATCATACAAACATTTGGTCCAACCCAAGACCTCATCCCCCGCGTGGTCCGCCCCCAGGCGCCTCCATAGTGGTCAACTCGGTCCTCGAACCGGTTCGGGCTCAGATGAAATATCTGGGCCTGATCCTCGACGGTAGGTAGCTCTTCGTCGAGCACTTTCGGCAGCTTGCTCTCAAGCTGGTCGACACTGCCTCCGCCCTTGGGCGATTTTTTCCCAATCCAGGTGGAGCCAGTGTCACAACGAGAAGCCTCTTCATGGGGGTAGTCCGGTCTATTGCGCTGTACGGCGCACCGGTGTGGGTGTCGGTTCTGCCCGCCCAGAATAAGGCGCGGCCCTGACCGCCCAGAATAAAGTGCCCCTTTGGCGCCCTCAGAACGGTGGTATTGGCGGTCAGAGCCAAATGCCGACACTGCCCGTTATCGGCCTTGGCCGGAACACCGACGTGGGATTCGGAGGCGGAGATGCTCGTCGAAGTTTATCGACGGGTGGCTGAATTCCGTGCAGAGAGCGGTTTTCACCCTCCGCCCGGAAGAGGTACACGAGTGGTGTAAAGCCGCCCATCGAGCCACTATGGTTCGTTGGTCTTCGTGGCTGGAGGCTTCAAGTGCTGACTTCGCCGGCGGAACGGGACTCTTTCCTTCCAACTGACGCAGGTGCTTTCCGGGCACGGTTGCTTCGAGAAGAATCTGCACTCGGTCGCCAGGAGGCGGCGGAGAAGGCCCGGGAGGACGATCTCCATTCGGACCCGATCCGCCTACGACGAACCGGCCGGCGAAGGCGCGCCTATCAGCGCCTCATGCCGCCCTGAGTGTGGCCGCGGCTGGTCGGGACGGGTTTTTCCCTCCATTTGTTTCACAGACCAGCCGCGAGGGCGCTGTTACTCGTGTGCCGTACGTCGCCTAAATTGAGAGTTTTTAACATCAAACGGTGCTCGCTTCAGTGCGAGCAGGCGCGCAACTTGTGGTTTTAGTCGCTTCGATTCCAACACACAACCCCGCCGCAAACCCCGGTGGGGTGAAGGCCCGAGGGGGTTCCCACAAGCAAAAAAATATAAAAACAATTCAAAACTCTATTCTATTACGGCTAAAAGACACAGAAGGACTACTAACCGACAGTTATTCATCTCATATTTAACCATATTCATCTGACGTTCTTGCTCTCTGAACAAGTCTTTTTCCTTTCTCGCTTCTAGAATTGCATTGTCCAGCCTGCTTTGCAAAGATGCGTAATCTATAGCGTTTACATTGAAGATCGTTGGGTACACCCGGAACATACACCTCTCAGTCACTTTGTTTCTGCATTGCGGACAGGTTTTCGATCTGGAAATTGTGTTGTTCAGTTACTCAAAACGAAAGTGAAGATAAAAAAAAAATATTAAAAATAAAAATTTATTCTAGATTATGTGTACAAGATTTGGGTGTAACGTCTTAACATAAAATAAATAAACAGCAAATTTCTAAATAATTATACAATTAGAATCAAGTTTTAGTTATATCTTACCAAAAAATCACATTTCATAGACGCATTGTTACTTCAATATTTCAATTTAGTGATCTGCCTGATCTAGGTAAGATGTGTGTTTCAGGCAATAAAAAGTGATCTGAATATAATATACACCTAGTAGAAAACTGTCAGGTTAATCTGATATACAAAAGGGTAAAGTCATATAAATTAAGAGGCGTCACAAGTGCGTTGCCGGCATTTTAAAAAGGAGAACGCTCTTTGCCTGAAAGATCGAAGGTCGTATTGGTCCGGGAACACCCCAGGCAGTTTCATTCCATAGTTTTGTCGTGCGAGGTAGAAAGTTTCTCGAAAAGCGCACAATTATGAACTGCCAACCATCTAAATGATGGGAATGAAACTTATTCCCAGCGCTACAGTTTAGCCAATTTGAAACATCTTGGCAGTCAACGATTTGATTGCGCTTCGTTGGACGCGGTCCAGGGTTAGAAGCTAGTACTGGGTAGTAATAAAAACAGTAATCCATATGAGGCGAACTTGCACCTTATAAAGCAGAAGGCGGAGTGCAATACAGTCTCGATCTGTTGATTAACCCTTAAATAACCATACAAATAACCATGAAACTAAACTTTACTCGATATGTCGACACCAAGTATTCCAATTAATTATACAAAAAGTGCGTCATAAAACATAAAATTTAGGTAACATTCTATTTGTCAGTTTATTTTGTATAGGAACCAACATAGTACTTAACAAATTTTCAAGAAATATAGGCATGGCAATGCAACCATTTGTCACAGAGTAGTTTTGGTATAGGACTGTAAGTACCTACTTGTGCGAGGTAGAGGTAAGTCCCTAAATCAATTCCTAAATATGATAGGCCAATGCATCTTTGCAGCTGCCTCTCGCTGCCCATGTCGCAATAACGGTGGAAAATTATAAAATTCCTTTGAGAATATCTATTGAGTGTGATTATTGTGAAACTTAAATCATTTCGGTTTAAGTTTCACAAAAATAATATATGAAAGAATCGTGTACATTTAATAATTTTAACAAGAAAGAAAACGGGTGCCGGTGCCAGCTGAAGTGAAAACTTAAATAATAAAATAAAATTGTGCGTTTTTGATATTTTGGAGTGGTTAGGGAATAATTTCACACGAATTGCATTAATTAAAGTATTATAATTTATGTCAAATTCTTAACCTCCTCTTTTTTTTGAGTCGGTTAAAATTAATAAAATCATTAAAAAAAAGTCCGCAATAGCAAATGTTTATTTTCTAGTAACCATTACTATGGTAATATTTCTTCACACAATAAGGTTGCATGAGTTAGCTAGTACTGCATAAAAGTGCAGTGATAAACATCAGGTGTATAATCTGCTACTATATTATTAAATAATAATACTGTAATATTAATAATATTAGATGATCCACATAACATCATCCGCATCACTTCTTTCACGCAAAACACAATTTAAATAAAAATTACACAAATTGGTCACATTATTTAGAAAATTAGAATTATATATGTAAAATTCAGTACTCTATACAATACCTAAGCAATGTATACAATACCTGAAAAATGTAGGTAATGTGTGAAATGTTAATCTTATACTTTGCCTAGTTATTTTATGAGATGCCTAATGCGCAGCTATCTATGGAAACAGGTCAAAAGTAGTTCACTCAAACTCATCTAATCCAAATGATTCAACAGCAAAAGGACTTGGAAATCTATTGTGTATTGTGGATCTTTACACACTGCTGGGGGTATTCTGTACATTCAATATAATCTCATGTAGGGATTGTGTAGAAAACCTAGGCAAAGTAAGTAATGGACAATAACACACGTAATATTTCATACATTGAATTGTGTAGGTATTGTATGGAATATCTGAATTATACAGACTGCGCGTAACATATATAAGAGATAGCTGACCTTCTCAACTTCATCTGTGTAGCTATTCAATCATTCTCATCATCTATTGGTCTATGCACGTTGTTAACTATTCAATCTTAAGTACGCCAGCAAAACACACATTTAGAAAGAATGAGAATCAGTTGGAATTTTACCAATTCTCATTATTTTTAAATGTTTATCGTAGTATGTATTCTGAAACTATCTAACCCCTATATGTGGGGCAAGAATTATACCTAATTGGAGTAATATATTTGTAATGATCAAGTGTATCAGTGCCTGTCATGTATACACTTGTTTTGAATGCGACTGTTGGTCTAGTGGATATTAAGTTCAATTTGTACTCAGAGAAACAATTTGTTATCATCATGATTATCTCAGCCAAAAGACGGCCAAAAAATTTTGTATGCAGGAGGTTCCAGGATTGATAAATTGATCTTGTTACAATTAATTATAAAAAAATTACAAAAAAAAACCAAGCAAAGCTTGCTCATCCTGGTACTGTAATTTAAAGCAAAGACACTATACCCTGAAATACAGTTAACACTAGTTCAGGAGCCAGAGTATTCACATTACATATGTTACTCTATATTAATAATACTGTTATATATCAAAAGATACCTTTCTATCCACTGTACCAGACAATTTTGATGAAATAAATGGCCACATTTTAACGCATAAAGATTCTCATTTTTATTCACAGGGTCACTGCAGATTGTGCACATAACATTCATCTAAAAAAATTAAAATTAATTGAATACACAGTTAGTTTAATACACTTGTAGGTAACATTAAAATTCAAATTATTATGGCTAAATTATTATCAAAACCAGAAAGCTTTTCTTTCAATTACTAGTTGCGCGTTTTCAAAATGTAATTATTATGAAAAGAACCGGCAAGAAGCTCCTTAACGTGTATAATAACACAAACATTTATTCACATTATTGTACTTAGTAAGACAGATATTAAAGGTGCAATATTAATACCTTGGTCTCTTAAAAATGATTTCTCATTAAAAATTATTTCTCAAATTATTTATTTCAACACTTTGACTAGGTATTTTAATAATTGATTTATAATGATGAAGAAGGTGCAAGACACAAATGCATAGATCGATAGCACTTCACTTATATACAATCGATATTATTGATAGTTTATTTTATAAATAACATACTAAGGATAGGATATAATGTTGTGACAGAATCAAAACAGGTGATACGGCTATAAGGTAAACTGTTCGTGACAGATTGAAACAGAAAATATTTTTTCACACTAGACATGTAAATTGTCTATGATCCAGCCCAGTGCTGCCTCATTGACATTAGCATGTCACAACAGAAATCATAAAAAAAAGATATAAAATATATTGACACAGACCGCACAGTTGTTTCATACACATTTCGATAGTAATATACATATTATTATTGGAAAAAGAAAAAAAGGTAGACCAAAAAAACGGTGGGTGGATGATATAATCCCATTCGCTGGCGTGAACTGGATGAATACCGTCAAAAACAAGACTCAATGGAAGGAAATGGAGGAGGCTTTTACCCAGATGGGATCCAAACCTTAAATTAATATATATATATATAACTGTAAAATTGTACCTAAAATGTTTGGAATAAATAAGCTTTATTATTATATTATTATTATATACATATTAAAAGGATTAAAAAAATCTCAAGTGTATTTACAGGTCAGGTATATTACAGGTATAAAAAAAAGGTCGTCATCATTTACTTATGAGCTACGCTCTTGTTAACACAGCTTTATCCAGTTTTCCCTATCAAAAACCTTTTTCTTGACCTCCTTATACGTCGCGACCGCCACTTTTAAATAATCTGGTCTATATAATTGTGTCATGGTCTTTCTCTTTCTCTCTTTTCTTTTATTATTCTCTCTATGATGTTACTTAAATAGCTATCGTGACGTATGAAGTGGCCTACCATATTGCTTATCATTTCTATAGTATATACCCGCAGCCTTTTCTATTTCATTCTTTCTAAAACGTCTAAATTGGTATTTTTTCCAACCAGCTGATTATTTCCATTCATCTCCAGCACCAAATTTCATATTTGACATTTGATATCAGTAGAATATCGACAGTCGAATATTATTTGGCTTCCTAAGTACTTAAAAGCTTTAAACTTGTTCCAGAACTGTATTATTAATAAAAAGCACAACTAAACATTTATATGATATTCTGCTAGCCGATTACGCACAGTAGAAAGAGACGTGGCGACCGCTCAAACCAGTAGGCCTACCGTGTTGTCTGTATTATGTTTTAATTACTTTATTGTACTTATATCATATTCACATGTGTTACATTTAAAAAAATATTCTCATTTGAATTATAATACAATTCACCTAACATGAGAACATACAAATGACTAATGAAAAATATAGTTTATTTTAAAAGCGATAATTTAGTTTAGACTAACTCGAGTTTTTCGCCAAATAACAAGATAATGTTTATTGTTCCAGATTCTAAACAACAGAAGTTGTTTTCTTAAGTCATCCCGTCTCAAATATTCCTAAAAGAAACTCTGTTAATGAAAAACCATATACCCAATACATAAAATTAATTGCTTGAGTAAATAAGCCCCTCTAATTACATCGACTATTGACAACTATTTATGATTGTCATGTGCAGCCAGCCAGCGTCCAGCGAAACTAATATATCGGATTTTTTCTTCTTCTTTTGATGATATGGCAATCAGCCGGATCAGCTATTTCTGCCAATGTCAAGTATTTCAAGTCTTCAATTCTAAGTCTTCGAGTCTTCAAGTCTTCGTCATGATGGAATTAATGATAAAAAAACATAAAAAATGTGGATGGCATGAAACGGGGACCGTCTTTCGCAAAAACAAAAACCGATCTCCATCGGATTTTTTCCGTAATACTGTCAAAGTGTTGTTCTTAGACAGCTTCACAATTTTGACGTTTGAAGCGTTAGTTACAATCTTTGCATCGCTAATACTGAAAAAAAAAACAATTTCAACTTTTTATTAATGGCTCTATGGTGTGACCACAATTTTGCTACTGGCATGTTTTTGAAAAAAAAAATCTATTTAAACCACTATAATGTTTCGCCGCTATTTGTACACGGTGATTCAATTGATGTATTATGTAAACTATATATTTATGTAAACTGTTATATCTGTTGTACAATAAAGTGTATTCTATTCTATTCTATTTTATAATGTTAACTGTGGGTTGTCTTTATGTACCTGCCATGGTGGATTATTTCATAGATATTTTTAAGATATTTGGTTTGATAGTAATAAATTTTAATCTATCCATCAGATTTAGTCAGTGTTTGCAAATTTTTTTATGGAGTAGGAGGCTAATGAGCATGCGTATCGCCTGGTGGTAAGCGATTCCTGCCGCCCATGGCCTATGATTAAATTCGACGACATTCTTACAAGTTCAAAAGTGAATTTGTAAAAGTGTGCCCGTGTTTGCATTCAAAATGATGGAGGACATTTTGGGCAACAATTAAACATATTACTTGTAGTAATTAGTATTAAGCTGGGTCTCCTGCGACACTTTTATGTGTTTTCCATTAATCTGTATAGTTCAGGTATCCTATACAGTACCTAGGCAAAGTATAAAACAACTGGCTAGTCTAGTCCAATGTATGAAATATTATGAATATTAGACATTTGTGTTTTACATACTTTACCTAGGTATTTGAGACTCACTAAGATACTCAGATATCAACGCACAGCCCAAACCGCTAAACCTAGAATCCAGAAATTTTGCATGTAGGTTCTTTATGTGACGTAAGTGAGCACTAAGAAAGGAATTTTGGAAATACCACCGCTAAGGGGATATAGGGCATGAAAATATCTATTTCCGTCCGAGCGAAGCCACGTGCAAAAGCTAGTAAGTAATATACACAATGAATAACCGAAACTCACATGTTTTTATTTGAATAAAAAAAAGTATAACCTTATAACATCATTCGTGGTAAATTCAATATGAAGAATTTTTATTGAATTTTTGTACTCTGACAAATTATTGCATAATAAAATTAAGCCGCGTTGATTTATTACGCGCTAACTTGTTAAGGATTTCTTTTTAGTTCAAAGAACCCTGTGCAGCTGCGTAGAGTAATCGCCTCCACGGCAGTCCTCTATCGGCTGTATCATGGGGACTGTACTGAAGAGATTTTCCAACTAGTTCCCCCTTCTCCTTTCAACTACAGGACAACACGTGCTGGCCTTCGATGTCACTCTTATGCCGAGAGATTAAAACACGGAACTCACTACCACCGCATGTGTTTCCGTCCCTTTATGATCCCGGGTCCTTTAAGCCGGCCGTGAGAAAGGATCTCACTTGGCAGCTATAGTGAGGGTAACCATGCTGCTCTGTCCAAATTCGCATTGAGGGTGGTGACCACCACTCTTGGATTCTACTTATGCTTTCTATCAGGCAGAGCAGAGTCATTTTGGTAGCTTGGACGATTGTAGGCACTAATTAAAACTATTCTGTGTTTCTTGCATAGTAATTACTCTATTTTATTTTATACTTAGCAGTATTAAATGTATGGGTTAATTTCTAAATATAAAAATCTTAGTTTTAAACATATATGTATAAATAAAATATTGACATAACTTTTATAGAAGGAATGTACATAAAACTCAATAATATTTCGGAAATGTAACACACAACGCCGTCTAGTCCCAAACTAATCAGAGCTTCTGTTATGGTCTGACATATTAGTCTGTAACCGGGACTTGTGAAACCAAAATCTGTGGTTAACTGGCAGATATGTTCAATATAGTCTATCAGGAACTTTATCGGAAAGTGATGAAACTGGCCTTAAAGTTTAATCAGGTCTTATGAGCGTAACCTTATAAACTCGTAATAAAAGTTGGTCTAAGATTCAGTTCCGATGTATGCTATCATATAAAATACATTTTATAACATTTATGAGCATTTTGTCAAAACTTTTATTTTAAAAATTCTAATTTACCCTACATAAACACAGAGCAATAAGACCGGGAGTACACCCAGGCGTTCCCTTTTGTCAAAGTATAAGCCCAAATGGACCTTTGCTAATGTAAAGGCCCATTTAGGCTTAGTCAGTGTAATCACTGTCATGAGTTTATGTTTGTGTGAAATAATGAATGTAAAATATGTATGTGTGAAGAATAATTACAGACTGTTTTATATCGGAAAAAGACGCAATGGCTATTCCCCTCCAGTCCGTGTGGCTGTGTTGCTCAATGACATTATCAATTAACAAGTTAATACTAAGCTTATTCATCAAGCTCCTCCATTTTCTTATAAGCCTTTTTCAGTTCTTCCAACAGCGTCTTGACTTGTGACTTTTCCACAAGTAGTTCACGTTTCTTTTGTTCTCCTGTGAAGACATCATCGCTGTGCATCGTAAGCGTTATCATATCTACAGTGCCTTCTGGACCAGGAGAAGCGGAGACGTCCGTCAGCTTATTTACTGCAATAAAAAGACAATATTATATACGTACACGTCCTAGAGTCCAAACGGCTTGTCTTTATTTATGTGAGTGGTGTCAATAGGTTGCGACGATCCTAAATTGAATGATTTCCTCGATTTCGTTAATTTTTCGAAATCCCCTAGGACTGCCCGTAAGAGCTAATGTAAAACTACCTTTACATTACGAATACATACATTCAAAACCTTTTCATACTAGGTTTTTAATCTTTGCAAAATATCAAAAGTATTATTTACCTCTATTTAACTAATTTCGTCAATTTATAACTTTTACATAAAGAATTCTATCAGTTATTTACATTAAATTTCACAATAAATTCATGTCCCGACCGACCTGTTCAAATTTAAACAGGTTCAAACCTGTTAAAATTTTCATAAGATAAATAACGTTAATTTTTTTATGTTTATGCGAATATATTTTACTATATGTTACATGTTGTAACGCGCGTAGTTAAGATGGCGGCAGAGCAACACAATATATCAGCACGATCTTATAATATTATCCAATGCACATCAACTAGAACGGTTAAGATATGAATGTCCCCGTATTACTCCAATCCACGCCATTTTATAACATCGGACACGTCCAATCATATTAAATATTAATTCCCAAACTCAGCAGAAAATATTAAACATTGTTTATCATAATTATTCTAGTGATTATTAACATACAATTATTATTTGATTATACAGCATTGTGTAACATTAAAGATTTATTAGGCTGGAAGTAACATTGAATAAAAAGAGTACAGACGTCATTAACAATATTTGTAAGTAGCACCGGAAGCTGACAAGCGGAAGGTGCCATGATATGAATATTGTTTAATATAAATCAACCAATTTCTTGATTATTAAGGTTATATTTTATACGAAGTTGGAATCGTTACTTATGACACGGTGTAACTGTTTAAACTATTTTTAAATAAAAAGTACAGTATTATCATCAGAATGTGTTTTCATTTACTTATTAGTGGAAATCGTTCGCTATGACAGGAAAAGCCGACTAGAAAAGAATAGAATAAACTTTTTGTTTTTTTTGTTTGTTTTTGTATTGTACACCAATTGATACAGTTATATTTATGAGCTAAACAATATAATGACTATGTACAAATTGACTGTAGAAACACAAATTATTGAAATAGAAACAAAAATTAGTATCAACGTAAAGCCGAGATTTAAATTTTTTCTAAAGTTATTATTACGAATCGTAGACCAATCTAACTCCTGTATCACGAAGTTCATGGTAACAAATTACTTGATATAATGAAATATTTTCTGATTCCCTTCAGTATCGTTATATTGAGGTTGCACTGTATCTATAACTTATCAAGAACCTTCTTGTGGGGCGTGTATAAATGTACACAGTGTATTTGATAGCACACTGTGTTTTCCTGCAACCAGAATAATGTGTCGACAAGTTGCGTTTATTCCGAATTTTAAATAGAAGTAGTATTTAAAATAACCTACTGTGTTTAAAGTGTATTATTTTTCGCATTATTAACTCTGATACTAAGACCTGGAAAAACTTACTCATAAACCCATTAGCCTCCACATGCGCAATATGCTCCGGCCTATAGTTGTCCACTGCATCAGCTAAAGCAGAAGCGTGAGCTCTTGGAACGCCGAGCACTAGCAGATCGCGCGTCAGTTGCGCCCCTCCACATGCGCACGCGCAGGCCTGTTGGACCACCCAGCGAATGACAGCTGCAGCACGGGCGCATTCATCACGGGATGACAGACTTGTGTCTTTTAAGATCTCCATGATTCCATCATCCTATAAAAACAATCATTGATATAAGGACTTCGCCCGCATGTATGTCGGTTATCGTGACAAAAAGTAGTCTATATCTTTACCTTCCAAGGTCCAAACTATCTCTATACCGAAATTCACAGAAATTGGATTACAGACGAACAGTTACTTTCAAATATAATTTGCTTGAAACCTTAGTGTGTAATAAAATTAAATCAAATGTCAGGCTGCAACGTGTGTATTTATGTATGTATGTATATGTATGTGTGTATATGCATGTGTATATATATATTTTATATATCTAATGTTATTTCACTGTCCAATGCATAATATCACTAATGTGTGTTGTATGTAATGTTCTCAAAAGTGTTAAACCCTGTTAATGATACATTACTACTATGTGGTAAATGTCGTTGATGGCACAATTATCCACATTTTTATGTAATTAGTACTTATACCCTTGTATTGTGTTGTTTTATGTTTACCTAAAAAAATAAAAAAATATACTAATATGCTAGAGACCCGGTCTGGCTTCGCACTGAAGTCTATGAAATTATTGATTTCTTCTACTTCAGTATATATATATATTGGGCCGGTGACTAACTTACGTAACGTAACATTCAAGGTGAGTGTGTTCGTTGCGGCACTACTTGACTGACCTGACGTGGCGAGCAGTATGCTCGAGCGCTCAGCCTTTGAGTGTGCGCATACATATACATTATACATATAAACCTTCTTCTTAAAGCACTCGGACTATTGCGGATGCGTGCTTTAAATAGTTGATCTAAGCGAAAAGACAGCGGAAGGGATTTAGATAATCTCTCAATACATAAAATTTTTGTGTCGCGGTGTTTGCAGTTAAACTCCTCCGAAACGGCTTGGCCGATGCTCAAGAAATTTTGTGTGCATATCAGTTAGATCTGGGAATCGGTTTACCGGTCAGCTAGTATTTTATAATATGTAAAGATTAAGTATAGAGTTAGGATAGCATAGAAGTATGGATTAGATACAATAATTTGGTGGAGATACGCGATATTCGTGGGGTGACGAATATTACAACCCCTTTTTATCACCTCGATATCGTGAATGCCGATTAAGGGAGCAAATTACCCAGAACAATAGTACTGCGAAGAGAAGTTAAATGTGACACAAGACCCTATATCAATCCATTTGGTCAGCGTGGTATACGCAAAACAAATTTGACATTCTTAATTTATTTATTAACACTTAATGCTCATGTTTTACAAAGGCGGACTTAATGCCTTGAGACATTCTCTTCCAGTCGACCTTCAGGTGATGTAGAAACAGGATGTGGTGGTCCGAAAGTGTTAATAGCAGCAGTTCCCGGATCCCTTCCGTCCCCGTCTCAGACGCAGAGTGGCACATCGGGTAGTTTTAGTCGGTTCGATTCCGACACACCGCCCCGCCGCAAACCCTGGTGGGGTGAATGACCGAGGAGGTTTCCACACGTAAAAAAAAGTGAAAGGAGATTGAATTTTGTAAGTAAGAGCTAAAACTACATATAAATGATATACATAATCCATAAATGAAATTAGATTATTAAATATATACTATGTATGTATATATACAAAATACACATGAATTTAACATACACACAAATAATACTATACATAGGTTTACAATCATCATCACAAATACAAATCTCGCAAGATTGAGAGCCGAAACACTTGTTACTTATTAATTACACGCTGAAAATGTATATTTCAGCAGCATGTATTACGGCTGTTGTAACGAGTTAAAATATTACTATGTTAAAAAGTTTATTGTTATTTGTTTGTTTTAACCCACTACGTTTAGTCTATGTATGTTGGTATATTCCACCGTAGAACAAACTACTGAACCGATGTTATGAGTTATCAGTGGCCTAAATGACTTAGGCTATAGAGCGCAAGATCATCTCGCTACGCCATACCAGACCAGACCATAGTGTTGGTCACTATACTGCATTATCCACCTTTTCATTGAGAATGTTTACCATGTCTATTGGATTCAACTCATGCTGCCCATCAGACATAGTAGTCGTTTTGGTTGCTATACTTAAAAAAAGCTATTACTCGGGTTGTAATTTTTTACCCGTCTGCGAAAGAAGGTGGGTTATGTTTTTTGAACGTATCTATGTGTGTATACTTCTTTGGCACGCCCAAGAGCCTAAACGATTTGTCGTATTTTATGTTAGTGGTGTCAAAAGATTCGTCTTGGTCGTGAATGACACTGGGTACATTAAAACTAAAAAAATATATACATTCGATTTTCTTATAATAATTAATTACTTATTTAAAATTCTTGTAACTTACTGTAATAAATCCCCTCTCTACTTTACATGGTGTTAACCCCCTGAAGTTATATAAATAATACAACTCATATAAATTGAAATTAATGGAAATTAAGTTTATCATCCGTGATAAGGTTACCTTACTTAACTATTTCAGAACACAATTCAATTATCCTGATAACAAAGGGAGTGTGTGAGTCCATCAAATGGACTAAGACATCAAAACAAATTGTCAAAGGAAATCGCATAACAACATTGTAACAGAATAACTTGGGGTTTGTTGCGACTTGAAATAGAAATGTTTCTGCGATCTCTGGTAATGTATCTTTATTTTATTTCTTTCACGTGTTACAAATAAACACAGTATAAGATCAATGAACCAATGGGAACCTATCTGTAAATTTTATATACTTAGAAATATCTACTCGTATTTCTAAATTGCTATAGATACAAGAGCAATACCACCTTCAGACATTCAAGAAAATAGTGTAAATTCCTCTTTCTCCTTCTTAAAAAGCCTAAAATGACGCCTCAGATGTTTATGGCCGGCGATAATCGCTAACCATCAGGCGACCTGTCTGCTCTTTTAAACCCTATTCCATAAAAAAATATAGAATCGATAAAATGGTCACCATCTTTAAAGATCTCCAACGGTCCCTCACGAAATAGGATAAACGAGGAAAAAGTACACTCATTTTGTTAGATAACAATTTTCAAATTTAACCTTTTTGTAGGATTGATCACAGACTGACAGACATAACGAAACTAAGTACTTATATAGATTCTTTTTTGGTTATCCTAACCTAAAAGGAACCTATAGGACCTTAAAAAGCAGCCAATTTAGTCAACAGCTTATCGTAAAAAAGGTAGGAGGTACAAATGCCTTTTTCGACTGATAATCAGAATACGTTTTTTTAGAAGGTAGTTAAGCTCCTTAATAATTCAATAACCATGAATGGTCCTTTCAGTAAGACAGTTCTGAAGTTCATAAAGCTCGGTCCACCCAATCTTGGTTCGAATCGAACGTTCCTGACTTCATCAGAGCTGAAGACTGGCTGTCATGTAGGCATAATCTTAATTCACTGGTTTATGATTTATACTCAGTTTTAGAGGATAAGGCTTGCTCTAAACGCGATGATAATTTATAGTCCCTAAATCAATGTATACGATTGGCAGTCAAGAATTTTCCCATAGAAAGAGTACGTGCTGCTATTGAAAACTGGCCTCAACGTTTAAAGGATTGTATTGCGGCTAATGGAGACAACTTTGATTAAGCGTTATAAATTTTTAATGAGTTTTATATTAATGTAATAAACTAACACATATTATTACTTTTGCAATACTAATAAATGTTACGTAAAATAACAAAAATGTTGTTTTTCTTTGTAACAATATTTATCGCAAGACTAAGATTTAAGTATGTGAGTTAAACGCTGCCCCCTAATATTTCGGAGTAATAAATAGATTTAAATATTAGTCACGGTCGTCTGATCCCATATTACGCAGAGCCTATGTTATGGTAACTAGACTACTGATATACTTATCTATAATATTTGTAGATTTTTTTATGGAATACATATGGGCAAACGAGCAAGCCTATCGCTTGATGATAAGTTATTACCGCCGCCCATAGACAGCCGCAACACCAGAGGCGTCAAAAGTGCGTTGCCGGCCTTTGGGGGATGGGAGCAGGATTTGGGGTATAGGCCTCCGATATCTTCAGTCACTCGGTAAAAACAGTACAAGCGCTGTTCCAGCCGAGCCGGTCCATTCGTGACGAAGCGTGGCTCTCCCACGGTAAGTCAAAACATAAAGAATTTTTTTAAGACATATTTGGTACATAGCTTAAGGCAATCTGTGGTTCTGTTTAATTGAAGACTGCAGATTAGGAACCACAGTAGTGTGGGTCGTCATGCTGTATTGTTTGTTTGTGACCACTACTCTTGGATTCTGCTTATACTTTCCATCAGGCAGAGCAAATTCACTTTGGAAGGCCCACATATAAAAAAATGGCGACAACACCGTTTTAAGCACAACCGGTTTTTTCGTGTTGCCTATTTCATATCACTTACTGAAGTTCTGGCGAATACGCACACTACCGAAATAATATTTAACTTCAGAATACTTCGATCTAATAGTATAACAGTTGGTTATTTCACATAATAAATGAAAATGCAACTTGGCAAAGTATATATCTTATAAACATTTGAGGCGGGATATTGAATATTTACGATTTACTTACAAAAGACCCTGAGGGATTGTTAAAAATTCTTTTTACTTAAAGTACACTTAATACCAATGAATAAATGTAAATACATTGAATATTAATTTTCGGGAAATTTCTATCAGGTCGTTTGTTTTAGACAGAATATGTTTTTGCTTGTATTAAGGCCCGTTATTCAGGGCCAAAGAAGGCCTTAATTAAAAAGGACTATACTATATTATTAAAAAATTCAACAATACACTTAGTATTGTAAAATTCTTGCTTGACATGTCACACGCTAATGTTGGAGGTAGATGAGATGAGCCTATTTATTTCGTACAGAATTATATATGCATTAAAAGACTCTTTGATCAAAAGTCAGAAGTGCATTACCAGCCTTTGAGGAGAGGGTGCACTTTAAAGTTTTAACTGTTCCATTGGTCCGGAAATGTTGCAGTTTTATCTCCTTAATTTCATATTTTGGTTATTGAAGTAAAACAAATACAGTTGAAATACCACAGACTACTACTGGTTACTACTGGTCCCGTATTTCATTTTTTTATGGACTACTGGGCAAGCGAGCAGACGTATCGCCCATGGACACCCGCAACTAGAGGTATCACAGGTGCGTTGCGGCCTTTGGGTGATGGGAAGGGCGATATTTAAGGGGATGGTGGGAATTGTTGGGGTATGGGCCTCCAGTATCCTCACTCACTCGGTGAAATATAGTGCAGGTGTTGTTTCGTACCGGTTTTTTGTGAAGCCGTGGTATCATTCCAGTCGAGCCGGTCCATGCATGTCGAAGCGTGGCCCTCCCATGGCAGACGTTACGTTTATTTTTATCGCCTTGGTTTACAACTCTATTTATGCAAGATTTTTATTCATATTGTATAAAGAACTGTGAAAAGCAAACAGATTGGATGATTATACATGTAGGAGCATTCATCAACAAGCCATTACGTCCCACTGCTGGTCTCGTGCCTCCTCTCAGGAGAGGGTTAAGGCCATACGTCCCCACGCTGGCCGAGTGCGGGTTAGGGACGGGAAGGATTATTATTTGATCATTATTGAAGTACATGTGTATCTGGTAACTATGCAATTTTCATAAAATATTTTGTCGGCCGTAGGATGGCCTGAAGATCTGTTACACAGGCTTCGAGCCTAGTATAGACTCTAGCTCTCACTAGGAAGTTTTTTAAAAACTGTCATGTAACTTAAATTATACCTTTCATGTGAGAGGAAATAAAGTTATTATTAATTTTGTGACTTTTCTATGATGCAAAGAAATCAAGCAAAAAATGTCTTTTTTTAAATAACGAATTCTGATTAGTAAATTAGAATCACATATTATAAATACTCGTAGCATGACAAATACATTTTACTTATGATTCACAGCATCCAAATTCTCCTCATTTCATTATTTGCTATCTATAGGGCAATAGAAAACTGGTTAAAGAACAAATTGGAACAGTATGAAAATATGATGAAATTCTATTCAGTGTACGTGTCAGCCAGTACGTGTGACAAATATCTACCAGCAGACTTTTATTCTTGTCAGACGATACCTGATTATTGTATTATATCAAAATTGGAGATATTCTTCGTAATATCCTACTTAGTAAACGACCTTAACTCACATATTGTTCAGAATAAACTAACACTCTTCAACAGTCGTCAGCGGCCTTTAATTAATTCATTGCTCGACATATGTCTCTCTTTTACCGTGGGAGAGTCACGTTTCGGCATGCATGGACCGGCTCGACCGGATTGATACCACGGCCTCACAGAAAACCGGTGTAAAACAGCGCTTGTCCTGTGTTTCACCGAGTGAGTGAGGATACTGGAGGCCCACTTTCATTTGATACTCATATTAGGTGGATTGATGAGGAATATGTACGCCGCCATTTGTTACGGCGGCCATTTTGGATTAATAATGTTACTAATTAAAAAGATTATATGGTCATCAGAACTAAAGGTAAAATTAGAAGTAAAATTCGAAAAAGCTCAACCGGAAATCGGGAAGTGGATCAAATTTAACTTGCAAGATTTGATTACAGAAAAACATCGGGACAGGTGAAACTAAATTAAAGCTTGTAAAAAGAAATGAAAATAATAAATTCAGTATACTTACAGGTTGTTCCTCCATCACATGTTGCAGTAAGGTCCTGAACAAAGTGGAAGGGAGGCTGCCAAGGGCGTGCAGTGCTGCCAAAGCCCATAGTGGGCAGTCACCATCCGAGCAGAACTTGAATTTCTGTCAAATAACAGATATATCTACTTGAATATACGCAAAATACAGTACATAGTTTTTCCTCGTAAATTATCCAACATTAAAGCTGTTTTATTCGTGATAAGCCCCCAAAATATTTTTATCGATCGGTTCATAAATGAATGAACTCTGAGGTAACAAATATGAAACCTTATTTATTCGAAGTCAGTTTTAAAATGGTTTCAATAAGAACTAGATTAAAAAAGCCATTTCAAAGTCTATGTTCACCCGTACAAGCTTAATTAACCCGGAGTGTCTAATTAAGGCCTGCAGTCAAAGACGGAACATGTGTAATTTAAGATGCGATAGTATGAAGGAAGGAAGTCTTAATGTATAGAAGATAAGTTATTGACTGTGGCGCCGCCCGTGTATGTCTGTTATGCCGGTAAAGCAGGGCGCAAACGCAGACACTTTTGTGTCTTGTGGCAGATACAAGCTACCGATTAATTTTTGATTTTTATAGAACATGTATGAAATAAGCCACTCCCTTAACAACATTTTTTGCCAGCTGCTTCCACTTAACACTTACTCATGACGATCAAAAAGTGTTCGGTGTCGGTTACTGGAAACTAAAAGTCGTCAGTTGAAGAAACAAGCAACATAAACAAACCTTACAATTGTACTGAGCTGTACAAACGGAGGAGTTGCATGCGGTGTTCGTCTCCTATGAGCGACACAACCCACGCACACTGAACGTCGACGTTCATTGTGAGATTGATGGAAAACAAGCGGCTAATTGTGGCCAAGAGTAGTGATCGGTGACTGTATCCGATCACCGCTACATGACACAGTAACTACAGTGCCCTGTGATGGAATGCCGTGTCGGCAACAAAAAGTGTCTACGTTTGCGCAGTGGCTAAAGAATAGCCTATATCCTTTATCAAGATTCAAAGCTAAGCCAAATTTGTTTAGAGGTTAAGCGGTGAAATCAAAACAAACAGAGAACATTAGTATATTACTGTGGATACAATTCATAAAAAATTATTGAATGGTATTAAAAGAAAAAAAATTCAGCGCAGGTATTCAAATAAATGAAAAGTTTTTAGAAAGAAACAATGATTTTCTCACTCAAACTTTTCTCTATTTAGCAGCCCATTTGTTTAGCAATTAAAATGCCAGATACAAACACACAATATTAGAAAACAATTAACTTTCTTTTAATTAAAATCTTTTTATTTATAAATTAAAAATTTGAAATATTTTTCATCTCAAACAAATGAAAATAACATTACTGTTTAAACGATGTTAGACATGAATTATCTAAACAACATATATAACTCAACCCACTCATTTTTAGGCAGTTTCCTTTTACTTTTTCGTCCTACGCACTCCATACGTCGACACATCAATTTAGTTGGTAATAACATCCCACTACAACAAAACAGCGAAGTATGGTATGCTATAACCTTTGCAGTGACATTGAATTACTCACCATGTCTTGTAATGTATTCAAACTGCGATTTCTGAAACAAAATAATGGTACGAGTTATAAAATTAACATTTAAATATCTCTATACCCTGACTTAAAGGGTTGAAGCTATATAAAGTATGGACAATTTAATTTTACATGTGTTTTAATGGTATTGTTGAAGTGATTTCTGTATGTACTGAGTAATATGGGGAAGTATGTTCTACGAGAGTTGTCGCCACATCAATAATGTTAAAAATATGTGCTTTATTATCGTTAATTAAATGAAATGTGTTTAAATAACTAGTACATAAGTACTAGTTATTTAAACACATTTCATTTAACTAACGATAATAAAATGTCTGAAGTAAGCTCAGACATATGAATGCCTCGGTGGCGCAGTAGTGGTGTATGCGACTGCTGTTCATGAGGTCTCGGGTTCGAATCCTGGGTCGTACCAAATGTTTATATGATCTGCAAATATTTGTTTCGGAGTTTGGATGTTTTCTATGTATAATATGTATGTATTTACAAAAAAAAAAGAATTTATGTATTCATATCAGTTGTCTAGTACCCATAATATAAGCTCTGCTTAGTTTGGGACTAGATGGCGTTGTGTGTTAGATGTCCAAAATATTTATGATTATTATTTATTATATAGGTGTCTGAGCTTACTTCAGTATATTTTTATTTTGGCAAATTTCTTAAAAATGAATCCCAGCATTGATTGATTTTGACCCCGAAACCTCCTGTATGCAACTTTTATTTTAAGTCGTTGGTTATACAGTATCAGGGGCGGATAGCGTACGAAGATACTCAGTAGTAGCGAATGTGGGACGCACACGCTGCTTTCGTCCAAACAGGTAACTTTGAAACCAATCAATTACTGTCGGAGATATGTTGATAGAGCGCAATATGCCAAGCATGATGTGGAAATCTACACTATTAAAAGCATTGTTGAAGTCCAGTAAGGAAAGAACTGTGAGGTTTCCATTCTCCATGCCTCGCCTGATGTCATCCGTGACACTGACCAACGCACTCACCGTACGTACCTGCACGAAAACCTGATTGGAAAGGATTTAGGAGTTGATTTCTATTGAGGAATGAATTCAATTGGGTGTGAACAAGACGTTCTAAAACTTTTGAAACAAAAGGCAATATGGAAATAGGACGATACTCGGAGAAGGATTTAGTTTAGTTTAGTTTAGTTTTGTTATTGCCCGTAGCGTGCTAATTTTCCCTCGTTTTTGAAACATTCTTCATTAGTGCTGCGCTCCTATTGGCCTCAGCGTAATGATCTATAACCTATACCCTTCCTATATAAATGGGGTAAAATTGAAAGAATTTTACAAATCAGACCAGTAGTTCCCGATGAAAGATACATCATTAGTGCTGCGCTCCTATTGGTCTTGGCGTGATGATCTATAGCCTTCCTTGAAAAATGGGCTATCTAACATTGAAAGAATTGTACAAATTTGACCAGTGGTTCCCGAGGTACAAACTCTTCAGCTTTTTATATTAGTACTATCTTTTATTCGCGGCTCTTCCCGCGTATATGTCGGTTATCGCTATAAAAAGTAACCTATACTCCTTTTCAGGAATCAAAGTAATCGGTGCAGTGGTTTAGTAGTAAAAGCGAGACAGACAGATAAATTTACATTCGCATTTATAATTCAAATAATGATGAATAAGAAGAGATAATGAATTTTGTAAGGTTCATTATATGTTTTGTTTTATACAACAGAATTTTAGCCATTGCACAACTGCCCTAGTGGTTTAGGTTCTGTGTTGAGCAGTTAGTCAGGATAAGTGATTTTTATATGTTTTTTTTAGATCATAAATTGACTGGAATAATTCGTGTTTAAATAGAATACTTTTTTCAAATACTTAGTTCTAAATTACATAAACAACGATATATCATATATTAGGAAGTAGGTAAATCAAGTTAACTCCGGATAGACAGTTGAGAACAGTCCAATGGAAACTTTCACGGAGTTATAACATTGGCATTAAAGCCTTCATTCAAGTGAACACAATGAGCTTGTGTTGACTGCCTTCCATATTAATACAAGCGATCTATTGGCGGCCATCTTGGAATAATACCTTTTGTGATACAATAAAGTCGATCGTTGCTAAAGAACTCTAAAAATATATGTTCTATTTATTTAAATTTTGAATCGAGGTTCGAAATTTGAATTAATTAAAAATCTGGCAGATTTTAATGTAGTTTCCAGCAATGAATATTGAGATTCAAGAATATGGTTTTTATGTATAATATGGCAAAGGACATCTGAAAACTTTAAGGATTTCTGTACAAAGCCGTATGTACGATTCCGTACATACTAGTTTTTTTTAAAAAGAGTATAATCTAAAACCCTGCCACGACAAAAGAAAACGGCGCTGAAAATAAATACAAATAAATAAATGTTTCGGACATCTAACACACAACGCTATCTGGTCCCAAACTAAGCTGAGCTCGTATTATGGTTACCAGACAACTGATATAATACATATATGCTTTTTTTTGTAAATACATACATATCATACATTGAAAACACCCAAACTCCGAAACAAACATTTTTAGATCATACAAACATTTGATACGACCCGGGAATCGAAAAAACATCAGTCGCATACGGTACCACTGTGCCACCAAGGCAGTCATTAAAAAGTATGAAACAAGATTTTCAGGACACTAGATTAAACAAAGTTACTAAAAAAGCGCAAGATAGTCGACACATACACTCTACCAAGATGCCTTCGTTGCAAGTTGACAATAATGTCATACGATACGATACTATCATACACCATTATCAGTGTACAGAGATACACATATTCAAGTGTGAAAAGCCATATTCACACATTACATACTAACGTACCATAACATTTTAACAGCTCAGTTCTGTTGGAGTCATGCTCCATGCTCGGGTTTCGGATTAAGCAAATTTTTTTTTACATCTCCCGCATTAGGAATATAAATTCCTGTGTCGCGGGGATGTTTTACAAACATACATGGAACGAACACAAAGTACACCCAGACTAAGAACAACAATTTTAAATCACACAAAGTGTTGTCCCATGTAGGATTTGTACCCACAACACTTGGCACAGTAGGAAGCGCTGTGGCGACCACTGGAACCACTAGGCCAACTGTCAGCTAATGTGTTTATTGTTGTCATTCCGTCAAAGTCACCATCAAATACTAATAATATATATATTTTTACAATTATGTACCCATTTTAATGATATCAAACACCGCATATTTCTCAAATTTATTTTCCAATACAGTACTTTATGACCGCTAGAGGGCATGACATTAGATTCAGTGATACGTCATATACTTATGACCAGTGGACAATCAAGACGCTTCTAACCATACCATCTATCATTTGTCCAGTACTAACAAATAGTTGAGGAGCTACCAGGAACATATGGACATAATTTTTTTTTAAATTGTAATTACATAAAAAGACATCAATATTTGAAGTCCCTGACTCCTGAGCTAGGCTCATGAACTATATTAAAGAAGTCAGTGTCTTCTCCCATTATAAGAAACAAATAAACCTTATGCAAATCGGTGCAGTGATATGTGAATAAAAGTGCGTGTGTGATGTGTATAAGTATGTCTATGTTATGTTAGTATATGGATGTATGCGTAAATATGTGTATGTAATTTTGTATACAATGAATCTTTAGTCTTCTATAAAAATAGATTTTCAGTTACATACATACATACATACATACATAGCCAGTCAAAATCATAACCTTCCTTGACGTTACGTTAGTCGGGTAATTAGAAAGTAACTGTCTGCCTGTTTCGCTTCCACGGGTGAATCACTGAACCAATTTGAATAGAATTTTGCAATGGTTGTCCTTTGATGGAAGGACAAAGGCGAATAAAGACTTAGGAAATAGGTTTAAGGTTGCCTGGAAAAGATCGTTTTAAACACTGCATTGTCTGCTTTCACAACGAGTATCGTGGCCCCCACTGTTGGATTCTGCTTGAGCTTACCATCAGGCTGAGTAGAGCCACTTTGTCGAGTTATTTATAAAAAAAATAACAATACTACTTGTAATTTTCAATTGGATAATAAGGTATATTCTATTATGTTCTATAAGCGAGTAGAGGCGCGGTTCAAAGCTATTAATACAAATAACACTTCAGCGTAATGCGTTGTAAGCACATTGCAAACATATAAGTAATTGGTCCTAAATAAATAGTTGTGATTCAATTACTTTTGTTAATACTTAATTACGTCTATTACATATCATCTTTGTAGAGACAGACAATTTTTTTTTGTAATTAATTCTTAGAATTATTACTTAGAGTTTGAGAAGCCACAAAAGAGAACATTTTTATTGTATACATTCACGTCTTTTATTCAAAAACGGGTAAATAAATAAATATATCAGACATCTGACACAACGCCATCTAGCTTCAAACTAAGTACTATAACAATCAGATTGACTACTAAAATACTTACCATAAATATTACACTAGACTACACGATACTTACATTTCTTTTTTTTAAATACATACTTATTATGTAAGGGTAGGCAAAGAAGGCCTTTTAAAATGCCCTCATTTGCCGCCTAATTTAGTCCCACTTACGTAAACCTATTTCAGTCGGTGCAGTATCTTCAGAACGACATCTGAACTGAAGAGGAAAATGCGTCGCCACACTTTGAATACGAGAGCTCTGGACGGGGAAGTAGCTCCCTTATCACGTGAAAAGCATGCATAAACTTGCTACATTTTTTTAATGTTTAAGCTGCCAAAATGACTCTGCCCTGCCTGATGGAAAGCATGAGCAGAATCCAAGAGTGGTGGTCACCATTCTCAATGACCTACACTATGGCGGCCTGGTGAGATGCTTTTTCACACCCCGCTTAAAGGAACCGGGATCATAGTGGGAAGGAACCACCTGCGTTGGCAGTGAGTTCCAGGTTTTGACCGCTCAGCATAGGAAGGAAGCACCAAAGCGATGAGTACGAGAACGTATGTCTTCTATTTTAAGGCGGTGACTTCGAAGGCCGGCACGTGTTGTTCTGTAGAGGAAGGGAGAAGGGGGATCAATTGGAAGTGCTCTTCAGAACACTCACCATGGTAAAGGCGATAGAGGACTGCCAAGGAGGCGATATCACTACGCAACTGGAGGGGATCAAGGGTCTCGGTGGCTTCGGGACTATCCGATGATGAGGCATGGCTCTGGTCACACTTTTACTCTTGTTTTTTACACTGTGTAAGTCTAGCGAGATGTTGTTTCACGCTCCGCATAAAAAAGGACTTGGTTACACTTTCTTATTTGAAAATTGTTTGACTACGCCTCTACGTTGCTACGTAGGTGCTACGAGCGTAGCTCTTTTTTTCCGAATTGAGCACTCAAGAATTATGTTTTTTCGCGAGTGGGAGTGAATATAATTGATATTTGCTATTTCATTTTAACCCATGAGGATTATCGAATTAAGTATGAGATGCATACATTACAGTCGTTTAGACTTATAGTATTGTTTTTAGGGGAATATAGTCTTTTTTAATCTAGTATATTATATTATTTCTCTTAAAACAAACAAGATATGGAGGCAAGAAAGAGATAGAAGAGTAATTGGATTGATGAGAGGACCATGTGGGTTAGTGGTACTTGATAAAAAGCGAATTAATCGACAAATGACTAACTGTTAGAGACAAGACACACTTAGTAATTTTTTTTTAATTAAATTTTATTTCGGATATTTTTAATTATTGTACCTTGTTTTATAGCTTAATAGGTAATAATATTTTATTGCATAAAGTTAATATAAAACAATAATATTACAACTATCCGACTATGCTATGGTACATAAATAGACTGCTGATTAACATACTTATATATTACTGAAAACATATGTATCCGGTCGAGCTAGCCCATTCGTGTCGAAGCGTGGCTCTCCCACGGTAAAATTCTTCTGAAGAATTCTTCATCTTTCCTCAAGTATCTCTAATAATTAAAATCCCACCAGTTTAGTCGTGAAATCTTAACAAACAGACACAGTTACTTTTGAATCAGTTAGCCAGAGTAGAATTAGAATTCTTTAGTGTGGATAGAAACTCTGAAATATCATCTATCTCCATCTGTTGTATAAAAAGCCAAACAAATTTTAAAGCAAAAAAATTTAACCGACTCAAAAAAAACACCAAACGAAAAATAAAATTACTAAGTACATCAAATCTGTTTGAAGTCGGTGCACTAAAAAATAATATTTATTATCACCTCCTTTTCACAAGTCGGTTAGAAACTAACAACAAACTACAATTTAATCGAGTTAGTCTTGTCTATTCCAACAAATACATGTATCCCTTATCAAAGGTCCATTTTCCTTTCCACTCCTTTACTTAATATATCGGAATGTTTTCATTCAATCAACTGCTGTATTGGTTGGTCTCAGGTGCTTCTTACATCACTACTAACTAATATGGCCGTTGTTTTTTGTAAGGAATATCGAAAGAACTTTGTTAGTTGCTACGTTTCTTTTTATGTACTTTGTGCCAAAAATAATAATCTATTTCCATTTAGTATTATAAATTCGAAAGTAACTCTGTCTGTCTGTCTCTGTGTTACGCTTTTACAACTAAACCACTGAACTGATATGGATAAATTTCGGTACAGAGATATATTGGATCTCGAAGAAGGACATAGGCTAATTTTTGTTGGGACAACTGACATATATGCAGGCGGAAATCATTTACATATAAATATCCTGTAATTACAGTTTTTTAAATGTATTTCTGGCACCTTCTTTAATCAATCAATCTTTTAATTCTATTTTAAAGCTATTTCTCACGAAGTACTTGAATGTGTGGCTTTTTGTAACTTATCTTTAAGAAAGTTTTGTGATAGGAAAAACATTCATTATTATGAATGAACAATAAATTACTTTGAGATACAAAACAAGTATTTTTTTAAAAAACACACTTTTATTGCTTGTTAATTAAAAACCTTTAAGTCCTTCATTTCTTACACATATTGGGTGGATTGTTCAGAAACATGTACGACGTAATTTTATTGCGGCGGTTATTTTGGATTAATAATAATACTGATTATAAATATATATTCTACATTACATTACTGTACATTAAAGTATATTATATTCTATATATTTTTCTAAAATTCAGATCAAAAGCAACAAGTTTGGAACTCCAACTCGTAAGTCGCCCAAGTCCCACGCATAGCCGATTCATTCTTTAATAATAGTCAATGATGCTCATTATATAAATGTACGCGCTCACAAATTTTGAAATTTAAAACCATCTCCATAATTTGAAGGGTCCGAAGGAACATCAAATAAATGTATCATAAAACCTGAACTTGATACGCCGATGGGTTATTTATTAGCAATGGTTTATTTGAAAGAGTATTGTCAGAATATTATTTTTTTTGGGTAGTTTATAAAAAGATACGTTGGGGCGAGATATATAGTCCTGATATTAGGAAAAAATTGTCAATCATTTTTCTTGATGACAAAACTGAAGACGAAAAAGGTAGAGCCACACCGATTTCAAAACGAACGGGCCGATTCAACCGGGGCGATACTACCTTCTCACACAAGAACGATTTAAAATGACATGTTTCCTAAAGTTTATGAGTGCGAGACCGAAGACCCAATAATGCAGAAGCATCTAAATAAGCTCTACAACTTAATTTCGTGGGTTTTCTATCATTCATCTTCTTTTCGCAAAACCGTATATTACACACTCAAATAATTTGTATAGACTCGTTAGCATGAAATACACTTTCTTATGGAATAGGGCGCAAATAGGCAGACGTATCGCCTGATGGTAAACGATTACCGCCGCCTATGGACACCCGCAACACCAGAGGCGTCACAAGTGCGTTACCGGCCTTTGGGTATTGGGGAGGGGGATTTTGGGTATCGGGGAGCCACCGGTATCCTCACTCACTAAGTGAAACACAGCGCAGGCGCTGTTTCACATCGGTTTTCTGTGAGGCCGTGGTATCACTTCGGTCGAGCAGACCCATTCGTGACGGAAGCATGGTTCTCCCATGTGGTACCGTTTTGAGGATTAATGAAAAGGATGATGGTAGCCTTTTGAGGACATGGAGGGGTTGGGGAACTAAAATCTTTGTAACCCTTGTTTCGCATTTTTTCTTTATCTGTGCTATAAGACGTCGCTTTGTATAGAATTTCAAGATTTCGAGATTCCTGGGACTTCCCGAGTGTCTTAACACGCTGTGTTCGTGGATCACTGCTGTTGCTCTTGGTGTACAGGAGTTACAGTTGTGAGCGTGTGGGTGGGATTAGTCCCATATATAGACTTTCCAAACAAACCTTTTGGCTTCGCCGCAATAGTAAAATATAGGTAACAAAGATAAGAGATAAATGCTTTATTGCTTCTCGAATTTCAACCTTAAAGTTCTCTATAGTTATTGTACGTTATATCTTCATACAAGGTCTCGTATTTCCTCAGGTCATAGGCTAATCCATTAAAGAAGATTAAGAATATCTAACGTAAGTCGTCAACTGCAACGCTTTGACTCAAAGTACAGTTCTCGAGATCTTTGAGAGACTTGGGTATGTGTTGACCTAACGGGCTCAGACTGTTAGGTCAACAGTGAATTGTATGTATGCAAATGTCATGTTCCTTAACTGGTATAGGTTGAACTGTTGTAGTATAAGTTTAGTGGGTATATCCTCTTCATCTCCCATGGAGGGTATGGTAGAAAAAACTTATAGATAGGTTGCGGTGGCTTTCAGTTTTAAGATATTAGCATAGATTGATGTTGTGACTTTTAATGTCTCTGTCTAGACTTGTGATATTAATAAAAAGATCAAGTGTAAGTCTGACTCGCTCGCTACTTTTACATAGGTTTTCTAAATCAAATCAAAAATTCTAGGCTTCAGTTTATTTACTTATGATTTTACCACATGTTCTTTACATAATTTCGTATGTTGCGTGATTCTTAATGAACCATTTTATGTTATAAATAAGTAACGAATTATTGAAAAAACCGATTGCGTCAATATCTGCCATCTTTATTTAATTTATTGAAGAACTGAAAAGAAAAGTTTTAAAAAAAAATATCTTGCTTTTTTCAATTTTGAGGTACCCAGTATCATTCTTACTACTAAGGTGAATATATTGATACCATTCACATGAAAATGGGACAAACCATTTAGGCTCTAAGGTGTGCCAAAGAAATATACATACATATAGTGGAAAAACATAACCCTCGTTCTTTCGCAGTCGGGTGATAATATAAAATACAGTTTTGAAAGACATTTCATACTCCGAGCAATTTAAAGGAATTCGAGCGGTCTTTTTAAGAATTTTCAGAGAGACAAAATCACAAAATATGAATTACCAAAGGAGCATCAGTATCAGATACGGAAATTTAATTATTCTGTGACTTCTGTGGTGAACATTGATTGCCTGATTAGTAAGGCTTATGGATATGGGATAACCGAGTAGGTTACCAAGTTGACAATGGTGACACGTTACAAGGTTTAGTAATCTTAGCCAGTTCAGACTAGTGATGGGTGACCATTTCTTTTCACATATGACATCTTTATATTTCAGAGAGCTCGTTAAGCTGTCATTCCTGGTTGCCAAACGAACATTTGTGGCAATCTTTATAAGTAGTTGAAGTCTAAGAAAGTATTGCACCAGACTTTCTACAGAACTCTGCTATAACAATATTTGATATGAATTTCAACTTGATACCTCCACGTGGTCCTGACAAAAAGGGTCTTGAGAGACAGACAGACGGACAATAAAGTGATTCTAAAAGGATTCCGTTTTTCCTTTTGAATTTTGGTCGAATTTACGACCACTACTTATTTTAAGTATAATCCAATGGAATTTTAAGCGCATAAGAAATGCAGAGATCTGATATTACAGCCCGCATTCCTATGTCATTGTAAATATTCACTGTCTTCATCTAATAACCCTATGACACCCCATCTGAAATGAAAACGTTAGTGAACGTTTATCTATGTTTAACAATTCTTTCGTGGTTTTTCATGGGTTTCATATCGCAGGGCTTATAAAGCGCTCAAGGGCCAACATTGCACTTTTATCTTTACAAATGTAGATGTTAATAGGCAGCAGTGACCATCAGGTGCTTGTTAGCTAAACAATATATGTAGCAAGAGGTCTCGAGTTCGATTTCCGGGTCAGGCAAAAAAGCGTTATTTAGTTATGTCTAACGCGTAGTTGGCTGGTCTCCGTGGCCGAAATCTGCTAAGAGAACATCGTCATCATCATTATATGTGAGAAATAGAACAACAAATGGTAGAAGAAAACACTCTAAACTTGTCTAAAATGAGGTTTTCCGATAACAGGAGTAGGTCATAATCATAACTATAGAAAACAAGGCGATGAATATGAAGAGTGTGTGGAAACAAGACATTTTGTCCTAAGAGATACCGCAGAATAGCCTGTTGCAAGTCGACCGTTCGCAGTTCAGTACCGTCAGCAAACAACTTTTTACTTTAGAATAATTATTATTAATTCTATAGTATATTTAGACTTACTTTATACTTAACTTCACAGTAAAATAAACTTGTATAATGACACACACCTCCACCAGACACGAATCTTAACTCGTAGCCTCAAATATACAGTAAATTATACATTCTTATACTCACATCCACACACAAACATATATTATCGAACTATACAAACTTAACTCAATGTCTGCTATTGGTAACTATTGGTTTGTTATTTTTGCCTGTGATTAAGAACTGACTCCCAACACACAGTTAGCGCTGGGAGTCAAGTCTCTACAGTGTTTTGCACTCCACTTGTTTTTACAATAAAGAATATGATTGTTATTATTTACTCAAGTATTTAGTGATAAGAATCTGCGATTTAGTTATAAGTTAGCGCCTGAAATATTGTTTTAGTGTGCTGTGAATTTAAGAATTATTGTTAATATTAAAGTAGCTAATGAATACATTCATTTTTATAACTCTTTAGTCTCAGATTAGAAAAGTAAGCGGTAATCTGAGACTGAAGAGTAATAATTTGTAGTAATAATTTGTTACCTACGGGCAAAGAAAGTTCTACCAAAAGTACGTTTGTCAACGCACCAACAAGTTTTAGTTTAACTAATTTGAATATATATATATATATATATATATATATATATAGTTGCTTCAATAAAGTTATGAAACAATTCATTAGTCAGTAAAAATTTTATATAGATAATACTTGTTACCTTTGTCAGTTCTTTACTTTAAAAGAGGGTGAGACTGACACTGGGTACATCAAATAAAAAAAACCGTTTAAAAAAAAAATAATAAAACATTGAAGAAAATGGCAGATAGTTTCGCAGTCGGGTTTTATTTTCTAAATAACAATAGTTGTTATAATAATAGTTATATTTTTAGCTATCTGTTGAGTATATATAGGCACAATAAATATGTCTCCCACGGATAAAGTAGCTAATCATTGTTTATTATTAATTCATATCCACAACAATTGAAATTCTAAATTGGAGAGCTTTGACAAGTAGTTTGAGTGCAAAGGTTAAAAATATAATACAAAATTAGTTCAAACTTATAAAAAACAACAAAAAATCTCGAGGATTAGCGTTCGGAAAAAATGTATTCCCAGGATACCTATCTCTATCTAAAGTAGTAATTTTACACAATCTTGACGCAAATCTTTTACGTTCAATTTTACTAACTACCTTCTCTGATAAAAGTGATCTGAGCCATTGCAAGTGTACCAGTAGCTTTATCCACTATAAATGCGAAAGTGGGTTTGTCTGTCTGTTATGCTTTCATGGCTAAAGCACTGAACTAATTTTAGAAAGAGTATAGGCTTCTCCATACCGCGAAAACCCACATACGTATACATACATACATAAGCAATCCATTCTAATATTTTTAATTTTTAAATGACTATCTGTGTGTTATGTTTTAACGGTTAAATAGAATTGAATAGTCGTTTGAAATGGAGATATTTAGTGTTTGGAGAATGGAATGAGGAAGGGCAGGTGGAAATACGCGTAAATGGAATCCAACGACACACCATACCAAATGGACACGTCTGCTCATTTGTCACCTATTTCATAAAAAAATATTACATTCCTTGATTTTTTACTCTTAGGGGTATACATTTTTCTTTGTTTTAGTAGCTAATGATAGGAAGGAAGGTTAAAAATAATTATTTGAAATCGGTTTATAAGTAACGGAGTTCTTTGGTGTACAAAAGAAACACTTAAGAATCTCCTTAATTTATTTATTGTCTTAAAATGTGTGGGTAGGACGTCCTTGAATTTATGATTTACAATTTTGTTTTGTGAATTTTATGAAAATACACTTACCATTATTGAATGAGTTGTATAATTACAACAGTTGACACTCAAGTCAAATACGGGTATGAGTTCTTTTGTTTCAAATACATTGTAGTACCTTAAAATACAGTATGAGATGTCCTCTATTACGAATTTAATGTTTTTATTGTTCGAATAGACGATGTGCTTACGGATTAATAATACATTGTTTAACCTACTCATTCCATCTTAAGAGGCGACTAAGGAAGAAACTAGCAGCACAACATCACAGCAAAGACAAGTAAAATGAAACAAACCCATTTACAAACCAATCTGGCCAGTGTGGTATCGTAGACCAAATATAATTTATAATAATATAAATACTCAATACATTTATATATAAATATATATAAATGTATTTAGTATTTACAAAAAAAAGAATAAGTATTCTATCGGTCGTAATAGCTGTCGTAGTACAAGCTCTTTTTAGTTTGAGGCTAGATGGCGTTGTGTCAGAATTTCGCCGAAATATTAAACCCGGGGTGAAAGATTCTCATGGATGTTCTACACCTATAGGGGAGGGGACAAAGTGGTGCGATAACTCTCACCGACTAAAAACAATCCCTGTATCCTCTGTGCACGAATTACCAACCTATTTACATTATTTTGAATTATTATTTTAAACATACACACAAAAAAATACGATTTAATAGCAGAAATTTATACCGTGGGAGAGCCACGCTTCGGCATGAATGGGCCGGCTCGACCGGAGTGATACCACGGCCTCACAGAAAACCGGTGTGAAACAGCGCTTACGCTGTGTTTCATCGAGTGAGTGAGGATACCGGAGGCCCATACCCCAATCCAACGCCCCCTATCCCCCTCACCATCCCCTTTCCCCCCAGGCCGCCATAGTGTGGGTGACCATGCTGCATTGTTCTTTTTCGCATTGAGGATGGTGACCACCACTCTTGGATTCTGCTCATGCTTTCCATCAGGCAGGGCAGAGTCATTTTGGCAGCTTAAATATATATATAAAAAAAATATATTAAAAAATAGGTAAAAAGAGACTGACCGATAAATATTTTATCATATTGCAAACTACTTAGTTTGGAACTAGATGGCGTTGTATGCAGATGTCTAAAGAATGTAAGAAAGTTACCTGTTATTCTCACACAGATCTTGAAACTTGTAATATGGAGTTTCAAAAGTGGGTGCTGATTATCGTCTGAAAAAAAAATATAGAAAATAAAAATCAGATTTTGATTCCTTTATTTATCTTTTATTCCTTCTGAAAAAGATTACATTTTCGTTGAATTTTTCATCAGAAAAGCGGTTGGCCCAACTAAAGAGAACAATAAAAATTCCGACCAATGTCATGTTGCAATGACTCCAAACAAAATTGTGAAATTAGCAGAAAAATCATGAGAATGTTGAATCAGTGATGTGTGGGGAAACGGTTTTTATGGTCTTCCAACTTATAGAGATGTTCTTCAAACTAGGCGAGGTGATCTACACTAAACTATCCGAAGCGAGAACTGTTATTGCGCGATACAGGTTTAGAAGTAACTCCGTATCTCGATGTGTCTTCTTTCAATGATAGTAAACTGTTTTTTGTTTCACTCTTCCCACGGGGGAGTCGTCAAACTTCATTTACTGAGAAGTATATTTTATATATAGATTCAAAAATATATTTGTGGAACAAATCATAATCTTCATTTATTGCGGTTAGCTTCAATCTGTGAACTAATTTTTTTGCGTTGTAGGATGACAGATCAAAGCAGGCACAGAAAACCGTTGACACGCGAGTACGATTTCGTATAGATATTAACTCAAGTAATTATATTTGATCCTTAAAAAAGATCTAAGGGAAATATTTGTCGACATTATTATGCACAAAGGCACCATTTTGATAACGTATGAAAAGTTAAGCCTCCTTCGTAAATTGTTTAAGCTATGTTTTATACTTTTTATCCTAATTTATATTACAAATGCGTACATAATTGATTTAGTTTGTTCCTATGATCTCTATACAATTATAAGCACGTAGTGTGGGGTAAATAAAACGTTTAAGCATCGATTTCAGAGTGGGCAGGGTATTTATATATAGCTATATATTTAGCATACGAAATCATATGATCGGGGTCCTCTTTAGATTAAAGCTGTCTACGTCCATCAAGGTGGTTTTATAGTTGAAACATCACATGCGCCTCGGCGCTTTTTTTTCGGTAAAAGTTGCTTAAATATTTTTTTTGAAGACCTTAGGAGTATACCTTCCTGTGTCACGGGGATCTTTACATACATACATGAAACGGACACAGAGTACACCCAGACTTAAAACAACAATTTATGGATCACAAAAAGTATTGTTCCATGTATGTTTTGAACCCACAACACTTAGCGCAGTAGGTAGCGGTGTGCGCCCACTGAACACTAGGCCAACCGTGTAGTCAAATGACTCTGCACTGGCTGATGGAAAGCAGGACCCACACTATAGCGGCCTAGTGGCATGCTTTTCCATGCTCCACATAAAGTACCCGTGATCATAGGGGCAGGTAAACTCGCGCAAAATATTGCGCTCTCTAATAAGTGAGTCTCTGGTACTCACTAATAAGTGAGTACCAGGTTTTACATGATCGGAACTGGAAGGAAGAGCCAAATCGTGTTGCATCTCCACGACGACACCTCCAGAAAACCGAAGATCCATAAGGGGTTCCTATCCCATCACCAAAACTAAAGGGATCATGAAATGATAAAAGAAATTGAGAGAGGCATATGTCCAGCATTACACGTCTTTGATGATGACGATGACAAATACAAGGGATACCTTTCGTCCAGAAAAAAGTCTAGTAACAAGCAAACGACGATGCAAGTAAAAATTTGTACCCTAACATTAAAGTGGTCCTCTAGAAAACACGACATTATAAATCCACCATGACAATCAAGGGGTTGACAGAGACGATCAAGTTTATTGTACTTACAGATGTTAAACTGGTGACCACTATAGTAGTCAAGGGTTCCGTTGATCGATATTCAAATAACCATCTGTACGGTAATGCGACTATTGCAAATATTCAAAAAAATAATACCTAATAAGTTAAACCATAAAGCCGTTCTCAATATATGTAATTAATTACTAACAAACAGTATTTTTTTATACAGATATGAGAAAAACTTCAATGTTTGATTAACCGATAGAAAGATCATGTGTTAAGTTAAAGAGATACAATTTTGTTTCGAAACAGAGAGAGATGGAACATTAGATGGGGCATATTTCGTAATAGATTCTATCAGAGGTGACTTCCTTCCAGGTCTGGATGAGAAATGCGAATATTTGGTATGGATAAGCGCCAGGACGGCCAACAAGTATCGATAACTGCTTGCACAAACAGCTCTCACTATACAAAACTAGCTTATACCCTCGGTTTCATTCGCGCAGAACAAGATATTTTCATCCCCATTTTAATCCCTTAGCGGTGGCATTTCCAAAATTCCCTTTAAAGAACTTACAAACGAAATTTCTGGATTCTTCATTTAGCGGTTTGGGTTGTGCGTTGATATCTTAGTTAGTCAGTCACCTTCCTCTTTTATATAAAATATATAGATTACATCACCTAAGTAATATATAAGAACTAGTTGGCATACGCATTTTCATCCTCTCTTTTCAATCATGTTCGTCTCCTATTGGTCTAAGCGTGATGTCAACTATCCTATCTCAATCCCGTAAGAAAAATGTAAAAATCGTGAGCAACAACAGGACACAAAAATATGCGACCTTTCACAAAACTTTTGATATTAAATCTTCCTTCTCCATCCTTCGCTAAATTTAACAGACACGTGCTGTGGTCACTAGACTGTTAATGAATATACTCATATATTGCTTAATACATACAAATAATTAAATGAAACTAAACACGGACATAGATTAATTAATCGAGCTGATTACAGAATAGCCAACCAGTGCAAAAAAATGGTTATTCATATAAAAAAAAATTACTCTACCTTCAAAATGCTCGATTTCGAGTTCTCACAAAAACGATTTAGCAAGAAGATGAAGATACTTTGGACATTCTACCACGAACCAATGAAAACAGTAAACTTAGTTTTAAAACAAACAAATGTCATATATATCACGGAATACTTGGCAGGGCTCACTTTTCTGCGGACGGTCCGCGGAGTTGCGCGTCAACAGAGCTGGCACTATATAAGCTGAGGGTCTGCGGCGAGTACATCACACCAACTTGAAGTGTCATCTAGTAAACAACCTCATATGGCTAACGGGAGTCGGCAAGTGACTAAGTGACGAGTTATCATTTTTTTTGATATTGGTTATGCTGTGATCGAATTGCGAGGTAAGTTTAAATTTGAATTATTAAAAAATAATTATTTGATAAATTTATTTTCTAATTATTATAAAGTGATAGAAATTTATATTGCAGAGTAACAAATAGATTTTTTTCATTTAGTGTTAGTCCATAGCGTTGTGTATAATTATATTAATAAATACAATTACCATATGAAGATTCATCTAAATGAAATTCAAAATGATACATACAACATATGTTCCCATTCACTGAGATACTGCAAGAAGTCTTATATATTATTTTATGATTAGTTTTATACGAATATATTTGAGATTATTTAAATAACAAGGTGTTATAATTAATCAAAATTTTTGCAGAGCGTATTCGGTTTTTATATATTCGCATACTAATAGTACAAGATTCTATTAATATCGACTTACACTAGTGTGATAACCAGATATTTTTTTAAATTTTTAATATATAAACACATCTTTCCCTTCCTATAGATTCCCATCGCAAAACTGTCAAGGATATTTTAAGTTGAATTAATTTTGATCACTTTTTTCTTTCCCTTCACTCTATTGCTAGCCATCAAAATTAAAGTACAAAACTTTAATCTGTAGAAATAAATAAAGTAACATTAAAATAACCGCCTTTTACTAAATGCATATGGGGGTATACATGTTACATATACGAATTTTCTGTCCGTCATTCTGTCTGTCCATTTGTTCCAGCTAATTTCTGGAATGACTGGACCGATTTTGACGAGACTTTCACTGAGTAAGTTAGGCTACTGTTTTAGACTTACTTTGCTTTGCGGCGTTACCCACGGTTGTTGTTGTACCGCGTCGTAAATGTTGTCAATCAATATAACATCCAATGCACTTACACTTCCTATAATGTCCACCAAAAAAACTGTTTATGCTTAATATATTACGAATAAAAACTTGGAACTTCGATATCAGCATCAAATTCAGGTTTAAACTGCACTATCGGATCATGACTATCAACGAAAGAAATCGAATCATAATCAGCCCATTTGCTTAGAAGCTATGATGCGGCGGCAGGCAAACAGACAAGTCAAATTTATGACACATGATTAAAAACAATTAACGAATTATTTAAAATAAAAAAAAACTCGACAGCGATAATATCTGCCATCTTTGTTAAATTCATTGAAGAACTGAACAGATAGTACGAGAAAGTTTTTATTATTATTGTTTTTTTAATTTTATGTGCCCTATGTTTCTCTCTCACGACTAAGACGAATCTATTAACACCAGTCATCAGAAAATACAAGCCGTTTAGACACTAGAATGTGCCAAAGAAATTTATATACACCCACTTGAAAAATATAATTCTCCTTCTTTCGTAGTCGGGTAAATGATTCGAAATATAAACAGAGAAAAAGTCATTATTGAAGATTTTAAATAAATTTTGACAGGACTGTCAATGTGTGGAACTGCATACCATAGAAGTTACAGACATTGTGAGTTTGTTTTCTACTTTAGTGGTCTATTAGGAATACTATTTGTCGCAATCTGCGATATTTCTGATACATTTTAATATCTTATTCAATATCGAAATGAAAATATTTTGAGAGAAAATATTATACAAGACCGACTACCAAAACTGATAAAATATTTTATATTTTCTTTAATTTGTGTATACAATAAAATATCTAAAACTAAGAAAATTAATCATACATTGTAGACGGCTTACAAAAACGTTCTATTCAATTACGAAAACACATATCTTTATGAAAATGTAATAATTAAATATATTGTATGTTATCTTCTTTAGATAATAAAATAATTATTTTTTAATTAATTAGCTGATTAATTATTTTCATATTATGATTAAGGTTTGTTATTCTCATGAGATGAAACATAATGAACTTATATTTACTTAAAACATTCATATTTACCAACTTATCAAAGTAAATTCGGATATATTTGTCTTTAAAGTTTTCATTTACATTGATACAAATAGACAGTAGTTATCAGATACCTTACAATTAGCAGTTCTTACATATATATAAAACAAACTTTTGCATGCGGCTTCACCCGCGTGTTTGTTGGATGCCATGCCAAATTTTATTGAAATCGGTGCAGCGGTTTGGCCGTGAAAGCAGGACAGCCAGACAGAGTTACTTTCGCATTTAAAATGTAAGTATGGATCTGAATCTCGGAAACGGTTTCAACGATAATCTGGAATATGCAGATAATTTACAAAAAAAAAATACGGAGCAAAACTCGGTCATCCAGGTACTTTACATTGATGCACATAGACTGTATACATGTACAAACATCTATAGTATTATGGATTTTATACATAACATTATTCTTAGACATATCGTTACCTATCCGGGTTTATCAACAGAGTTGCACAACGGAATCCAACCGTGTAAAACTACCAGGTGTGTTATCACGGTGCGGTAAGGCAGGCATAGACTATACGCCCTTATAATCATAAACTTTAACCTTGCCTTTTTTTGTGTATGAACCTGCCCAAATGACTCTACGGTGCCTGATAGAAAGCATAGTTCATGTGTGTGGGTCACCATACTTATTGCGAATGCCGACAATGCAACAACTGAGCATGGTGACCTACACCATGGACGCTTAGTGATGCTTCTGCATCATTATTTTAATTTAAGGCTTTGGAGATACAAGAATATCTCCATGTCCATCGAACTTCAATATAATTTAAAAAAATGGTTTAAAGTTTTGATGGTAGGTTTTTTTTTGGAATAGGGGGCAAAGAAGCAGACTCATCGCATGCTGGTAAATAATTACCGCTGCCCGTGGACACCCGCAACACCAGAGGCGTTACAAGTGCTTTGCCGGTCTTTGGAGTATGGGTAGGAATAGGAGAGGGGTTATAGGCCTCCGTTGTCCTCACTCACTCACTCTGACTCCTCCTCCTCCACCTCACACAATCGGTGAAACACAGCGCAGGCGCTGTTTCACACAGATTTTCTGTGAGGCCATAGTATCAGTACGGTCGAGTCAGCCTATTCATGCCGAAGCGTGGTGATCTCCCATGGTATAAGTCCAACTAATAAAATTACTTAGATATTTTTGTTTCATCATTAGCTTCTAATAGTCCACTGTTGGACATAGTCCTCTTCTTGGGCAGGAGATTTTGGACCACTATTTGCCGTCTGATGTTTTCAAGCCGCGCAAAGCCTCCAACTAAGCTTCATGAATGCTATCCTTTGATAACAACAGGGACTGCCTGCTTAACGTAACCTCGAAATTACAGAGACGCTCGTGGTATCGTACCACCAGCGGTCTCCAATCCAGGTACTTACCGCACCGTCATTGCTTACCATCGGTGATTGTTTCTAATCACCGAATGCAACTGGGCATGGGCGCCTTATGGACTATTAGAGACTACCAAAGGCTAATGATGCAGAAGAATGTCAGTTGGATTTTTTTGTGACGGGATCCAAATTCCTTTACGAACTTTGGAAACTGGAAGTTATAGATCGACACAACCGGGTAGTAGATTTAGGTATTTTTACCTAATTTACCTTGAAAATCCAGTACATACTGTGGCGTCTGTTTGTGTCGACCTACGATTTTTAACTATAGCTTCAATTTAACGTTCATAAATGTTAATTAATGTATTAATTGAATAAATAAATAAATATGTTCAGAAATTTTAACACACAACGCCATCTAGTCCCAAACTAAGCAGAGCTTGTACTATGGGTACTAGATAACTGATATTAATACTTATATACTTTTTTTTGTAAATACATACATATTATACATAGAAAACACCCAAACTCCGAAACAAATATTTGCAGATCATACAAACATTTGGCCCGACTCGGGAATCGAACCCGAGACCTCTTGCACAGCAGTCGCATTCGCTACCACTGCGCCACAGAGGCAGTCAATGAACACTGGAACTAGGAGCATGTGGTATTTCCACTAAAAACTCGATAGCCAGCCTCAGATACATAATTTTGTACCGGCCTTACTAACAAACATAACTTAACCGCAACAATTCAACTTATAAATTTACAATCACCTTTAAAGATGACCATAGCTCCCGACGGTGGCTATCTTCAAATGTTTGTCAATTACGAAGAGATCGTATGTGTGATGTAACATGAGACAAGCCGCTGATTGGCATATGTGACAATGAAAACATAGTTTGGTTTACTTTTTTCGTGGAGTTATACCGTGCGAATCCAAGCTCTCACTAGCATGGGTGTTTACCTTTTTCATCCATTGTAGTCACTGTTGGCTTTACGAGAAATCGTTATAACTTCAAACAGAATCTTAACAAACGTGTAAGGCAGATAATTGACATTAAAAAATACATATGTAAATGCAGTCTTTATAAAATGTTTACTTGTGAATGGCGGTGAGCCCGCCCGTGTCTCGGAGAGCACGTCAAGCCGTCGGTCCCGGTAGTCATGAACGTCTATGGCAATCGTTATTAGGAAGTCAGTGCCCTAAAAAATGCTGACAACTAGTTCAACCTTCGAATTCAGTTCACCCTCAGGGTGGTAAATTGATGTTCAGGTAAAACTGGTTGAACTAGTAGCCGACTCCAAATCTTGGGAATAATAAGGGCTAGGAAGAAAAATAAAAGTTTACTTGTGTGTGTACTTCAAAACACTAAAAGTTCTGCACCGATGAGTTCTTAATTCAACGATGTTTTATATATATTCTTCATGTCTGTCAATTAAGATCTAGAAATAGTTAAGGTCTCTATTATCTTGTGTTATTTGCTGATATTTAGTTAGCGTGTGTTAGCTTAGCGTTGAGATGTCATTATTGTCAAGCGTTTCTTTCTTTTATTTTTATCAAAGATAACTCTCGCGGGAGATTTTACAAACATACACGAAACAAAGATGGACACAAAGAACATCCAGACTTAGAACAACAATTTGTGGCTCACACAATGTGGGATTTGAACTCACAACACTAAGCGCAGTAGAAAGCGGCGTGGCGACCAGTTAAAGCCGTGAAGTCAAAGTTTGTTACAAATTTATTATCTTTCTCTTAATGTTTATATGCTTATCACAGATGGGACTAAGGGTTTCAAGTTTTTCAAACTTCTGCTAAGTCTCATTTCCTGATTTCGAGATTTCTTAACACTTCATTTTTTTTCAACCCAATAATGTTCTCCGTGTCGATTGTGGCTACGGTGGCTACTCTCAACGGAGACCAGCTAACTACGCAGGTAATATTGTAGTACACATCAAAGCAAATACAGATGCACTCTCTGTTCCCTCTCTCATAATCACTATCACAGCGCCGTATTTTAAAATAAAAAAGAACTGTTGTTCGAATACACATCGTATCCCCCAACTTTAGTTCTTACAACACTTTACATTCGTGTTTTAATACCCCTTATTATACAGCAATGGCATAAATAACTATATTAATACAGCCTTCATATTATATGTACAGTAAACACGAAAACGTTTGTCTTTTGAAACAATAGATATTGTTTCTCTGAGTGACGGACGACTTTCAACATTTATTTAACATGAATTAATACATATGTTGATCTCTCTAAAACTTTTGTCTGAATATAGAAATGGTTTTGAGATATTCACATTCGTGATATAACCACCTATCTATTTATCATTTAAACGCCCATGTCTTTCTCCGAGACTGGTTGCTACAACTTGAAATAATAAGAAGATTTCACACACACATCCCACACTATTAACTCATAAGTGTATATTAGAATGTTTGACTCATGGAATTTCTAATTAAGTGCGTAACTTATAAGTTCGATTTCAAAGCCAAGTAGTAACCTGACCCGGCTTTGAAATCTCGGAAATCCTCTACATTAATAAGCATGTATTACACATATAAACCTTCTTCTTGAATCACTCTATCTACTGCTAAAACTGCATTAAGATCTATTGAGTAGATTAAAAAATTTAAGCAAACAGATAGTGGAAGCGATTTTGTAGTATGTGATGATATAATACTTATTTCAAAGGGCAACTGAATAAAAATAAGACATCACTGTTCTATATCCGTTGCCACTCTGGCCGAGTGCGGGTTGGGGACTGGCAAGACCACGTTGTGGCTACGTAATCTTGCGGTTTGATGTTTTCAAGCCGCCGAAAGGCCTCCAACTAAGCTTCACGACTTTTATTTTATTTATTTATAAACTTTATGCACTACATTGTACATCGGCGGACTTAATGCCCAGGGCATTCTCTTCCAGTCAACCTTCGGGTGATGTAGATAGTTTGTAAGGTAGGTGCACAGAGGTTACATACTTATAAGACATATACAATTTCACAATTTATTTAAACGTATACATACATACATAGACTTAAATATAACGTACATATATAAATATATGCAAATATATAATAGGTTAACATATACATAAATACTATATTTGTTTATATACTATAAAACCCTGTAACGTGAGGTATGTTATGGATTAGATTGTTCTGCCATTTCAGTTAGAAGAAGCTCGTGTACCTTCTTTTTAAAGGTAAATCGGTTGGTGGACATCCTGACCTCGAGCGGGAGAGTATCTTATGATAACAACCGGAACCGACTGATTAACGTGACCTCGGAGACGAACCACGGAGGCGCTCATGGTCTGCCAGCAGCGGTCACCTCTCTAGGTACAGACGCGCCGTCGTTGCTTACCCTCGGCAATTGTTTCTAATCACCGAGTGCAACTGGGCTATAAGCGCCTCTATAAAATCACACTGCGACCAATAGTAGTCGAACATTAAGACAATGCTGCAAAAATGGGAAAGAAATTATTCCCTCCGAGAAACGCACCCGAAATTGTGCGGTTGTGATAGTTTTAAATGAAATCTAGACAAAATCTTTCGGGTACTGATTGTTATAGGGGACTTTAGTTTAAATCTAATTGTAAAACAAAGTTAAAATTAAGGTTAAAATAGACATGATACTGTCATACTTCCATTATTTTGCATTTTGATTGTTTAGACCATGAACTTACATTTCTAAATATGGTAAAATTAAAATTAGCTATGCGTTAGGTATGTGTCGCATATCACCTGTGTTATATCTATTTATGTTATTTATTTTTGCAATTTGGGCACATAAACAGTAGTATATATATGACATATATCTTTTGATGATATGGCAATCAGCCGGATCAGCTATTTCTGCCAATGTCAAGTATTTCAAGTCTTCAATTCTAAGTCTTCGAGTCTTTAAGTCTTCGTCGTGATGGAATTAATAATAAAACATATAAAAAATGTGGATGACATGAAATGGGGACCGTCTTTCGCAAAAACAAAAAACGATCTCCCCTACTTTTTATGTTATTTGTTTTACATCGTTCATTGGTAATTTTGATCATGAATTTAAAAAAAAAAAAATCTTAATAAATATACTTACCATAATGTTTTCCACAGATTACTTATGGGGTTCAAGTTTATAGCAACATTGAAAGCGAATGTCGCTAAAGGCGGTTATAAATAATCTTTCTTTATTTAAACTAGGGATACTTTAATTTTTTTTTCAATATAATTGATTCAATACTTTCATGAAAATGCAAGAATTTTTTTGAAGTGAAAACTTCTTTAGTGAAAACACTTTTTGGTAGGGAAAATCATATGCGTTCGCGTCACTACATCACCGGCATGTTGACGTCACAAAACTTTTTGGCCGCGTTGAGCACTTTTTGGTAGGGAAAATCATATGGGTTCGCGTCACTGCATCATCGTCATGCTGACGTCACAAAACTTTCGGCTTCGCGTTCGCGTCATCGACATGCTAATATTTCATGTTGATAATTGTAATTAAATTAACAAATAATAGAATTTCTAATTTCATACATTAACTTTACAAATAACATTCTAAGATATAAGTTTTCACTTCTACCGGCAGTCCTTATCACTGCCAGTTTTTTTTCATGAAAATGAACAAGTACTCCGTTAAAGGTAAATTCAGACAGTTTTCAAGAACCCATCTCTAGTTAAAACTGATGATAGATTATTGAAAACGTAAGTATATCACGTCAAAGATGTCAGAAAGAACCCGATCTGTAATACGTAATGATCGGTTAAATAATTTGCGCGCCGCGGGGTGAATTGGGACTTAAACGAATATTAAATGTCATCAATCGGGACTAAGCATTTAACGGGTACGATACCATCACTGAGATCGCGATTACGGGTTGTATACTTATCTATGTACAATTTCTACATATGCATATGCGACCAAAGCGGCTTTAGTATCAGCTACTAAGTACTAACGGTAGTTAGTGCCTGTTATGAAATAATAATGAATTTAAAACATAGCTCTTTAATTCTAAACTAGACAGAGCTTGTACTCTGTAACCAAACTGCTGATAAACATACTTATATATTTTTAAATGCATATATATGCAGAATATGCAGAACATATAATCGCGTTAAACACAAACCTAAATGGGAACATATTTATTTCAGCATCGAACCGCCATATTTTTTTTCGTAAATATATCCTAAATTGTCGAATTTTGTTTTAGTATTTCACGCTTCAGTTTAACACTGTCAGCGTACAGTCGCGTATTAACTATATCTAAAGAACATATAAACCTTGTGCTGACAATTCCAAACTCATTAACAAAAGAATTATCAACTCATTAAAATCCTAGAAAAAGAAATACAAACACGGCGAAGACCAACTTAAAATGACAGCATTCGGGGTGTCGTATTTTGTTGGTGAGTGCGATACTGGAGGCCCAATTATGCAGAAGCATCTTAATGAGCCGCCAGTGTGAGTCAGCATGTTGAATTATTGTATTGTCTGTATACTCAATGAGTTTGATGATTACTATTGTTGGATTCTCCGCATGCTTTCATTAGGTAGAATAGAGACAATTAGGACATATTAAAAAAAAACAGTGACAAAGGAACTGTTACTTGACTAATTTTTCTTAAGCTTTATGATATGTCAATATATTTTGCTCTTGTATTCAAATAATTATCCATCTCAAATGAGTGAATCAGTACTTTAACATAGATTTCTAGTTTCGCGCTGATAAACTCGACTAGACGGCTAGCATGTCCCCAGAACGATGACGTCGATGACGATAATTACAGATTAAAAGCTTTTTGTTTACAGATTTAAAGTGTGAAAATTTTATTTATTTATTTTTGACTGCTTCGGTAGCGCAGTGGTAGCGTATGCGACTGCTGTGCTTGGGGTCTCAGGTACGATTCCTGAGTCTGACCAAATGTTTGTATGATCAGCAAATATTTGTTTCGGAGTTTTGGTGTTTTCTATGTATAATATGTATGTATTTACAGAAAAAAAGTATATTTGTATTAATATCAGTTGTCTAATACCCATAGTACAAGCTCTGCTTAGTTTGGGACTAGATGGTGTTGTGTGTTAAAATGTCCGAAAATATTTATTTATTGATTTATTAAGACGAGGGTAATGTTTTATTATGTAGTATTTTAAAGACATTTTAACAATTCTCTATGTAAAACTAAGATGAGTATTAATTTATTCTCTTGAATACCTACTTCTAGATATCTAAACCTTCTTAAATTTTAATATGAAGGATTTGGCGCGGACTGAAACAAATATTTCAAAATATGCTTTCTGTATTATACATAAATAACTACTATAACACTAACTATTCCAATATACATATAATAATCTAATATAATATCTAAAATATTTTATAGAAAGTGTCTTATGATCTTTTAGAGTAATAAAAATTTATTCTATTCGTTTTCAAGTTATACCGGTATCATAGACAAAATAATTTATTTTTAAATTCGGTATGGAGAACTTTTGCCGCTCTGTTTTACTGGTATGCTTTGGCAATATATTTATTAAACCAAATGCTTTGAGTAAAAGCGTATAAAAGCTCTACTCGGGTTTAAACAATAAAACAGAGCTCACGAGGGACAAGAGTGAAATAAACACCATTGCTTCAATTCAATAAACTAAAAAAATATATTATAGTTTATGGAAGTCACTTCTTTAGTGACTTTTGTGTTATAGGCGTTTGAGGGCTTCGGTGGTTGTTTTTGTCCTGGCCATCTGGGTTGCCTTTGCCCCCAAATTTATAAAAAATATTAAGCTTGCATATACTGTTAAAATTTTCTTCATAAATTTAATAAAAATAACTATTCTTTAGCATATATTCCTGCAGCTACGCGTTTGCGTGAAAAATGTGTACAAGAATTCTCTTCGCTTTCATAGATTACGTTCAAAAAAAGGTGAGCCAACACTACTTAAGATAATTTAGCATCAGCTGTTTCTGTACGTTTTTGTTTAACAATGGTTACTGTATTCAATTGGCTGTTCGTATAATCGAATCATCTGGAAAAAGTGGAATGACCAATCACTTTAGATTTTTGTATATTAGAATTAGAATACACTTGGAATTTGTAAGTTTATTCCTTGCGACCGTTTCACGCATGTTTGTAAAGGTAGGAATATTTTCTAATGAGGGCATGGTCTTAAAAAAACTAAAGTATCTCCTAAAGGCTAGGTTCACATACCAGTTAGTTTGTCCTGTGATTAGAAAGACCCCCCAGGTATCCACACATCAAATATCCATTTTTATTGTTATTAAAATCATTATTATTTAACAATAAACACCTAGACAAAATATAATGCATTGGATTTATTTTTTTCCACCCATTTAGTTTTATAACCACCGTTCGCGTTTTATTACAGTAATAAATTCAAATATTGCTATCTTTTATACCCTATAGTCTAATCACGTATTGTAATTATACCTACAGTACTTTCAACTCTAAATTTACAATTGGATTTAAATAAACTTTGACGAGAATTTGCTTTGTTGGAAAGATTTGAAGCGTAAATTTGTTAAAGGATATCGTGAAGCCTTTGAATGTTATAAGACTTTAAGGAAAACTACCTTATGTTTTTTTTATATATTTGCCTACCAAAGGGAATCTACTCTGCCTGATTGAAAGAATGAACATGTTGCAAGAGTAGTCACCATATTCATTGTGAATGCAGACAGGTGAACAATGCAGCATGGTGGCCCACGCTATGGCGGCCTGTTAAGCTCCTGCATCGGTGGACCTCCGGTCTCGAAATCACCAACGGCAACATGACAGTAGGAAAGGTGTCATTTTAAGTTGGTCTTTCGTGAGTGGGTAGTAGCGCTCTGGTCGAGACGGCTCGTTTGTGCTGAAATCAACGTGGCTCTACTACCTTGAGTTGTTTGTTGATACTTTCACATGCAATGCTAAAAATCAAAGGCCTGTCAATAAAAAGAAAACTGAAACTTAATATTATTCTACGGAAAGTATTATAACAAAAACTCTTACATTTGCATTATAGTATATTCTAGAACACAAATTATGAGGTCTTTAGTCACATGACTCATCTAAGTTGTGAGAAGTGAGGACGCCAGTATCTCGTAATATTAACTGTTTTAATGACTGTGATAGAGTCTGCGTTATGTATGTATAATTTTATTACGATTCAGGAGCTTTGAAGTCGGTGAACTTTCATTTGATTAACCGATTTGGTTTTGTCGTTTGAGTTTTTCTAATCCAAGGGACACTCAACCCCGCGTTTTTTTGAATAACAAAAATATCTGTACTGAGATTAAAGATACGCTTTTTGGAACTCCAGAGACTGTAGATACAGAGTAATTGGTAGCTTATCTGAGACCTTCAGAGCTTAAAAGTTTAAGGTCATAAAAAGTTTTAAATGAGGTTATGATTTATTATTGGTATCATTATTAGTATTATTTTAATTATTTTTATTACACCTGCATCGAGTTGATGTAAAAGATGTTTAGTTCAATATTGTTCTCATGTAAGTGACGATTGTCTTAATAAGAAATAAAGATCTTTGAACCGATTTATCTTATTTGTGACAATACAAGATAAAGTTACTTTTGGAATTTCGACGAAGGGAGAAACTATAAACGTAACAAGCTTATTTAATGTTATACGAGGAATTTAAACTGTAACTATCCAATAGTGGATTAGTAAGTTCTAGTGTTACTTTCTAATGATTACAAAAGTTTTCGTATACAAAACTCATAAGATATTTAATTTTGTTATCTTTAATTTGAAGTTTTAATTATTACGTTTGTTTAAATTACTGTAGAAAAAGGATGACGATTGCTTTTTGTTTGTTTTCCAAAAACCCCACCATTTATGAACCTATTTGATTTTTTTACTGCAAATTTAAAATCATTTATTTAATTTAGAACACAGTGACATTTATGAACGTTAAATTGAAGCTAGAGTTAAAAATCGTAGGTCGAGACAAATAGACGCCACAGCATGAACTGCATTGTCAAGGTAAATTAGGTGAAAACACCAAATTCTATTGCCCGCTTCTGTCGATCTACTTATAGAGGTATATATAGTCTTTTGGTCTCATTTAAATAGTCTTGATTTTGCACGACTGAAGTAGTCGTAAAATTATTCCTATGGTGTTTCCCGCATTAGCACCGCCTTCTCTTATCAAAACGTTTAAGAAACACGGGGTCAGGGGTTAAAATACCTTTGGATTCTGGGTGACTTTATGTCGATAATCTTCTACGAAATGAAGATTCACGAATAAAGGTAAGGATACCTTTATTCGTGAATCTTCATTTCGTAGAAGATTATCGACATAAAGTCACCCAGAATCCAAAGGTATTTTAACCCCTGACCCCGTGTTTCTTAAACGTTTACATCATAGGTAACATGTATTATTATTTTATTTAAATTATTATTTAAATATGTTTGTGGAGGAACAGGTATCATGTTCCTACTCCACAAATAGAGGATCCTCCGACCAGGCGAGGTGATCATGCCTGGCGGGCCACTGCCCAACGGTTGATGTTGTCAAGTTGTATATATGTTAATCGGCGCGAGAACTTCTATTGCGCGATGCAGAATTAGTAGTTTCTTGGTATACTACGTTACTCCGTAGTTCAGTGTATCTTCGGTAGATGGCGTTATCATATGTTTATGTTGCCGCTGTATATGGAAGTCGCCACATGTTTATCATATATTAATTATTTAGAATTACAAAGATTCTACCTAGGGTGGAATCAGACGGTTGTGTCTGATATAAAAAAAAGTATATTTGTATTTATATCAGTTGTCTAGTACCCATAACATAAGCTCTGCTTAACTTGGGACTAGACGGCGTTGTATGTTAGATGCCCGTAATATTTATTTATTACTGTTACTCCTCACTGTGAGTTTCCCGACCCCAAAAATAAAGAAACACTCAGATCTTTTCATCGTCAATGTCACAATATTCAGTCACGTCACTATTTTCTTGTCACACTGAATAATAAAAACAAGAGAAAACAGCCCTTGTGTTTTGATTGCATAAAAGGCGAAGCCGCAAACATACGACTTGCAAATTACTTAACGTATTTAACTGATTTTGGAAATAGGTATAGAGATTCTTGTTGTTAGCATTTTAACGTATTCCTTTGATATTCTACCAAAGCGCCTAAACTACTGAACCTATACTATAGTTATACTTTACGTTAAAATTTTATCAAAAGATTTTACTCGGTCGGGTTGTAGTTTTTTTAACTTTTCCTTGTAAGTTTTTAAGGCTTTGGGGATTAACAAGCAGACGGGTCACCTAACATGTAGCTATCACCACCCATGGAATCTGCTGTTCAAGAGTCACAAGTGGAGGTTGAATATGGGTGTCCGGCAATTTAATTCGCTCGCTTACTAGCCGACTTATATGTTTAAAGGTAGCCAGACACATTAGGATTTACCCGATAGGTTTGCTTGTACAGTTGAACTTTAAAGGTAAAACCTACAGTTATGCAGGTTTAACAGGCCAGGACAGCTAGTTTTTTTGTGCAAGGATGTCTTCTATTCAGCTCTAGCTTGCCTGACTGGTGTAACTGCGCAGGTCCCTATCGTGTATGGCTTTACATGAATAAATAGTGCAAGAACACGACTCTTGCCGTCTTGTCTTGTTTTCTACACTTCCGTGTAGAAAACATAACAAGTGAAGCCGAAGCCAGATAACTCCTATCTGGTGTTGCCACTCTCTCGAGTCGAAATCATAGATAAGATTAATAGAATAAAGGTCATTGTGTACTTTTCTGTACATTTTATAACTTGTATGAATAATTTGATGACGAGCAGTGGCTTCAAAAGACAACCTTATTTCTGCTTTTGTAACAGAAATTAGTTAGGTAAAACCGTTGTCCAAACACTTTTATTTCACGTGATTGTCGATTTGTTAAAATTAATTGGAGAAATATCTATTTATAGTTGACTGGTCCCTCCTCAGTTTCGTACGGAAATTTTTGAAATTTACTGATTTCCCCTACTAAAATATGAATATATTGGATTGTATTCGAGAGGAAGACCTATTATGATTTTTTTCTCGAATGATTCTCTCTCTTTGTGAAAGATGCAAAGACTTATATCAAGAAATGGACTGGAGTTACACAGAAATGGAATGGACTTCATTTTATACTATGCAAGGATTAGACCTAGACACAGAACAAATTATTGTGCTTATAACACAACAAGCTAACACGTGGTCTCTTCGTTAGGCGTGTATTAGGAATATACAATCTATAGCACGGGCAATTTTAAAAATATACATTAAACGCACACAAAGAATTTGTGAATCACACAGTGTTGTCCCGGGTTTAAACCAGAAGACTCGACGCAGTACAGAGCAGTCATAAATTCAGCTACCACAAAAAAGTCTACATTCATAGCCTATGACACTTACCTAGTAATGTGGCTTTCTATTGAGAAAAGATATTCAAAATCGGTTCAGTAATTAGAGGTTAGCCCCTACAACCTCACAAAGTTTACCTCTTTATACTATTAGTATAGACTGTTCTTTCCGAGTGGAAATCGAAATCGAACGCAATACTTCTGACTTAGCAATCAAGATTACTGACCACTACAATCCAGACCAGTTAAAATTAATCGAATAACAATTAATTAGTACAGTCCCTTATACACATTCCTAACAAACCATAGCTAATATCGACTAAAGGACCTGTTGATTTAGGACGGCAGCGAACTAAATAACTAAATAGTAAGTAAATAGTAAGGAATTAACTACAATCTTTTTGGTTCTCAGTGACGTGTGAGCCGGACTTCACTATTAATAAATTTGACTGCCTCTTTGGCCCAGTGGTAGCGTATGCGACTGCTGTGCTTGAGGTCTTTTCTATGTATGGGCCTGCCAAAGTGGACGAAAGGTTTTAAAAGTACCCACCAAAAGCACCTACTAGAATTGTACTACTTTTTTTTATGGAATCGCGGACTAACGAGCAGACGTACCGCCGCCCATAAACGTCTGCAACACCAGAGGCGCCGTAAGTGCGTTGCCGGCCTTTGAAGGATGGGGAGGAGGATGGGGATAGGGAGGAGGATGGGGATGGGGAGGAGGATGGGGATGTGGAGGAGGATGGGGTGGGGGAGGGGATAGGGTAAGGGCATCCGGTATCCACACTCACTCGATGAAACACAGCGCGAGCGCTGTTTCACCTCGGTTTTCTATGAGACCTATGGACCTATGGAATATATCACTACGGTCGAGCCAGCCGATTCATTGGTCATCTTTAAATGAAAAAATACGATACAGTACAATATATTAGTAATGTAGATCTATCTCACTTTTGCCCGCGTGTTTGTCGCTGTAGAATGGGCTATGTGTTTCCACAAGAATCAAAGTACATCCATGCTAAATTTTATTGAATTTTGCGCGTGCAAAGTTTAAGAAACATGTGTACAGAATTACTTTCAAATTTATAATATTAGTATGAATGTTTATTAGTTTTCCAGTTACCATAGTACAGGGGCTGCCAAGTAATCAGACGACCGTGTAAAAGATGTGTCAGATTATTTTTATTAGTTATTAAAATATATTTTCCGTATCGAACTAACGAACATCCATCACATTTTGTTTATTGCAATAGTCTTCTGATACATGACTTGATTTCTTACACATAATAAATAAGTCAAAGTTAAATTGTCCTGAACGCATTTTCTCTGACAGGTAATATTTTTGAAGTGAAACTTCTTTAGGCGCATGAGGATAAAATTTTTACAAATGTAACGTCACGCAAGTATGCAACAGAAGTGTCGAAAAAGAGAGAGAGAGCGATCGAGACCGATTGAGAGAGAGTAAGACAGGGCGAACGTAGCATGAAGCAACTGGCGATGGAGTGAGAGTAGGAAGCAAGCAAGTGAGAAAGATCGAGAGAAAAAGTGAGATAGAGCGATTGTCGTATCACGCACAGTGCCATGGAGCGAGAGATGCGAGAGAGCTAAGAAGTTTCACTTCTGACATGTGTACTTTGTACGCACGCACTTTTTTTTTTACTGGTAACTCTTAATTCACATTTGAGTCAGTATTGTTCTAGAAGTACTTATGTATAGTCCGCCTTAATTATGTAAACACGTTAGTGTTTAAATCTCGATGGTCTGTTATTTTCTTTTGAAAGTACTGTCATTATTTATCAACGTTGTACCGATTAAGATGTTTAACATTAGTCTGTCAAACTTTTTCCCACGGTATAAGAAAAGAATATATAGGTAATTGATTTAGGATCAGCCATGGATGTGTACATCACTATGCACTGTAAAAAGAATTAAATTAGTTTAAGAAATATTGGAATCTATATATAGCTTAGAATTTTGATGATAGTAAACATCATTCTAATAATTGAGTGTCACTAATACTTCTGTTGCTACTTAATCTTAAGTATTTTTGTTTTCAATTTAGATTTTCATTATAATGTTATTTTACATGTTTTTATATCATTTAATTTATATTTTGCATTGAAATTATGTAATAGAATTTGTATGCGTGCTATGGTCTTTTTTGTCTGAAATAAATGGATATTGTTATTAAATGATATTGCTTATAGAAGATATATTCCGGAGTGAAATACAGTGGTGACTCCAGACCCATAGGCCATAATTTCTTACTACCATGAACTTTCTGCTCGTAATAGAGAAAAAACTTTACCAGAACATTCTGCTCAGCAAATTTATTTCTTTTTCTCTTTGTAAGAAAAGCAACAACTCCATTAGTTTTATTATTTTTAAAATATTCTTTTTATAATCATTGTCATTCGCCTATCGCAATCCACAGCTGGACACAAGCCTCTCCAATTGGCCATGAATAAGTATACTGTTCTTTTTATGGACGCGTAATAATGAGCATGAATAACATAAGGTGTTATTGCCGATTTTTTCACAGCTTGCAACACTAACAATGGGGTATGTGTTACTAGCCTTTTCTTTCTCCCCCTTCTTTGAATTACGTCATATCCAATCAACATAATCCTGCCTTACTTTTCCTGGTCGATGTTTTCTATCGTGTCATGTTCATACCTTCTAACAAAAATCCCGCCACAAATAAAATAAACACATTTTATCCAATACGTATGGTATTATATTAACAGGTAATATATCGAAAATCAGAACCGCTAATGGCAAAAACACGACACGAGCTCAACATGTGATAGGAATTAGATTAAATAATGTGTAATTGGGCAAATGTATTCGGTTCATTAATAAATAAATAAATAAATATCTCCGACATCAAATACACAACCTCATCTAGTCCCAAGCTAAGCAAAGCTTGTGTTATGGGTACTAGACAACTGATATAAATACATATATACTTTTCTTTTGAAAATATATACATATTATATATAAATATTTGTAGATCATGCAAACATTTGATCTGACCCGAGAATCGAATCCGAGACCTCAAGTACAGCAATATATATATATCATCATCATTATCATCCTCAGCCTATCGCAGTCCACTGCTGGACATAGGCCTCCCCAATTTCACGCCACTTAGTTCGATCTATGGCTTCTCGCATCCAGCTCCTGCCAGCCATCCTGCGCAAATCATCGGTCCACCTGGCCTATGGACGTCCTACACTACGTTTGCCGAGATGCGGTCTCCACTCAAGAACTCGTTTACCCCAACGGTTATCGGTTCTTCGGCAAATGTGGCCAGACCACTGCCATTTCAGCTTGCTAATCCTGTGGGCTATGTCGATGACCTTGGTTCTTTGTCGGATCACCTCGTTTCTGATGCGATCCCTTAGATATATATATATATATATATATATATATATATATATATATATATATAAGAAGAAGAAGTGTTTATAACATTGATTGTATCAATCAAAAGTTTTTGTGACGTTCTGTGGCGTCATTATTATTCAATTTAACGTTTTAGATGATCCTTGTGTCGCAGGAGAATATGGATAAAATGTAAGCAATAACACCTAGATTCAGAACAATAATGTGCGGTTCACATAGTGTTGTCTATGTAGGGTTTGAACCTGCAACACCAACATCTCGAAGCGCTTCAAGCACTATGCCATTTATCAATTTAATTCGACTTCGTTAAGACCACATAACCTAGTTAAGCAGGTAGGCATAGATATTCTCTTTGAACAGCTGCTAAGAAATCCTGTATTTGTTTTCATGCATATAAAATGTTAGTCGTGATACAATTCCAGCACTGTTTGTATAAATAAAAGCTAAGCTAACATTTTTCCTGGTTCCTGATGATAAATAGGAATTTATATTTTTAAGTTTAACCTTTGAATTAAAGCGTGTGTCTTTGGATAAAATGTCTATCTTTAAGTGTATATATTTTTTGTTTATATTTGTATTTATGGTGTGTTCTGTTGTGAGCATGTATGTATGTAGGTATATGTTCTGAACTGTGCACATTCTAGTTGACTACATAATATGTAAATTCTGTGCAACTACCTTCCACTCGAATTTTGACTTGAAGAGAATGCCCTAGCATTAATTCTGCTTATGTACAAATTTAGTGCATTAAGTTTAAAAATAAATAATGAAAGTTTAATTCTCAGTATTTTATATCGAATGCATATAATCGAGATTGTGATAGTCGACTACAGTTTTCGAGATGGTGTTCCTTATGATAGGATGTTTTCAAAAGATGGGCATGGCCCTAGAATTCCAAACGTCCAGAGGAGGGCCGTATACCTGTCAGTTGCCAGCGTGGTAGAAAAAATAGTTTCTAGAAATATATAGGTATAGTATTCTGTCTGTAGGTCATATGTTAGCAATTATTGTCTACGTCTGCATAAAAGATCTTATATTATTATCAAGCTGAAGAGTTAAAATGTGTGGTTGAACCCGCTAATCTCAGGAACCGCTAGTCCAATTTAAAAATTCTTTCATTTTTAGATATCCTAGTTATCGAGGAAGGCTATAAGGCACGTAATACATATCACGTTACGACGTAAAATCAGCGAAATATCAGAAAAAATGAAACAAGAACATTCCGTCTACGCCCGCATATATATCGAATATGCGATAGAAAGTAGCCTATATGCTTCCTTAGGAATCAAAGTATCTCCATGTCGAATTTCATTGTAATCTGTGCATTGGTTTAGCCGTGAAAGCGAGAGCGACAGATTTACTTTCACATTAAAAATATTATGTATAGTATGGAAGTATGGATAAGCTATTTCCAGTAAACGGTGTTCGGTTTATGCTCTTAATATTTGCAATATTCACTACTTCCATACCAATATGTAGCCTAGAAGTAAGCCAACATGTAGATTAGGTAATCCTAATCGAAATAACATGACAAAAAACTAATTTTCCCAAAAAGAAGATTTAATATAAATCTCCCAAGAATAAATATCACCTATTATTACTATATTTATTTACACAAGATTATCTTTCTTTTCAGAATCATGTTGCACCAATGGCTCATCATCACATTCTCGTGGTTCGGCTCCGTGAGCCTCCAATACATCAACGCCGGAGGTCCCGGCGCTGACGTCGGCTTTGACACCATGGACGCTCCACAGTACCCCATTCCTTATGCCAACTCACCACAAACGCGCAATGACTTCGAAACACTTCAAAACGACCCCCTCAATGAACAGTTTTACCAACGCGACGATGTTTTAACAGAACTCCAAAGGAAACGGCGTACTTCAGACACAAGAGACGATACACAGCGATGGAACCCTCATCTAGACACAGATAAAACTTTATACATACAAAGTACTGATAGGAAGAATCCTTACATAATCGGTATCAGCAGAACAGTTGAAGAGAATGCAACAGCCAATGATATAGTGGATACTATAGAAAAGAAATACTTTAGTCCATGGGGTGGCAAAAGAGGTATGGAAAACATGTGGACCTGGAAACGCGCCAACAACATCCGTGAACCGAGCATGCCCAAGCGAGTGCGTTTCAGCCCTTGGGGCGGCAAACGCAGTGGCCAGATGGTGTACAAGCCTGGCCCCAAAACCTCGAGGATCCTATTCTCTGCATCAATTCCAGAACTGACAAGAATCGTATCGAATTTAGGTCCAAACACGAATAGATTAAACTTCGGTAGCTTCCAATTCGTCCCGTCTGTTGATAAACGACATCCAATTAAAATACTAGCTCTAAGTACCAAAACGAGCGAGAGGACATTGCGGGATGCGTTACCCTTCAAAACGTTCCTCGAGTCGTTACCGAAGCTCTTTAAACTTGGACACCCTTACGCAGACGTTGATTTGAAGAAAGATGGCAAGAGGAAGGTGAAATTCAGCGCGTGGGGAGGGAAGCGCTCGCCGCCAATAATTGGACCTATATGGACACCGGCTACTGATGACTTAAAAGACGCGACACTAGACACTATCCTTTTATTAAGAAACAATCAAGATAATAACAATAGAGATGAACACAATAAAATAACACAGGCTTCGTAATTTGGATAAAATGATAACTCCCGAACTTGCACTATCTATGTTGAGGTAGACTTAAGTTTCTTGATATATATTAGTGCCATACCTACTTGTAACTTCGAAAATTCAAAAAAAAATTGAAAGTTCGGGAGTTCCGTGTTCCTGACGACTGGCTGGGCTCGTCAGGGACACAGTACTGATACATTTAAATAATAATGACTGTTACTCTTATTTATTGTGCTATTTGTTAGTGAATATAAAACAGTATTAAGTTTATGTGACAATCATTTCTCCCCTATTTTATGGTGAACAAATGTTAATTTATGGGTATGATGTATTATGTGCCCGTTTCACACACTTCCATGTTACAATAGTAAAATATGGTTTTGGGGAAATTCTGAAACTCATCTGTCAGGCGATTCTAAATACTCCAAAGCTTTTGAATACGCAAAGACGATTTTTTTATTTTAGTTTTGATGAAAACAATTTAATGAATCAATAAACATGGTTTGTAGAATTCATAGCAAAAATAACATAAAAGAAAAATATTATTCATTAATGCGAGAGAAAAGAGCCGTTAGCGATTGTAAAAACTGATTCGAGCGGCCAACCATTTGTTAAAAAACGTGAGGGTCCGTGTCGGTTTCTCAGCAACGAAACGAGTTGTTGGTTGGTGAGAAATCCAGTGTGAGGGTGTGTTATATCACTGATGGAATAATAATAATATTTCGGACATTTGACATACAAAGACATCTAGTACCAAAGTAAGCAGAGCTTGACAGCTTAGATAACTCATTTAAATACATACATTAAATTGTAAAAATATACAAATTAAATATAGAAAATACCCAAGCTCCAAAATAATTGCAGATAACACGAATATTTGGTTAGAAATGGAAATTGAACCCGAGACAGTCACATCGGCAAATACGTGCTCAAGTTTGCCTCTAACTACAAGTTAGGGGTCGACTTCACGAATACCTGATAAAATTTCAGCCATATAACACTGTTTATTTCGCCATTTATCACTATTTAACAGATAAAAGTTACTGAAATATCTACATTTAACTTTTTAAATACAATAATCGAAATCGATATTTCATTTAGCATATAACATCAGAGTAGTCTATCAAAGATGGGCAAGGGTTAAACTTGGCCAATAGTGTCCTGAAAAACATAAATTCCACACATATGCAGCTAATATACAAAAAGTAATTTATTTAAAAATGTTTTATTAAACAAACAAGCTTTTATTATTTGTTATTTAAAATCACTAAGTCCTCTTAAAAACCCATAATGGGTTGGTTGTTAAGAAATATATAATGTCATTTTGTTACGGCGCCCATTTTGGAATAATAATAATACGGATAATTTATAATTGCATTGTCATCAGAACTAAAGGAACATTTCGAATTTCAACTCAATCGGAAATCGGGAAGTGGATTAACTTTAACTTGCAAGTATTGATTACAGACAAACATCGGGACAGCTGAGACTAAATAAAAGCTTGTAACATTATATCCTGTCTTCGTATAAATCTATGACTTAAAACTTTCAATATTAGTAGAGAACAGCGCTCGTCATCTTGCCAGATATCTCTCTCTATTTTGCCTACCTGTGCACTTTATGTTCTGGCTCTAAAAGCTAAGGAGATACGCTACCATTGCGCTTCCGAGTCAAAATATCTAATAATAATAATATAGTCAAGGTAAAAGAGCCACGCTGATTTCAACACAAACAGAAAGATATCCGTAAAATGATAGCCTACGTGTTTCGTTAGTAAGTGCCGGAGGCCCAATGATGCAGAAGCATCATTTAGCCGCCATGGTGTGCGTCACCATGCTGCGTGTTGCATTCACAATGAGTATCGTGACCACCACTCTTGGATTCTGCTTATACTTTCCATCAGGTGGAGTATTCATTTTGAAAGGACAAAGAAAATATTAATAAACTTTTAAAAAAAGAAAATATATACATTGTAAAGTATAGATATATATATATATATATATATTATTTTATATATCTATATAGTATCATTTATCTCAGGGTGAGTAACCCTGCTGCATTGTCCACATTCTATGTGTGACTAGTCATATATAGATAGACAGAATTATCATTTTGGCGGCTATTACATAATATACAAAAAACAAAATTGTAGTGTCTGTTTGTCAAACATCTTTTCACTATGGATATGATACGGTACTTACATGAAACAATCAACATTAATAATTTTTATCTGTTAGTTTGTTCCGACTAATCTCTTGAACTACTGGACCAAATTTGATAGCAATTTCACTTTTAGATAGCTAATGATAAGAGTAACTTAGGAAACTTTTATTTACTACTAGCTTCACCCTACAGTTGATGTTGTAAATGTACAACAACTGCACATAACGCACACGGTGAAGCTGGTAAATACATGACTAGAATTATGACTACTAAAGAAAAGATATAATTTAGTTACAGCTTTTCAGTACTCTCTGATATACTATTATAGTTAGTTATTGTTCTACAGTTGGGTGAACAGAAGCAAAAAATTGTCATGTTGTGTTACACACACACACACATCCTGCTTGTAAATATATCTTAATCCATACTCATATTATTAATGCAAAAGTAACTTTGTCTGTCTGTATGTCTGACCTGCTTTCACAGCCAAAGCGCTGTACTAATTTCAATGAAATTTGCAATGGATACAATTAGATTCTTGAGGAAGGACATAGGCTACTTTTTGCTGCCATAACCAATAAACAAGGTTTATTAAAATACACCTTTTTTATGCTGTTATTTTTTTTTTTACTATAGTATTTCAAATTAATGGTGTTCTGAGTGAGTTACCATTAAGACTGGTTAAGCTAAATCTCATAATCCTCAAGTTTTAGGATAAAAATAAGGAAACAAAACTTAACATTCAACATAGTATTGGAATAAGGCCTCTACAATTGAATAAACAACAATTAAATTTCCCAGGAAGTTTAATAGAACTTTACACAGTTAAGTTACCAACATTCTTATACAACAGCAATTGAGAATTGGTGTCATTATGGCATTAGCAAAAGAAATTGAGACAATTTTGCTTATCTACCATGCCAAAAGAATTGTATTGAACATTCACTTAACACTTAAGCAGTCCTTAGGATTATATGAACACCAGAATCAGTTTCAACAGGCCGGCTCAACTGTCCAACCTTCAGTTTAAACGCTTCTTCTTCAAATGGAGCCTGCATTTGACCACGCCCAAACATACCTAAGTCTCCCCCACGTTTAGCTGACGAACAATCCGAGTACTTGGCTGCTAGATCAGCAAACGAAGCGTCATTAGCGACTATCTGCTTACGGTACCCTTTAAGTAGCTCCAGTGCTTCTTCTTTTGAGCGAGTGATGTTCTCTTCCCGCCAAGATGAAGGGCGTCTACTTTCAGCGTGTTTCACCAAAAGATGGCTGCAACGGACCTCACCAGGGTCAGCGGGAGCTTCAGGTCTTTCCCATTGCGACTTTTTTGTGTACATGTTGAGAAAGTAGCTCATACCAGTGGAACGGCTAGTCCTCATCTCCCACCCGTCGGGTAAAGGTGCTTCGTTGTCTTGACTTGACATTCTGGAATTTATTGGGCAAGTTTTTGGGTCGGTATATACATTAAGACTATGTTTACTGATTCACTTACATGTTATATCGAACTTTATATACGATTAGTACGGTTGTGTGCCATTGGAGTGCTAAAATATAGATTTAAAGACATTCATTCAAAAAATAAAAAACTTTGTTCACCATAAAACTGGAAATCGAATTAAAGTTTTAACAAAATAAAGCGTGATAACCTATAAGTGATTTTCTAACGAATATAAAGAATATGCTGTGCAGACATACCTGAAGCTTATCGAATATAGGGGGCACTAATCGTACTTCAGATTACAGTAAATAAAACTTTCAATAGCACAACAAGTCGCAAACGTTTCCGCAAATACGTTCCGTAGAATCCGTAATTCGTTTTAATTGACAGGACGCTAATGTTGACAGCTTGATTTATATTCTGTCAATTCTGTGGTAAAGTGTTACTCTATGGGTTGAGTGCTGCCCATAAAGAAATGATAAACTATTTATTTTTTTTTACCTGTGTCCACTTTGATATTCGAATCTTTTTTTTTCGATGTCAAAAAGCTTTCAAAAGACGACGCTAATTAAAAGTATTATAATGACAACATATTAATTCAAATAAATCCAGTATTTTCAATAAATGAAAAGGTGTAAATTTTGTTTTAAATAAATATTAATTTAAAATAACTAATAAAGAATAAAGCGCCATCTATTATAACTTTTACTAAATAAATAGTCTCGGGCTGTGTTCTGTTGCTGTGCTGAACACAGATATATTATCTTCATTAAACAAGTAATACAACAGATGGCATCTACTGTTTGTGTTGGGTGTTTCGATTGTATTATTATGTTTTTCAAACTATAGTCAGTGCAAAGCAACTCGAAATTCAAATATTAGTAACTAATAGGTTATAATTAATAATAATAGTAGTAATGAAATTTATTTAATTTCTTCCGCAATATACACAAATCAAATCACAGATACCAATACAAAAAGCTCTGGATGGGAGACAAGAGCCCATACTAAGTGAACTTATGACAGGTCTTCTGGCCGCTCTATCCCATATAAGAATAATTGCATTACTATAAAGAAGTTATACAATAACAAAATAATAGTTAAGGAATATTATAAATAATGGTAATGGAGATAGTTTGTGAGTATAAGTGTGTGTATGCGTGCAGTTTTGTGTGTTCGCGCGTTATTTCTCCTGTTTTATTGGTTTCGTTATTTTAAATTATTGTGACCAATTAAGATAATATTTCATAATTCCATCTGTTTTTAAATCCCAATTCCCAATGAGCTAATTAACATAATATTTGATGGAGCTCTAAATATTAAATTTTAACTTTAGATTACAAAGAAAGCTAGATAGAACGTACTTGTCAAATAACATGACGTCGTTTATTATTTAAGTGTGCGTGACAACCGGCAGCGGCACTGTAGGAACACGTACATGTGTATGCGTAATGATACTATAACCAGTAAAAAAACCCAATTTTTAACCGAATTCAAACAGGAAGAGGTTCTATGTTCCACTGTATGTATGTTCACCGATTACTTCGTCGATTGTGTACTTGGGGATCAAGTTTCGTAATATCGATAATTCTCAACCATTCAAATGTGATGTGTAACACAAGTTAAAAACATAAAACGCATCATTACACAGAAGAGCAATTTGTAGAATCATCCACAAATTGTTCATATGCAATAATTATCGGAAATAATTGTATGTGTTACCTAAGAATATTTTCAGATGAGATTACAAACCAAGTCTCTAAATATAGAAATGAGGTTCAGTAATGTCTGGATTAACAAGTGATTTCCCTTCTATTAGAAAAGAAATAATAGGCATAAACTGATGTTACAGTCGAACCAAGGTTGAGATTTTGGGTTCGGACACAACAGTATAATTATTGGGTAAATAAATAATTATAGCAACCAAATAATCTGTATTTATTTGTGAAAAGATATTCCATCTTCTTTTTTTCTTTTTCGAAACTATTTTTGCAATGTTTCGGAAGTAAAGCGGATCCAAAGCGCCTTACGTAACCAAAGACGCCAGAGAACAGAGCCCTTACCAAAGGGAACTTTATTGTTTTTATTTTTACAAATTGAAATTAAAATTATTTTAAAAGCAAAATATAAACGAAAACTACAAAAAGACTCTTGTCATGCAAGAAGTTGACAGGTTTCTAATAAAAAAAAAAGTTTGGCTATTGCTTTGCAAATCGGCAATGCTACGCTGTGCGAAGCTTAGACAGCCAAATTTTATTTTTGTGTGTTCTTGTGTGGGCATTGTTAGGTTCCTTCTTATTTGTGTTTAGAAATAAATCAATTCTGTGATTGTGAACATTACTAAAATTGAAATGTAAAACAATCTACTATTTGTGTATACGTTATTCTACTAGAATTTCCCAAAGCCTTTCTTGTATTTCTAGTCTATCTACGATGATGTAATGCGAATGCGGTAGAGACGTCCACATTTTGTCAATCATCATCATCAATCATTACATAATATTACTTATGTAGGCATTTGTCATTGTCCCTATCTTTGCCTAAAGTCGCTAAACCCGCACTTTGTGGGTTTACAGTGAACGTCGGAAGTATTTTCAAGAAGAGATAGGTAAGAATATGTTTAGAGCAAGCTAGCCCAATAGCTAAGTTGGCAAAACCAGAACAAAGATCGCTCACTGGTGCAAAAGGAACCAAGCTAAAAGATTTTATTTTAAGTCATTTTCAGTGGTTCACCTATATACCTAGTACTTAATAAAGGTAAGTAAATGTCTTAATTGACTGGTTAAATTAAATAATTTGAAGCCATAGGCTAATTTTTATCTTTAACTTGATTTTCCGAGGCTTCGTTTGTTTAAAAGTTATTTTTCATCACACTTTTCGATATTGTGAAACATTGTGATTATGATATTATTATGAAATTAATTAAATTGTCTATTACGTTAATAGATAGATAAATAGACCCAATAGTGATTTTACTTCTAAGTTTATGTTTTAAATTTAGTTTCTTCTTTCATTATTAGCACATTGCCAATAACGACAATCAATTATCAGTTAAAAGGAATTCGTACATGACTAACATAATTACTGCAGTATACATGGACCTCGTCACCGAATTCATAGCTAATTGACCGTCACTCGTTGTAAGCACAGTTAATTAGTCATTCGGACTACACATTTACAGAATACATTGTTGGTTCAATTATCAGGCACCTTATTTGCTTGGATAGACATTATTAATTCATTTGAGTGAGATGTTTAAGGCCGCATTTTGCGAAGTCAGCGGGGAGCGGAGCGGCGCGGCAAAGCAATCCTGTTTTCGAAAACAGCGGCTAAATCGCGCAGCGCTAGAGCGGTGTAATGTTATGTTAAGAAAAATTATGTTTCGAAAAATAAAGCTTTTTTTGTTCGTGAACACTTCCATATAAGTCTAAATGTTTGACCACCCCGCTCCCGTTAAGTTCGTGTACGCGTCCTAATACCTTTTTAAAACATTCGTAGGTGGTGGGTATTGGTTTTGTGGTGGGCTCCTTTTTCCGTATTTAGACTCAAGAAGCCTCGCGGCAAGGTTGGCTAGATATGGCAAATCTTTCCAGATACGTAGAAGCCAACTTGAAAGTTATTTAGCATCTGTTGCGTATAGTCAAGACTGCGGCACAGCAAGAGTTAGTCTCCAATGCACATTGTGGGGGAACGGGTGTCATGTCCCTCCAACATAAAGGGAGGATCCTCCAACCAGGCGAGGTGATCATGCCTGGCGGGCCACGGCCCAACGGTTGATGTTGGGAAGTTGTATATATGTTGATCGGCGCGAGAACTTCTATTGATTCAGTATTGGTAGTTTCTTAGTTTTCTTCGTTGATCCGTAGTTCGATGTTTCTTCGGTAGATGGCGCTGTTATATATTTTATGTTGTTGCGCTGTATGTGGAAGTCGCCAATCAAGTACAACGGCTAGAATATAAATGTCGCCGCATAACTCGAGCCGGGGCCATTTTTATCATCTGCTATTATTGATCATATTCATATTATATATGAATAAGATCATATCATATTTATGATTATCAACATACAATTATTATTATAGAATACAGGATTATGTAACATTAAACATATATTACGCCGGAAGTACCATTGTATAAAAAGAGTACAGACGCCATTAACAATATTTCTAAGTAGAAGAAGGCGCCAAGATATTAATATTGTTTAATATGAACCAACTATTTACTTGATTATTAAATTATAAGGTTATAATATATATGCGGTTGGAATCGTTACCTATAACACATCATAAAGATGGTTAGTAATATCTATACAAATAAATAAAATTGAAGTGTCTGTTTTTAATTTCAAATTTTATCACTAACTACGTGTGACAGTAAACGGTACTTACACCAAAAAAACCAATCTCTGGAACTGCTCGACGTATTTAAGCGGTACATGCACTGGCAGATAACTGATGATTTAAGGCGTACCTCAGGCTACGTTCTTAGACTACCTTCGCCCCGTGGCGTAACCCGCGGCAGTTGTTGTACCTCTCGGAATAACGTCACACGTTAGTAGAAATATCTTAAAAACATCATACAAAAGAACATATTTTTTTAATTGCTCTGTACACGTTTTACCAGTAGGAATATATTGTTAATATTTGTTTTCTAATGATGGCTATACAAAACACTACAGGAGATGGGTAAAATATACAATAAGCACACAATTTTTTTTTTTATAAACACACATACTGCGTCGTTAGATGACAAGCGGAAGTCAAGGAAAGAAGGTCGTCTTTAATCATAATCATCACCAGCTTGTAATAGTCAAATGCATATCATGGGCTGCTGGCCAGACGCTTTGGTATAGGGTTTGGTTCAAGTTTGCCTTTTGTTCGCAGTGATGTTGTCCTGTATAGTAGGTTAGTCGCTTCAATCGATACCCAAGGTTTCCTTTGCTTAAAAGTCATTTTTCCCCGCCGTTTTTAAAATTGTGAACCATTTATTAAAGTAGGGGGAGGCAGTGTTGCCATTTTTCTAGAATTCTTATACCTAATGAATTTTATTTCTTCTTCTTTTGATGATATGGCAAATCAGCTATTTCTGCCAATGTTATTTACATATGTTTACGGTCTCCACATCATAAGCGGGATAAATAGGAGCGGTGACCCTTTGTTTTCTTAATTCTTTTTTTTTCTGACCGCACCCATGCCCTAGAGGCTTAAGCTTGCGGTTGCCACGCAGCTTCCTACTTCACCAGGAGTTGTGTATTTAAACTCACATGGGACAACAATTTGTGTGATCCACAAATTATTGTTCTGAGTCTGGGTACTGTGTACTGGGTATTTGTGTCCGTTTCACGTATGTTTGTAGTAGTTTTCCGTTACTACATGAATGGAATAACCCCTTTGTGTGAAACTAAAATTAAAAACAAGAACAAATTTTAAGCACTATAATCCAACTACATAAAAATGTTTGATAAAATGTATATAGTTTATGTTACCCGGGCCATTATAACGAGTCTATTAACATCTCGTTCATTAAAATCGGTTAAGTTCAGATGCTACGGTAGAACATATTATATAAAGATAAGAATGTCGCAACGGCGCAGTGGTAGCGTATGCGACAGGTGTGCTGGAGGACTTGGGTTCAATTCCCAGGTCGGACCAAATATTTTTGTGCTCTGCAAATATTCGCTTTGGAGTTTGTGTACTTTCTATGTATAATATGTATGCAATTACAAGTAAAGTATAATGTGGTTCTATATCAGTTGTCTTGTACCCATATTACAAGCTTTGCTTAGTTTGAGGTTAGATGGCGTTCTATGTCAGATGTCTGAAATATTATTATATTACTAGCTGACTCGACAAATACGATTTTTCTTTATATATTTTTTTTGACCTAAAAATAAATATTTAGGGATGACCCTTATCACTTAGGGGTATAAAAAATAGGTGTTGGCCGATTCTCAGACCTACCAACACAAAATTTCATAAAAAATCGGTCCAGCCGTTTCGAAAGACTTTGTTAACAAACACCGCAATCCGAGAATTTTATATCAGATAGACACATAAACTGCCAAAACTTTTAACCATTCTTTTATACGTCACCTTAGTCGTGTGTTGCAAACAATGCAGTACTTTCTTCACAGCCATAACTACTCACAATAGTTGTCCAATATATAACTACACGGTTGACCTAGTGGTTTCAATGGTCCCGGATGGCGTAAGAAAGCGGTTCCCGGATTCCTCCCGTCTGAGGCGCAGAGTGGCATACCGTGTGGTTTTAGTCGGTTCGATTCCGACACACCGCCCTGCCGCAAACCCCGGTGGGGTGAAGGCCCGAGGGGGTTACCACACGTTCAAAAAAAAGTGGTTTCAGTGGTCGCCACACCACTTCCTGGTGCGCCAAGTGTTGTGGGTTCAAATCCTACATGGGACAACACTTTGTGTGATCCATAAATTGTTGTTCTAAGTCTGGGTGTACATTGTGTCCGTCTCGTGTATGTATGTAAAGATCTCCGCGACACAGGAAAGTATATTCCGAATGCGGGAGTTGACTTTTAAAAAACAGAGACAACGACTACTAAAAGTCAATATAATTTATCTCTTTAATATTGCCAAGGATTTAAAATGTAAGTAATGTAAATTTTATACTATCAAAGGTCCCTATTTAATAAAGGTGGCGTGATATTGCGGTTATTTCATTAGAAATTCGATTCAGATACGAATTTAATATATGTTACTATAATATACATATGTAAAGGGATAGATGACTGTATCGTAAATAAATAACGATGGCTCCTTAATTAAAACGAATATTGCAAAACATACCGGCAAATATTATTGTTACAGCTTTTCATTTATATTATTAAGTTTGATCAAATAAACATTGAAATATATTGCTTTAGTGATAGTCTAAAACAGTGACGTCATAAGTATGTATTTAGTATATTTTTCATTCGTAGTTACCCGTTTTGACCGACGATATAAAGTAAGTTATTTGACTGATGCGTCATCTACCCTATTATCTGTGATTTATTGCAAATAGAAATCTTTGACTGCTCGGGTGGCGTAGTGGTTTAAACGCTCACTCGTTGCTTTCTATTTCCCTCTCACATAGGAAAGTAGTTTGTGTGGTCCACATATTGTTATTCTGAGTCTAGGTGTTCATTTTGTTCTTTTTATCTATGTTTGTAAAGTCCCCGTGAGACAACACGTATGTTTCTAATGCGGTAATGTCTTTTTTAGGGTTACGTACCACAAAAGGAAAACTGAACCCTTATAAGAACACTTTGATGTGTATCTGTCTGTCAAGACCATTTTTCTAAGGTATGCGTAGAGATATCAAGTAAAAATTCATATCAAATACTAAGGTCTACTGTCCCTTGGAGCTGTGAAAAAAATCAAACTTCTAAACCAACGCAATGAAAAGAGACAGCCGTTTATGCTGCAAATTTTCGACACTCGCAAGGGAATCAAAACCTACATGGTACATCCCGTGAACCCAGAATCTTGAAATTTGTTATCTTCAGCCATTTTAAGAATCTATCAATACCTTGTTCATTACAATCGATTCAGTAGTTTAGGTGGAACGTACAAACAACTAGAAACTAAAATATATCGAATATGTGGCGACTTCCACATACAGCGGCAACAAAAACATATGACAACGCCATCTACTGAAGATACACTGAACTACGGAGTAACGTAGCGTACGAAGAAGCTGCCAATCCTGCATCGCGCCATAAACGTCCTCGCGCCGATTAACATATATACAACTTCCCAACATCGATCGTTGGGCAGTGGCCCGCCAGGCATGATCACCTCGCCTGGTCGGAGGATCCTCCCTTTGTGTTAGAGGTATTGACATCGGTTCGTCCATAGAATACACGATGGGTTTTGTGATTTTAGGAGTCGCCACACCGCTTTATACTGCCGCAAGTATTGTGGGTTCAAATCCTACACAGGATAGCACTTACTGTGATCCACAAATTGTTGTTCGGAGTCTGGGTATTCACTGTGTACGTTTCCGTGTATGTTTGTGAAGTCCTGCGTTCTAATGCGGACGTTGTTTTTAGAATAAAAAAGAAGTGTAAGCTATCAAAAAGAAGTATGGCTTTCACTCAGCCCATTAAAATTCATTATCAACCATATTCTGTTATGTATTTTTATTTATTTCTTGGTTTCAATAATAAATTTTTATTACGAACCTATAAAAATAATATATTAATACCTCATTCTTTAAAATCGGTTTTGGCAAAACTTTTACCTTCTTTTTAAATTTACAGCATTCGGATAAAACGGCCATTAAGTACACATATCCACTATGAAGACACAAGAGAACCTTTATAACGCTAGGAAAGCATCTGTCATTACTTACCGGATTTCTCGTCGAAGCCGTTGCAATCTCCAGGCAGTACAAATAGGACATTCGACTATTTACCCTGTACAAATTAATTTGCTAGGTAAACTTCATTGTAATTACTGCTGTGTACATCCAATAAGATCTTAGAACGTGTATCTGGACTGTTGATTTGATACCGTTTTACCAACGAGTTTTGTGGTACAACAACGTGGCTAAAAGTATGTCTACTGCTGTCAATAAATAATATTAACAGAAGTGACAAATGGTTTTATAAAATAATATTTTTTTTGTTTTTTATTATGTGGACTCACTGGTCATAATCTTGCCAGGGTTCACGGTGCATTGCAAATCGGACTCGAATCTTTTATCGGACGGGGGTAAACGAGCAGATGGATCGCCTGCAGGTAAGGAATTACCGCTACTCATGGACGTGCAACGCCAGAGGCTTCACAAATGCGTTGCCGGCCTTTTAAGAAAGAGTACGCTCTTTTCTTGAAGGTATGAATGTCGTATTCGTTGGGAATACCGCAAGCGACAGTTCGTTCCACAATTTTGTTCAAGGCAGAAAGTTTCTAGAAAAGCGCACAGCTGTGGACTACCAACTATCTAAATGATGGGGAATCGATTAAAATCTTTAATATGACAATAAAGTTACAATTACATTATCTTACTCCCAGTATTCTATCCTACATTCAATATTTTTAACAATTTAAATTCAAATCACTTGTTTTTGTACATATACGTGTTTGTTAGCAGTGGGTGCATTCAACAAACAATTTAAACAACATTCATCAGTTGCCGTCAGTGTAAAACTTTTAGATAAAAATGTTACAAGCTTTGCTGCGGTGAACACGCTTCCGACTCGCTATTATAACTACAATAATATATTTAGTTTAGTACTTTAGCTATATTTTTCTATGTTCAGAAAAGTATCGTACTTTCTAGTTGGTTTTGTTCGTTTCTTTTGAGTAACTAGATTTCCACACAATAAAGCAAAATAGAAATCTGTACCTGGATGACCAAGATTTGCTTGCTTTTTTTGGTATACTTTCTAAAAATAAAGCCTAGTTAGATCAATTAATCGCCCTGCATATGCGTCTGTTGCAGCTTTTTCAAAGATATAAAAGAATTGCTTCTTTAAAGCTATTAGCCAATAATAGCTCTTTATATATGGATAAAGGGCTGTTATTGGCTGCAATAATATTATATATATATATTTCGGTTATTTTAGTATATTTTATCTAAATAAATTTAGTAGATTTTGTGTAAAAGAGTAACAATCATCCATACATCCTAAAAAACTGTCGTATTTAAAATACTGAGTAGGGTTCATAAATTACAAAAAAAATATAAATGTGTGGAGAAACGGGTGTCATGTGCCTCCAACACAAAGGGAGGAACCTCCGACCAAGCGAGGTGATCATTAGCCCGGGGGGCGAACTTCCAAGAGGCAGCGTGCCTGGCGCACCAGGGGTGTTTCTCTGGTGGTCAGACGCATCGAGGCGGTGGGCTTACGGGTGGCCCTAGACAAGACGGAGTGTCAAAGTGTCACCACCCCCACTCATTCCGTGGGTGTCGTAAGAGAAGTCTAAGGGAGCAAACTCTGCAAGACAATATCACTGCAAAAAGAAGGGAAACTCAAAACGAACTCTAAACCAACCCGTCTGGCCGGCGTGGTGTTGTAGCTCAAAACCACCTTTTTATGGAGAGGCCTAGTCTAGCTCTGAACTGTTAACGGCTGTTGATGATGATGACTCATGTTATAAACTCGAAAATAACTTCTCGTATCCGTCTGTCTCTTACATTTTCACGGCTAAGCCGTTGAACAGATTTGGATGAATTTTGCTTTAGAGATACATTGGATTTTGGAGAAAGTCATAGTTTACTTTTTGTGTCATACTCAAAAGCAAGTGGGTTGTATTTTTTTAAAATTATGTCTCCAAAGCTCTCTATTATTTTATTTAAATGTTTAAGCACAGATGTGGCATAGGCGGACGTAATAGATGCAGAACTGGACGTGGAAGATAAACAGAAATTACAACTGTACTTTAAAATTGAATATATATACCTATATATAATAGGTAACAGTGATACTAATTTGGACATAAGCATTATTATTATTACTAATTTTTACACTTATGCATACATAAATCTAAGGTTGCCTGGAAGAGATTGCTTTTGGCAATAAGGCCTTTGTACACTCCGTCTCACATTTTATGTGCTCTATTCTAACTGTGATATACTGTCCAAATAAAGAGTTTTCTATCTATCTATCTAAATTTACATAATATAACTTTAGAAGGGGAGTTTAAAATTAAGGTGGATGTGAGAGTGTGTTTATAAACTGCTTCCGCAACAGGGAAATGAAGGTTTGCCGCGTTTTTGCCATCCCGATTACGAGAGGAAATGCGTTCCAAAGCAAGACACATTGTAAAGAATGTGGAGGGTACAAAGTCAGAGCAGTGAGCGATAACATGAAGAAGGAGGCTGTTTGAAGACCTGAGGTTATTAACGTGGTTTTCACCTAAATACTGCAGTTGAGTGGTTAAACAGTTAGGGAACTTGAGTAAAAGAGTATAGTGTAGTCAATGCTCGTATTTGTGTACGTTGGCGATTTGAAAGTAATTTTAATTTTTTAATAAAAAATGTGACTCTACTCAGCCTGATGGTAAGCTCAAGCAGAATCCAACAGTGGGGGCCACCATACTCACTGCAAAAGCAGACAATGCAGTATGGCGTGCCACACAATGGCGGCTTACTGAAATTGAAGTGATACTGAGACACGTGTTCATATTTGAGTAAATCGAAAGCAAATCAAATGCAATTGTTAAGAAGATGGTAACCTGATTAAGCAAATATGTATTCAGGAAAAAAGTAACACATGTTGCCATAGTTGATTCTTGGGAATATTAGCGTCTGAAAAAGCATTACCTTGGTTTTGGTTGGCAGAAAGTTCTTCAGCCTTCAGAGGACGATCTCCACTCGGACCCGATCCGCCGCCGGCGAACCGGGCGGCGGAGGCGCGCCTACCAGCGCCTCATGCCGCCCTGAGTGTGGCCGCGGATGGGCGGGACGGGTTTTCCCCCCCATCCGCTTTAGAGGCCACCCGCGAGGGGGGGCGACGTTACGCGTGTGCCATACGTCACCCACCTTAAGAGGTTAAAATGGGAAGATGGTGCCCGCTTCAGTGCGGGCTGGCGCTGGGAGGGGTCCGGATGGCGTAAGAAAGCGGTTCCCGGATCCCTCCCGTCTCAGGCGCAGAGTGGCACACCGTGGTGGTTTAGTGGGTAGTCTGGCTGGTGTCAGTCAGGAGTCCCACACGAAGTGAACCCCCTGTACCCGCAGGGGGGGAGCGAAGTGCGTAAAGGCATTCCACCACGTCAAAAAAAAAAAAAAAGGTTCTCTTGATCTTATCAGAAAAAAGTCTTAGTGTTATGAATAATTAATATACATTCTAAAATTAAACTCACTGGCACTTATTCTACTGTTTTATTTATTTATTTTTTCACCTGATCGGTTTCGCCTTATGGCATCATCAAAGGTTGAGGTTAATTCTAGAATGTAATGCTATAAGTTCCATCAAGTGATAATCGAGAGTATAAATTATGTAAAATAATTAATATGTAAAGTAGATTTTAACATCTAATGTTTCCAAGCATACTAATTTTGCTGAAGGATCGAGGAGGATGGATATTGTTATCTCGCTCGCTTGCATCTATTATCTCCTACGATTTTATTAGCTTTCAACGACAACTACTTTTAGAACACCTACAGGTATCAAAGTGTGTGAGTATTACAGCCTCTATACCCTCATATCTTCTCTCAAAGCCTTTTTTTCAAGAATTTCATGTTCATGATAAGTAAAATTGACGAGCGAATATTGTGGCCTTCATAAGGGGCTTTTTCGCCACTCAAGCTTTGTGATTGAAGTAATGACAAGGGCGATATAATAAAGCAATCAATGACACTAGGTGACTTATCATTATTTTAATCGTAGGCTTGTGTACTTCTACACAAAACATTTTAATGATTGTTATTGTAATTAAAATTTCTGATCAAAGAGCGATCAGACGTAATAACTGCATTGAAATACGAATTCTCTGTCACCGGGTTTATATACTGTTTGTTATCCATGACTACGTCTGCGTTATATATTTAAGGTATAGAGTGGGGTACCAATGGGCAGCTACCTGATGGCGCTTGTACTCCTTCCGTTCGTCTAGAATTATGGCGAGGGAATTTCAGTAACTTTATTTGTTCACTAAATGAAAAAAATGTTCAATATAGATTTTCTGTGAGACTTCAGTCCGGTCGCACTGGTTCTTTATGGTTAATAATAAATTTCAGTGCGATTTGGCAGGTAAATTGCAGAAATATTGAATTCTCAATATTTTGCGTATAGGAACGAATTGATAGTTATTTTTAAAAAAAATCAGCTGATTGGTTAATTTTTACAGAATGTTTTATATTCTATTTCAGTACAGGCAGTTTTTTCAGAAAAAAGCCTACGAACAAGAATAATATAAACAAGAATTGATTTGAAGTGTATTGTTTATTTCTACTTTCAAGTAAGTAGAGCTATGCTGATTTCAGCACTAACGGGTCGGGTCGACCGAGGCGGTGTAAGATCGGGACGTGTGAGACAAATGAATCGCTCGAAGTTCTAAAGTTAACTGCATATATTAGAGAAAGAAGTCTTAATATATAGTCTAGGACTACTACAGTGGTATCGCCCTCTCACAAAAGGCCTACCTTAAATGTCAGCATTCGGGCTATCGTGTTTCTTGCGACTGCAAAACCGGAGGCTCAATGATGCAGAAATATATCAATAGTCCGACATAGTGTGGTTCACCCACCATTCTTCAGTGGCCACTAATCTTGGATTCTACACATGCTGTCCATCAGCCAGAACTGCACAGTATAGTCACTTTGCATGCTCATATATATAAAAAATATGACGTTGGATGAATATTCTCAGCTACCCTGTTTTCATTCTCAAAGTTCACTTCATAAAACATAAATTTTTAGTTTATAATCATCCTATCGTCCACTGGTGAACGGAGGTTTCCCCAAAGGAATGCCAACTATCCCGGTCTTGTGAAGTCCACATACATCCGCTGCCAGCCATTTTCTTTGAATCATCGGCCCATCGTGTCACAGGGCGCCTTACCGCAGTATTACGCCCCCCGCTTTGTGAGAAACAGGACGATCTCCAGGGACCTGCGCATGGAGAGCCTGGACGACTTTGTAGAACACCTGAGCACTAACCTGTTCGTGCGTGCTGACGGATCGCAAGTTCGCCACCTGCGAGAGCTCGCGCCCTACCATTGGCGACCACCGGACAGGTATTGCCTGCCACGAGACCTCATCTCCGTGCCAACTACTCCCGAACTAACTAGTGCCTATTCATCTACAACCCCCGACCTAGTGCTGGCTGACGGGCGCTCCTTTGGGTCTACACCCATAGGAGCTCGACCTCGCTAAGTACAGGTCGCACTGAAGAAACCATAAATACCTGAAGCTACTAAGAGGCCCTTTAAGGCTTAACCCAATGACCCACCTGTAGTTACAGGTGGTGTAGAACATCACTTAAACAGGCTATGGACCTGGAGAAGTTACCCCGAGACCCCTTACTTTGGTCTACGAGAAGAACCACTTGAACCGCAGTATTTATTTGGCTCATCTATATAAAATATAAAATTGCTATTCATTCCGTTTTATTTTCCAATAGTCTATTGTGTTTCGACGTCAAGAGAATTGTTTAGATAATTTTTCCAGGATTGATTTATTGGAACAAGTAATTATGTCACAATTAAATGAACAGCTGATTAAGATTGCAATGTCACAGTATATCTAAATAACATGAACACAGGTTGATAAATAATACTGTGTTAGTCTCAATAGATTCTGGTTTCAATAGATTCGTAATAATATCTTGAGTGAAAAGTAGTAGTAGTAGTTTACCGTGGAAGAGCCACGCTTCGGGATGAATGGGCCGGCTCGACCGGAGTGATACCACAGCTTCACAGAAAACCGGTGTGACACAGCGCTTACGCTGTGTTTCATCGAGTGAGTGAGGATACCGGAGGCCCATACCCCAATCCAACGCCCCTTATCCCCCTCACCATCCCCCTTCCCCCCAGGCCGCCATAGTGTGGGTCACCAGCATTGAGGATGGTGACCACCACTCTTGGATTCTGCTCATGCTCTCCATCAGGCAGGGCAGAGTCATTTTGGCAGCTTAAATATAAAAAAAAAAAAACATAAGCTGTATGAGTTTTATCATAAATTTTTACATTGTCGGATTATAGTTTCACTAACGTTTTTTTTGTTTCTTGAACTTTTCTATTTATAAAGTGATTATTTTTATAAATGGTTGCTATATTAGTATACGTCGGTATATTTTGGTAACCATAACACAAGTCAGATTTCCATTGCCTTTGACACCATCGTGATTTTTCCTTAATGCACATTTTTTGCCTGTAATAGATTATCATTGTATAACTTTACATGAAATAAATTACTATATTATATATCTTTAAAGGTTCACCCACATAGGTTGCTACGTAAGTAGGCGAGTTGGTGACTATACATGTCGACAATAATCTCACACATTTTTTAAATTAAAAACTATATTATTCTTTTATTAACCTACAATCCTTCAATAGTTGTAAAACTTACATGATTGTGTTTTGATCGTCTCGGTGACGCGGTCGTAGCGTATGAGGTCTCGGGTTCGATTCGGGCCATAAGTATAAAACGTTTATATTTACAAAATCAGTATATCGTTCTAAAAAGTTTTTATAGTACAAGCTTTGCTTAGTTTTTAACAAGACAGGGCTGTTTCAAAAGAACGAAATTTAAAAAAAAATGTATGCCAACCATTATTTTTTTAAATGTCGGAATTCGGGTGAAAAACGCATATAATGGAATCGCAATTTACGACTTGTAAAAGATTTTTTTCCTTCTAAAGTGTAGAGGAAAGTCAGACAAATAATGTCTGTAATTTTGATTAAAAGCTCATTTACAATGTAGCATATGACCTAAGTAATTTATGGCCTGCAATAATATTAGCACTTAATTTATGAATCATGATGCAAACATAATGACTGTGAACGCATCTAAGCTCCATAAAAGAAATAAAAGTGACGCTCTTAATCACGTTATCAGTAGATGTTCAAATCCTATATTTGACATAAAAGCATTACGGTTAAAGCCATTTACGGAATTATCTAACGATAATGATAATTTTTCCGATAATTTGAAAGCATTTCAAAAGTGTCAACATGAAAAACCTATTAAAGTTTTTAAGTGTTTCCCCTTTAACGTGATTGGTGGGTTGAGTTGAGCGGAGGCGTATGAGCGCCGTGATTGGTCAGTCGTGTGCGTAAGTAGAGCAGTTTTCGCGCGCTTTCCATCAGTTGACGGCAACTTTCCCGCGCGTTACGGTGTCGTGACAAGTTTCGGTCTAAAGTTATGAGTGTTTAACGAGCATTCCTGTTGCTGTTTCCTTTGCCCAAATTTAAGATAAAGGTAAGTTTACATTATCTATTTTGCTTTATGGTTATTGAATTGTTTTTTTATTTATTTGAATCTTTACATTTTAGACAAGAATTTAAAATTAAAGCGTTGAATTATTTTCTATACTTTCAAATTGATATTTGATTGAAAATAAAAAAGCTCTTTCTCCCATCCTGTCTTATTTAAGTTAAAAGAATTCAACAATTTTATCGAATTAAAATTTGACATAAATAAAATGTTTGGGATAATTAAAACGCGCATTTCTTCAGCCCATTGTTTACCATATTAATCAGTTTCTAATGTACAAGATGCGCAACAGAATACTAATAAAGCAATTAGTTGGGAAACTGAGACAGAAAGCCTACTTGAGAAAAATTTTATTGTCCAGAAAACAAATTGTCTTTTCACAAGACAAACTAAATTCTATAAATTATAAGTCAACTTTAAAGTATTAAAAGTTAAAGAAGTATTTATTTAAGTAAAGTATATAAAATTTTATAAATATTGACACTAAAATGTAGATACTAAGATTATTCTTTAAGCAATTTGAAATGACTGTAAAATCCTAGTATTATAAATGCGAGTGTAAGTTTGTTTGTTAAAATTTCACGTGAAAACTACTTAACCAATCACCATCAAAGTCATCAAAGTCTTCATGAAATCTGATACTTTAAACGTATAGTTGGTTATTTTTTTATTTAATAATAACATAAAACAATTGTTTTTTTTAGCTTAATGGTAATTGTGCACCGTTAAAAAAATCATCCATAATTATAATTATTTCAATTCCATTATAAATATCTTCTACTAATATTATAAACGCGAAAGTTTGTAAGTATGGATGGATGTTTGTTACTCATTGACATAAAAACTACTAAATGGATTTTAATGAAACTTTACAATAATATAGCTCACACACCTAAATATAATCCACTTAAAACGTTTGTACCGCGGATAACACCGCGAGGCTCAGCTAGTGTATAATATTCTACTAATAATAACTACAATACTCACGTATTTGCCTATACATAATTCTGTTGGATGAACATCGACGCCTCAACATATGTTTATTGGTTCCCATCACCTGTCAGACTGCCGATGACAGTCTCTTAACTTTTATTATCTGCATGAGTGACCAAAGAATTTCGTTATAAATAATTAATTATAATAAATATACTATAACATTCATGAAAGTTATATAGAAAAGTAAAATGAAAAAAAAGTTAAACTCGACATTGGCTGAATGCATACATCGTACAAAGTAAAAAGAAACAAAAAAATAAAGAAAAAATATAAATGACACATCTTCACTTACATATAATATTTGATAAAGATAAATCTATTTATTTTAAATAATTACTAATTTTGCTATTTTACTTTAATGATTGGAGCTAGTTACGGTTTGGCCGATACTTGACGGTTCTTATCCATGGGAATGACATTTAGGAATTGTGTAATCAATGTCAAGATTCGAAAGTTTCTGAAAAGGCCTATTTGAAATTAAAGTTTGAAATGAAAAAAAAAACCTTATTAAGTTTTTAAATTATAAAAACAAGATTAAACGTTAAGACATACTGAAAAATGATTCCTGTTCGAATTAAAGCGAACCAAAGCGGGTTCCTAAAACATACATTGGAGTTACAATAACAATATTATATATATACTGTACTATATATATAAGCTTATCGATAGTAAATACAATCACAATAATTAATGTTAGTTTTGGTGACTTTGTTCGCCACATATCATCTCAAGGCTCATTCATTTGGAAATGGGGGAAGATAGATAGGCAAACGTAGATACAGTATTATAATAGATAAATTAACAAAGCAATTATTGTTATCTGCGTATTTTGTTATTTATAATATACTCTAATCAAGAAAAAATAAATAATAGCACCATTATCAACAACTTTTAATAGTTTCCGGCCTCTCTTTACTACGCTATACAGGCCTTTAAAAACCCACTCCTAATTTTGTTACTCAATTCAGTTTAAAGTTATTATTATAAAGTATGCGTTACTTGGATAATGCTTTGATTTTAAGCTATTGTTGTAACAGTAGCAAGTTTGAGCGCGTTAGATTACGCCATAGCAGGATTCTTAGCAGCTACGATGTAGCTCATATTTGATGTAGTACTATAATATCTACGCCGTAGGCTCCAATTTTTGCAAAGCTCTGAAAAACGGTAAAAAAATTTAGCATATTCGTATTAAAACGAATGTTTTTTAACAAATATTTACTTTATTGATTAAAATTTGATTTATGATGTATCTGTTACAATGGTTAAATGTAAGATAACCAGTAAATCAGTTACATTATGAATATGCATTATAATATGGAAATTAAGTAAGCTGATGTACAAAGTTTATAAAAACATAAATAAATATATTTTTTATGGAATAGGACTAAACGAGCAAATGTATCACCGGAGGGTAAGCGATTACCGTCGCCTTTTGACGCCCGCAACACCAGAGGCATCACAAGTGCGTCGCCAGCCTTAGGGTGTTAGGGGAGGGATGACAAAGGGTTAGCTTATGGGTCTCGGGTATCCACTCACTCGGTAAAACACAAAGCAAGCGTTGTTTTACACCGCTTTTCTGCGAGGCCGTGGTATCACTCTGATCGAGCAGTAACACAGTGGCGTGGTCGAGCCGGCCTCCACTCCTTTAATCCAGATTTCATTAAAATTAGTTCAGTGGTTTAGCTGTAAAAACACAGCTATCAGACAGAGCTATCTTTATACTCAGATTATTACTATGGGATATTTTATAATCAATATTGTTACCGTGGTACTGGATTTGCTTAATTTAGGGTTAAAAGGCCATGCGTGACGTTCGTATATAAACATAATTAAATATTTACAGATGGATTGGGATATGTAAGCATTAGCCGGACCGCAGATAACTCAGCGGGGCTCAGCTAGTAAAATATAAAGGAAAAAACCTGCTATTCAAAGTTGTGATTACAAATTATTTGAAATGGTATATACACATTTTAAAATTGTAATGAAATTGGACACAACAAAATAATACAATGGAAACCACATATTGTGATGTTTTTAAACGACTGAAACTTTTAAAATACAAATTTAAAGTATTGACAAATTTGATTTTAATTTCTTTTGTTTGAATTATGTTATTCAGTAATTTACTGAATATATTATATATCGACTTATGAAACAAATGGTCAATTTCTCCTATCATTATATTTCAATTCATACAAAATCATTGGCTATGGAACATTAGATTTAATTGCGAATTTGTTTTTAGTTCCAGAATTTTATCTGTTATCTAATTTTTATTTTACGTTCAGTCCTATTCTAAGAATTTGCAGGGACACAAGTATGTATTATCAAAGTCAGCAATTTTATGTAGTGCAGTCATTCTCGGTCAACTGTCGTGTCATTTCACCGCTTATGTAATTATTACATATTTACCGTGTATGAATAAATCAGAATGAACGGACTAACTCCTTCATTTGTCACCTTGCACAAAGGGCACTACATTAAACAGTAATACTTTATAGTATTGGAACCCACTACTATCATCATCATCTTCTTAGGCTTTATTATTCCCAAGATTTGGGGTCGGCTACCAGTTCAACCGGTTTTACCTGAATATCAGTTTTTACACGGAGCGACTGGCATCGGACCTTCGTAACCCCGAGGGTGAACTGAATTTGAATTAGAAGATTGAACTAGTTGTCAGCATATTTGAGGGCACTGACTTCCCAATAACGATTGCCATAGATGTTCATGATAACCGAGACCGACGGCTTAACGTGCTCTCCGAGGAACGGGCGGGAAACATCGCCATATTCAATATTACGGGCTGCTATTAGGAATTTCTTGTAAGAAAAACCCAGCAGCAGTCCGACTCGGGAATCGAACCTGAAACCTCTTGATCTGCAGTCGCTTACGCTAACCACTAGACCAACGAGGCAGAACCCACTACTATATAGGACACATTAACATTAGTTTAACATTGGTTTTATAAAGTCTAATATCAAAACCTTATTTTGTAAAGCGTATCTGCTATTTCAGGACAAAACGATGTAATAAATTTTAAGTTTATTATTCAAGGAATTAGCGGTACTGGCACGTAGGCATTGGTAATCACCGTCTTCTCCTAAGATAACCGTATATTTTTTTTATTATTTTAGTAGTAGGTATAATAAAGAAGAATGAATCATTGTTCAATTTTACCTGTTTTAATGATGCTATAGTATTGGACTAAAATTAAAATAAATGGTAAACTGCTAAAAACTATAAAACATCTACTAAACATTCTAGCTTTTGCCAACGTCTCCGGCCGTGTGTATGCCAGTTATCTCGGTAATAATTAGCCTATGGTCTTCTTCAAGTAATAAAGTATCTTTATGACAAATTTATTTCGAACCAGCGCAGCAGTTTAGTGGTGAGAGCACAACATACAGACAGCTACTTTCGAATTTATAATATTACTATCTGACCCAGCGAAATTCTCATCGCCATATTATTTTTATAAGCTTCCGAAAACTTTTCTAAATATTTTAGTATTTTTTATACCCACCTCAGCTTTCCACGGGTAGTGTACAATTGCAAACTTAGAAAATATAACACTTCCAGTTTTCTTTTACATTTCTTCTATACAAACCTTGTACTGACAACAACAAACACATGAAAGTCGGTGATTCATTTTATTTAAATATATTATGGATTACTAGTTGATAACAATTATTGTACTCTGCGTAACAGGACTGCCAGTAACACAGTTAACCCGGATATCAAACAAATAATTATCCTCGTACCTCAATTATTTGTCACGGGCACGATTTTAACCGGCGACAACAGGGTCAGTAATCAGTATTACTAACTACCTAGACCAATATACATATTAAATAATGGTCAGTGTTTTGTATCTAAAGGTTGTAACTTAACCTTAGGGTTTTTTTAGGGATCACTTTGCTGTTTGTCTGTCTGTCTATCAATTCTCTTTTTCTCAGAATGCGTTCCTGAGGAAAAAGATCTTTATAGACATAGATTAGAGGTCCCTTGGAGCTGTGAAAAAATAAAACTTCCAAGCCAACGCATTCAAAAGATACAGCCGTTAATGCTACGAACTTTCAACACTCGCAAGGGCATTAAAACCTACAGGGTACTTCCCGAGAACTAAGAATCTTGAAATTTGGTACGAAGAAATTTCTTATACCACAGATAAAAGAAAAATTTGCGAAAATACAGTATTTATGGAACCCTCGGTGCATGAATCCGACTCGCACATTTCAGATATTTTTTAGATGAGTTGTTACAAAGGTACAATACCAAGTGCAAGTACCACCGCGGCGTTCAGCTAGTACAAAAATGAATACATACATGTAATAAACATATTACTGACAAGTCCAGAAAAAAAAAAATATACTCATCAAACAATGTTTATCTAGACGCACAGACTAGTCAAACTTAACTTTAATGTAATTAATAAAAAAGTAAAAAAAACTGTGTATAAAATCCTGTCCTATGTCCGTCTCTTGGTTCTAAGCTATGTCCCCACCAATTTTCAATTAAATCTTGAGTTATAAACAGTGTAAGTCCTGTTAATTACAACTAATACGACTTTCTTATCTATATAGATTATAATCCATTTATTAATTTCAATACTGACTTGATTCCATTCAATTATATGAATGAAGACAAAATAATCTTCATAGTTACCAGTGTGTTCTTTTAGAAGGCTCATTCCACAGTCCTGGTAGACAGTGGAATATTAAAACTGATGATAGTGGAATAAATTTTGGAAATGACTATCTGAAACTGAAAAGCGATGATTTAACGTCGATTTTTGCTGTCTACTGATTTTATAAATATCTTAAAGCTTGAAAAAGAGAGTAGGATGTAGGTGTTTAATGTTCATTTTTTTATATCTAATGCATAAAAACTTCAGTAATGTAAACTGGAATGGTATGAGTTAGTTAAACAGATATTTTAAGGTTATTTAGTGTTTAGAAATGAAAATAGGTTTGACTGCATGAATGGTGTTGTGTTTTAACCGGCTCCCCGCAACTGTTTACTGCACTGAGTATGGTGGACTCAAACCCCACACGAGACAACACATTGTGAGATCCACGATTTGTTGTTCTAAGTTTGGGTATTCTTTATATCCACCTTAAATAAGATACAGGGATATTCCTTGAGCGTTGTCAAAAAAAACCATGCTTCAATCTATCCATTTCTTGTCACATACATATAGAAGTTTTTTGAAGTTAGTTTTGTTAACTTTCTGTCTCGCACAATAAAACTGTGGAATGAACCGTCGCCTCGGTATTCCAGGACCAATACGATATTGAAACCTTCAAGAAAAGAGCGTATTCCGTCTTAAAAGGCCGGCAACGCACTTGTGACTCCTCTGGTGTTGCGATTGTCCGTGGGCGAAGGTGATGGCTTGCCATCAAACGATACGTTGCTCGTTTGTCCCATATGTCATTAAAAAAAGTTACATAATGTCTGTTACGCTTAAAATTTTGAGACATATATGAATACAAACTGCAAAGGCATAGAGGTCACCTATTACATTACGAAGAAAGCCTTGACTCGTTCATATTACATACAAAGGTTTAGAATATATCTGATACAGTTATCAACAAAGTCTGTTTTTAAATCTGCAACTTGTGTAAACTCTTGTAAACTCTCTAAAGGGATTTATACCATTTTAAACCATTTATTACCGTTTAGCCTCTGCTTGATGTACACAAGCTTTTTAATGGAAGAATAATTTACTGATCTTAAATTCAAACGTGTATCATAAATTTGAAAGCTTAAGATCATGTATGATAGTCTTAGACGCTAAGAATTTTATGAGAGTGAAAAGAATGATTTTCTTGTTTATAAAGTTGCCGAAGTGACTCTACTCTGCTTGATGAAAAACATGAGTAGAATGCAAGAGTAGTGGTAATGAAACTAATTGTGAATGCAAGCAATATAACACGGGGGATATTGAGATGCTTCTGAATCATTGGGTCTTCGGTTTCGTACTCACCGACGAAACACGACAGCAAGAATGCTGTCATTTTAAGTTGGTGGTCTATGAGTATTGCTTCTGGTAGTAACACAGACCAGGGTCAAGCCGGCTCGTTTATGCTGATATCAGCGTCTCTCTACATTCCTGTATTATCTTCTTATTCTTGCATTTCCCTACTCACTTTTTGTCCCCAAAAGAGAGACAGAAGCGTAATACGCATCTATGCGCAAAGTATTAATAATATGTTACACAATTTAATGCAACAATCTTCTAAATCAATAATAGAAACAGTATATTTTTTTATAATAACTACATCACGATGCGTCAACAATAACAAGTTGCATCATAGCTTCGTAATACTATTTATAAACATTTAAACTCAGTTCTGTTATAACAATCGACCTATAATATTTAATTGAAAAGACTAGACAAAGAAAAATAAATACATAACGTTAAAAACATTACACCTGTATTTATTTATTCGAATTTCCTGTAAGTATATTGCGTAACAGAGAGTGAATGTCATACTTGGTTAGTGCATACGACTATAAACCCAGAGGTCCCGGGCTCGATTCCCGTGTCAAAAGTTCTGAAAGCACGTCAAGCCGCCGCATGGGTCCCGGTAGTCATTAAAATCTATGCCAATGGGAAGTCAGTGCCGTGCCGTCAAATATACTGACAAGTTGTTCAACCTTCGAATTCAGTTCGCCCTTCAGAGTTGCCGAGGTCGAATGCTAGTCGCTCAATGGAAAAACAGACATTCTGGTAAAACCTTTTGAAGTATTAGTCGACCCTAAAAATTCTTGGGAATAATAAAAGCAAGGAAAACGAAGAAGATTTGATGCCATAGGAATTCTCTCTCTTTTTAAAACTGTGAGCTACAGTGGTTTATTTAAGAGTATACAGTTAGATAGGACCTTTTTGGTATAATAATAATAATAATAAATTTATTTGTTGCCACAATATAGTATACATTACATTTAAAAATATACATAATATAATACTTTCTACGATTTCTACTAAAGTCTGCCTGCAGGAAATAGAAGGTATCGTGACCTTTTAAATAATTTTATCGCAAACACTATTAAACAAATTTATATAACTGAAATACGCGAAAGTCTAAAACCAGTTTCAAAATATATCTCAAAAAGTAGCTAAAATGTGGACTAGTTTATGCCGACTGTATGCTCACTTAAGTCACATTCAATTAATTTTCCCAGAAAAAGACTAATCTACACACTATGCTGTTGCAATTTCATCTAGGTTACTTTAGACACAAACTTTAGATACAAAACTTTAATCCAAATATTCACATTGACGACATCAACGACCACCAAATATTTTCCAATCAGAATTACAAGTAACCCTTGATAATGACGCTTCCGGGGAAAGATTACCGCATTTTATCACTTGGAAAACCACATCGTTAAAAGTTGAAAGAAAGTCTTTAAGAGATTATAGTAAGTTAAGGATTCAGGCTGATGTCTTTAAGTTTCCATATTATGATCAAATTTCACGGACCCTCTGCGTTAAATGGCCATTTTCAAGTCATGTAATATTTACGGGGAATTTTTAAATTGTGTCATACGCTTTTTCTAATGGTGTTTATTCTTTCACAGCTGCCCTTAACATTACTACCCCTAAACCTTTTTGTACTGTATACGGCTTTAAAAGTTTTTCAGGCATTATTTATACCAGACAGTTTGAAGTACCCAGTATGAGTAGACAGTTTATTTAAAAAGTATCGAAACCGGGTTTAATTGAGATAAACTATTTTAATAAATATAAAATAAATTAATATTTCTGACATCTTAAACACGACATCTAGTCCCAAACTAAGCAGAGCTTGTGTTATGGGTATTAGACAGCTGATTTAAATAAATATATAGTATTTTTTGTAAATAAATATTATACATAGAAAACACTCAAACTCCGAAACAAATATTTGAATATCTTACAAGCATTTGGTCCGATTCGCGAAATGAACCCGAGACCTCAAGCACAGCAGTCGCATACGCTACCACTGCGCCATGCCATTTTACAGCCCTATTTTCTTGTCAGGAGCTGTGGTGGTATAAAGGTCCAGATGATCTACTGGAATCCTCTGAAAGCTCTCTCCTGACTCCTGTAGATGGAAACTAAACAAAGAATAATAAAAAGACTTAGTTAATGAAAACATAAGCGCTGTTAGAGTCTTATATCTATTCATTTTTTTATATTAAAAGAGTAAAATGTTCAGGCAAACTATTTAATATATATCGGTCCATTATAAATGATTTGAAGAATATATTTAATCTGTGTAAAAGCTTACTTGTGATGGGATTTTTTTATAGATTTGTATTGTTGATATAGTCGACATTTATGTTTACAATAAGTTTAATATTATTTGATAGCTGTGACAGAGAAATATCGAGTTATTATATGTTATTCGAATCAAATCAAAATGAATTGCAAACCACCGGTGAATGGCTTGTTGATTAAGCGTTTAGCAATCCTGTGTTTCGCATTAAAGCTCTTTCTACAATCGCCAACACCTTTAATATCTAGTATTGCTTAAATTTTATTTTGACTACGTGAGTTAGCATTTAGATGTCATGCCCAAACATTTAATTATTTTAAATATATCGGCTGTCTAGTTCCAAACTAAGCAGAGCTTGTATTATGGGTACTAGACAACTGATATAAATACATACATACTTTTTTTGTAAATACATATACATCATACATAGAAAACACCCAAACTCTGAAACAAACATTTGTAGATCATACAAACATTTGATCTGACCCGGGAATTGAACCCGAGACCTCAAAAACAGCAGTCGCATACGCCACCGAGGCAGTCAATTTGTTTGTTGTCTACTATCGTTTATGTTTGAGCAATGGCTTTCGTTTGTTACTGGGCTTAGCCCAATTATTGCTAAGTAGTTGTGTCTTGTCATCATCGTGTTTTCGACTACCATTCAATATTAATAGTAATGAGCTTTCTGTATGTTTGGTTGTCCCATATATTGCAACGAAGATGACGCCTGCAACAGCTGCGGTGCAGTGGTAGAGCTTGCCATTGCTGTGCAAAGTCCGATTTCAAATGCTTGTGAAATCTGAAAATATTTGTTTAGGAGTTTATATCTGTTCTATGTATATCAATATACTATTAGTCACTCCAGTTTTCATGGTACACGATCGAGTTTAAAACTAGATGGCATTGGGTGTCAATTGTCTGAAAATGAATATACTAAAATAGGAAAAATAATAGTAAGTGATTTGACATCTAATAGTAATAATTCGATAAAATTATTTAAAAGGGTTCGATACCTTTTTACCCGATGTTTCGAACGGGCTATACCGCTCGTGGTCACGGGTACCGTAGCACTCGTACGGGTAGTGCTCTCGTGTCTATAGGTCTATATAGAATGTATTGGTGTGTGGTGTGGTGTGTTTTATATCGAATATATGTAAAGCGGGACCGCTTCACATTAAACAATATGTGTAATAGTCGCAAAAGTCTAACCGTGGTGATAAATTGGACATTTTTGTAGCCCTTGTATTTATTTGTTTAATCAGCTGCTCACTGCACTTACAGTTTGCCCAACACGTACAGCGAGCCGGTGCAATAATAAATAATGTTAAAAACAGGAATTAATGTCTATTACATTCTAATTTTACCTACCACTAAGGAAAAATATACAAAATTAAAAAATGTACTCAAATTGGTATGGAATAAGTCAATATCCGGGTAGTGAGCAATCAGAGAGTTGAGCAGACTAACTGCCTGGCTCGTGGGAGCTTATTGTGCCGTACACACCTGCAGCGCGGCGAGGAGACGGCAAGATCGTAGCCGTGTACACTAGTTTGGTACTCACAACATGCAACGAGACAAAGTATTCGAATTTTCTATTTTATTATTTAATAACAAATAATAGTGTACCATTAGAGCACACTTACGTCGCAGTGCAAGTGTATCCAGACCTACCATGCCGAGGACGAAAAGCGATGTATATGAATATGGGTAGAACCCATACAGCCTTTGGTATAAAAAACGTGCGAATTTCCGTTGTATAGATTACTTTATTGCTAATTTAGGTCTAAGGTTTACTAAATAATCTGTTGAGTCTTAGAATAGATTTTACGTCATTCAAGATCATAAAAGATTGATGAATATTGAAAGTAGGTGAAGAAATAAATGTCAATTGATTTTTGTATAATTTTGGAAGTAATCAGAAACCTAAGTTGTGGATTATTAATGGAGTTTTTAATAACCGTGGTTATTATTTTAATGTCTTTGAAACAAACTAACTTTAATATTCATAGAAATACTGAAATGAAAAATAATAACAGTTCATTTTTATTACTAGTTTTTAGGGTTCAGTACCCAAAGGGTAAAATGGAACCCTATACTAAGACTCCGTCCTTTTGTCTGTACGTCTATCACCAGGCTTTATCTCAAGAACCGCGATAGACAGCTGAAATTTTCACAGATGATGTATTTCTGTTGCTGCAACAGCAATAAATATTTAAGGTTACAACAAATGCGGTTTTTTTGCCGTTTTTTCATACAATGGTATGGACTCGAGTATCATTGGGATGGCCGGTTTTTTAAATTTTCTTTTTTTAATAGAACAATTCTCACTAAAATATTTTAAGGCGCAGGAGAATCTCCAAACATACATAAAACGAATACAAACCACCACGACTCAGAATAACATTTTGTAATCCACATAAAATATAGTAACATATGGGGATCAAACCTATGTTGGAGGTGGCAATTACATCACAGTAGGAAGCAGTGATGTAATTGCTTGAACTATTCTTGTAGTCAAATTTTTTAACATATATTATAATACTAGCTTTTAGCCGCGCCTCCGCTCGCGTGCATGTCTGCTATCTCGGTAAAGAGTCAACTGAAGCCTGAAGAGCTCTTTCGACTGGTCCCCCTCCCCCCCTTCCTCTGCAGGCCTTGGAAGTCACCGCTTCAGATTAGTAGACATAGTTTCTCGTACTCATTCGCTTCGGTTATTCCTTCCTGTGCCGAGTCTTAGCAGTGTTTCCTTTCCGCTATGATCACGGGTCTCTTAAGCGGGGCGTGAAAAAGCACCTCACCAGGCCGTCATAGTATCGGTCACCATACTGCATTGTCCATCAGGCAGGGCAGGGAGTCATTTTGGTGGCTAATACAAAAATAAGCCTATGTTATTCATGAAGAATCAATATATCTCAAAAACAAATTCGGTTCAGTGTTTTAGCCGTGGCAGCATAACCGACTGACAGGCGTAGTTACTTACGAACTTGATAAATTAGTATGGATTCAAGAAGTTTTTTACCCGACTGCGAAGGAAGGAGGCTTAGGTTTTTCGAGTGTACGCCCAAGAGCCTAAACGGCTTGTCGTATTTTTATGCGAGTGAAGTCAATAGATTCGTCTTAGTCGTGAGAGTGACACTGGGTACACCAAAATTAAAAAATATAAAATTAAGGATTTTTGGGGCCAAAAATTAATCTCAAAAATTTTTTTCCAAAATATCTCGACTGGGGTAGAAAAATAAAGAATTTTTAACGGTGATTATCACTATGTATATAACTTATATGTTTTATAATTACCAACTTATTGGGTCTCCGGTATCCTCACTCATTCGGTGAAACGCAACGCAAGCACTGTTTCACACTGGTTTTCCATTCGTGCCGAAGCGTGTATTCGCAGATCATACAAACATTTGGTCCGACCCGGGAATCGAACCCGAGACCGCAAGCACAGCAGTCACATACGCTACCACTGCGCCAGATAGGCAGCCAATAAAAATATTATGCGACACACAAGTTCCTATAACTTTAAATAAACAGATAACTTGTCGTCAATTCAATAAAAAAATGTAAAAACGCAATTTTGACCCCAATAAAACTTTCCACGATTCGCCTCATAAATAAATGTTTTCGAATAAAAACGCCATATTATCTAAATATAAACAAGAGAATAACAGTAACCCTCAAACGTCGTCGTTATTCGAAATATTCATGAGGGTATTCTAACCCTGCGAATGTCTGTTCGGCGTCGAACGTAAATTCTCGACACGGTCGGAGTGACCGCAGTCAATGTCTCGGACCAAACTGAATCACACCAAATTAGGGTTGACAGACGTAATCGTTTTAATTTGAAATCAAAATTTCGTCTTTTTGTTATTGTTTGTTCATACATTTCAATCCCGGCAACTACAAGTTCGATAAAACAAAAAAACATTACTGAGTTAGAAAAAGCACTTTTTTTATGTAGGAAGGATTATAGGTAAAATTATTATGATCTTAAGAATGGACCAGTGTCAATAATACCGATAAAGCAGTTTGAATATAATCGATTTTAATCGATATATATATATATATATATAATAATATAATCGACTTACAATCGATATTAAAGGCGCGCGTATGTTTTGAAGTGAAAACTTCTTTCAGCGCAATTTTCGTGAGCGTTCATGAACAATCAAGATGCGTCTAAATACGTTATCAAGACTTAAGCAGCTTTCACCCTTACTAATCGGCAATCATAACTCGAATCGCGTCATCTAAACAAAAGCTAAAACAAATTAACTATTTTTGTCAATGTCCATTCTAACTGGATTATACCGATTTAGGATTGCCAGAAATAACCAATTATTTGATTTATTATTTGATTTATTTATTCTTGTAATCGGAACGGGCGTCAATATCATTTATTAATTTGTCAAGTCCTCTGATACATAGTATAGATTTGTAGGACGAATATTTATCTGAAAAAACTAAAGAATAAAATGACTTTGATAACCTTTCTTAGGATTTAACTTTGCTTGTAAAAAGTGCGTTTTGTAATAATTAGGATGTTTTTAATGAACTTTAAAACGACAATGAAATGAGTTGCGAAGAGAAGCGAAGGTAATGCTCAATTTGAAATCACACACAACATAGAGGAATGGAAAACAAACTATGGTGTCTTGGTTCAGAGAGAGCTCTTTTAAAGAGTGGAAAACATTGTAGGTATTCGTAGACGACGATACTCACTTGTAAAGCTAAAGTTGGTCACTAATAAGTGACACGACTACACGGTTGGCCTAGTGGTTTCAGTGGTCGCCACACCGCTTCCTACTTCGCCAAGTTTTGTGGGTTCAAGTCCTATATGGGACAACACTTTGTGTGATCCATAAATTGTTGTTCTAAGTCTGGGTGTACTTTGTGTCTGTTTCATGTATGTTTGTAAAGATCCCCGAGACACAGGAATGTACATTCCTAATGCGGGAGTTGCCTTTAAAAAAAAAACCTATAAAAAATTATAACTACGGTTACATACAGATATAGTGGTACTGTAGGTCAATCAATACGTTTGGTTAAAACAAACAAAACATTCAAAAGAAATTTGCCAGATATTGTTTTACACAATTACTTCTGACTTTTCTACTAAAATATGCAAGATACAATTAAACCGATACAAAAGGATACTTAAGCATACAACCATTTCCAAAGCATGCCATAAAACAAGATTAAAACTTCTAACTAATTATTATAATTCGCCAGTTCAATACTACGGTGATTTATATTCACTGCGCACATGCCACCCGTGGCTAAAACTTCAAATGAAAGTGGACTTAAGTTCAAAAACTATTATAACAATGGCTTAGTTTTCATACAACATACAATGTAATCATGTTACAAGGCAATATCGCGCGTGTAATGGAGTTTTCAAAGTAGATCTTCGCTTGAACCAACGTGATGCAATCATTGCCAACTTTAGTTTACAACGACAAGACTGGAATGATTTTGATTTGGGTTTAATATTATTAGAAATAGTAGTACCGGGATGTTGTATATCGACTGTTTGGATATTTTGCTTCATTTCTTCAACATGTCTAACTTCAACTGAAATTGTATAGACTTTTATATCACAACAGGTTTTTTAACACAAAAAATATTTATTATGAATTGCTGTTATTTAGTCTTATTATTAAAAATGAAGAATAAAAACCAAATTAAGAATTGTGGCACCAAAAAGTAATCTCAAATATATATATTTTTTTAAATCGGTCGAGTGTGGTATCAAAATAAAGTTTTTTTTTTTAATTTTTAACCAGCCGGTTCTGCTATTTCTGCCAATGTCAAGTATTTAAAGTCTTCAATTCTAAGCCTTCGAGTCTTCAAGTCTTCGTCGTGATGGAATTAATGATAAAAAATATAAAAGATGTGGATGACATGAAATGGGGACTATATTTCACAAAAACAAAAAGCGATCTCCAGAATTTAATAAAGATGACAGATATTAACGCAGTCGGATTTGTTTAGTAATTTTACTTGTCTATATAGTTTGTGGTAGAAAATAAAGTTTCATATACTAAATTAACTTTTTATAATCTCAACTAAAAAGCCTCGGCGCAAATAAGTACCTAATTTGATAAAACATTTTTGGTAGGTAGCCCCATAAGTTAAAACGGTATCAGTTCAAAAACTTTGACTTTATCGAACTGACCTAATACTTTATGGTTCAATTTATAGAACACGTACCATCTCTTTCCTATCTATTATTTTTGAATTTTTTCTTACGTTAACCAGCATCCACACTAATATTATATATTTAAAAGTGACTATGTCTGTTTGTTATGCTTTTACTGCTGAACTGCTGCACCGATTTTGATGGAATTTGGTATGGATATATTTTATTCTTGAAAAATGACATTTGGTATCATCATCATTATGAACTCCCACAACACAAGATGCGTCACAAGTGCGTGAATGAGTATGGTCTTCTATTGAAGGTTTGAATGTCGTATTAGTCTGGGAATACCGTACACGATAGTTCGTTTCACTGTTTTGTTGTGCGAGACAGAAAGTTTCTAGAAAAGCGCAAAGTTATGTACTGCTAACAATCTAAATGATTGATATGAATCTGCTGTCGCGTAGGATGATGGCAGAAAGAAGCAGCGGGGACCAGTTCGAATAATACCTCAGAGCACTCCCATGGTTAATGCGGTAGAAGATACATAGCGAAGTCATATCTCTGACTGCCACAGTCGCGCAGTGGCAGCGTACGCGACTGCTGTCCATGAGGTCTCGGGTTCGAATCCTGGGTCGGACTAAATGTTTGAATAATCTGCAAATATTTGTTTCGGATTTTGGGTGTTTTCTATGTATAATATGTATGTATTTAAAAAAAAAAGTATTTATGTATTAATATCAGTTATCTAGTACCCATAATACAAGCTCTGCTTAGTTTGGGACTAGATGGCGTTGTGTGTTAGATGTCCGAAATATTTATTTATTTATTTATATTTATATATCTCTACGCAGCGCCAGAGAGTTTAGTTTAGAAACTTCTTGGCAATCGACGATTCGAGTCGCTCTCCATTGTTCACACACACACACTCACACACATTCGTGCCGGAGCGTGGCTTTCATACGGTAAAGACATATCTTTAAATAAGAATATGTAATGACATTACCTACCTACTGGATCTAGTAAAAAAAAAAGTCACAAACAGAAGTGTTTGTATATTAAGCCTTGCTACTTTTCTTTTAACTTTAGTATTCATAATTAAAATGGGAACAGCCATTGTTCAGCATGGAACTGTTATACTCTAATGACGATGAAAAACGCGCCACATAAAACTATTTTTCGTTTTGACTTAATATGTTTTTATCCGTGGGAGAGCCACGCTTCGGCATGAATGGGCCGGCTCGACCGGAGTGATACCACGGCCTCACAGAAAACCGGTGTGAAACAGCGCTTACGCTGTGTTTCATCGAGTGAGTGAGTATACCGGAGGCCCATACCCTAATCCAATGCCCCCTATCCCCCTCACCATCCCCCTTCCCCCCAGGCCGCCATAGTGTGGGTCACCATGCTGTATTGTTCTTTTTCGCATTGAGGATGGTGGCCACCACTCTTGGATTCTGCTCATGCTTTCCATCAGGCAGGGCAGAGTCATTTTGGCAGCTTAAATATAAAAAATAAAAAAATAATGTTGTTCTGATAAAACAAGTATTTTTTTAAGGACCAAGCTTTTTCTACTTATTACAAGACTAATCCATCGTTTAAAAAACACAAAGTAAACAAAATTAAATTCGGACGCTCTTTTGTTTGAGCTCAATTATATATCACCCGAAATACAAAAATTTTAATGAGACATAACAGCTAAGAAATTATACATAAACCGTTCTAGTTTTAATACATTATAGAATTTTTATGTATATTGTACATTTTTATTTTCATTCCTTTGATACAAACTGCGCAATAAATACTTTGAAAGAGTAAATTAAAAATGAGCTGTGTTAATACTGGGAAAAGTAGTCAGATGTAGACAAAGTCAGTAATGTCAGCGTTTTATAAATATTTTCGTTGCTTTTATGGACAAACATATGTATGGATAAATTGACTTTGATAGACATTCGTCGCAGACTTCCTGGCTCCTCAATATTAACTAAAGAAATACTGCAAAACATCGGGTGATTATTTCTACCCCACCTGATGAAAACATTCATTTTACTAAATAAATATATACCTATACATACACATTTACTGTTCCGTTTGGTTATTAAAGCTTTTTATACGCAATCGGTTTTTAAAAATCTCAAACATTGAACACTCGATATGCAAAGAGTTAGAGAAATCATCATTATCATCATCATCACCCTATCGCAGTCCACTACTGGACATAGGCTTTTCCAATTTCACGCCACTTAGTTCGATCTACGGCTTCTATGTTAGAGAAATAAATCAACTTAAAAATACCTATAAATTCATAACGCAATACTAGAAATCTACATCTATATAGGAAGCGCGATTGTTCCTAGAACAAAGATATATCTTTCTTAAAGATAGATATTTAAGGTAAGTTTACTATAACACTTTTATTGTAATATAACGCCTTTTAGTAATACTCTGTCTATAGGAATTCTAAGATAAGATAAAATAAAGGCTGAGAGATTCTAAAATGGCTTCAATCAACTGCTAACGATGTGGGAATTAAATCACGGAGGCAAATGATTGTTGATTGGCATTTGATAGTTTACCGTTCGTTTTCAACCAATCAGAGATGGTCTGTGTGTTGGCCTGTATGTACGTGTGTTCTTATAGTTATTTATAAACTCGATTGTTGACACTGTATAAAGAAAATAAAGTTATTTACTTGTTTTGGGACTCCAACAGGAGGTATCTAGACATAGGAAATCCTTTATCTATCTATGGTAATATTACAAAGCAGTAAAGTTTGTTAGTTTGTAAGGCTATGAGAACAAAACAGAAATACCGCAATATCCGATATACACTAGGGCGGAACTGCAAGCAAACCTAGTTATATTTAAATCTGTTCACTAATTAAATAAGTTCTTCAATTCTATGTACCTTCCATATAAATTATATCGAACCATCTATCAGATCAGCTATTCGGAACTAATTTGTAACCGATGAAACGGCGCCTAGCTTGTTTATTTGTTTGCCATCGTAGTAGTCAATATATAAAAACTTAAAACACATAATGACATTAGTAATATAAAAATATTTGCTTTTTTTTTCAGGTACTTTCTCATCTTCTTAGACGTCAGATTGTGGAGGCTGCCTGGAGGGCACAACCAGGCAAGTTAGCCATAAAACATTCTGACTCATGTTGTTTTTACCACTTTTCAGATCACTGATTCAATTTAAACACACTGTATCATATGCAGTCTTTTATACAATAAACACATTACGTATATATTTTATAATTAAAATATACATTGATAATTCCATACTCGGACGTCTCATATTAGGTATAGACTGGGCTACGATAGCCAGGGATTTATATGTTTCTAAACACATACCTACGTGTTAACAAGAAAAAAATATATAAAAAAAATAATATGACTACGTACGAAATTTTTAGGTAAATTAAAAAGCCTATGTTGTTGCTACTTTATCTTAATTGTAATTTAATTTTTAATGTTTACAAAAAAAAAGGTTGTTAACTTTAATCTTTATTGATATTATATTATATTTACATGTATAGAAATATACTTTAGAAAGTCTAAAATACTGTCGTGTTAAAAAATATTTGAACATCTACATCGCATGTTATTGGTTTGATAATTAATTGAATACGCGAACATCAAAAACAATAGAAACGTGTACATTTGGATCAATCAACATTGTTAATGAAATACAAAAAATGTTGAGTTATACAAGAAATGTTTTGGGAGAATTATATTTAATTGATATTATGTTGCAGGAAACGAGCAATTCATAAAATTTAGTATGCAAGGAGTTTCGAGGGCGATAAAACGATCTAGCTGCGTTGAATTTTTGGAAATGTTGCTATGAAGTTATTGAGTTAATCAATCACATATGTATTACCATATTTATTAATTATACAGGTTATTTTTTATGGTATAATGAGCAAACGAGCAGACGTATCGCCTGATGGTAAACGATTACCGTCGCCCATGGACACCCGTAACACTAGAGGTGTCACAAGTGCGTTGCCGGCCTTTGGCAGATGGGGACGGAGATCGGGGGAGGGATTGGAGTACAGGCCTCCGGTATCCTCACTCACTCGATGAAACACAGCGCAAGCGCTGTTTCACACCGGTTTTCTGTGAGGCCGTGGTATCACTCCGGTCGAGCCAGCCCATTCATGCCGAAGCGTGGCTCTCTCACGGTACTTAGTGCAGACAGACGGTAAATAAAGTTTTAAAACTATCTATCTATATGCTTAAATTATATATACAAAACATATTTTAAATAAATCACTACTATACCCATACCTACACTGTCACATGTATATTGGTGAAATAAATAAATAGTACCTAGATCACCAAGCTCGATTTGATCGATCGTGTTCGAATCATCGGCCCCGAAACCCCATACATACTAAATATCATGAAAATCGTTGAAGCCGTTTATAGACAAGAATTGCTCGTTAATGTTATTATTGTTAGATTATCATTAAAACATTGAAATCGGAATGTAAATAATACATTCAAAAAGTCAGCAGTAAAAGTTTAAACGAACATTTTCGACTTTAATGTAATACACTAAGTGGTACAGTCAATAAGTTTCTAAACACTCATGTTAAAATGTACAGTCATATCGGACAAAATTCCACTAAATCATAAATAAAAATACATCATAAATTGTGACGAAAAATGAGTAAAGGCTAACAGCATCCGACAGGTAACATAAGGGTACATCAGGGAGTCCCGAGGGACCCAGCGCCTAATAGATATGGGCTTTCCTTTAAACCTATTTCTCACAAATGGACCAGTGGTCAACAAGGATTAGTTTTTAAGCTTTTAGGATTATTTTTCTACACTCGACTCAAATGACTAGCGGTTACCCCCGACTTCGTACGCGTCGAGTTAGTTATTTGCACATTATTTTTAAATAAAACATCCCTCTTTATAATAGTAAGTAGTTGTTTTCAATAATTCTTGTTCTTAAAAACCATATAAAATTATTTTGCCATAATTATTTTAACTTCACAACATTGGACTTTCATACAAATTACGATCCCCGTTTTAACTCCAAAAGGGGGTTGATTTACTATGATACATTATTAGTACACCTTTATACCATCTATAGAGCACACATTTAAAATCAAGCCTTTTACTTAAAAACACAGGACTTTCATACAAATTTCCAACCCCCTTAGGGGTGGAGTTTCGTAAAATCCGTCCTTAGCGAATGTCTACACCGTATAAATAATCTACCTACCAAATATCAAGTTTGTAGGTATTATAGCTTCTTAGAATTTTCGATATAGATTTTAGAAATGCTCTAAGAAGGCAGGGATAGGTTAGAAGTCGTTCTTTTTAATCGGTCATTTTTGAGCATCGTACGCGATAGGCGTACAAACGTACAAACATTTTAGCTGTTTTATGCTGCTCATGACCACATGCAAATTAACTCCATACAGACGCAATGCCATAAAATGGTAATATTAGTGCTAATTCTGTTGTTGTACCACTAGAATCTCAAATTTTTATAATTATAATATATAATAATTCTACTGACTAATAAAATATTACACTCAAAATACTGTTTTTGATATTTAGAGCTAAGTTTGACAAGATAACGAACTCATTTATAGTGACTTTTAGATTAGTCGAGATAGTCGTCAAATCACAATAAACAGAATCATCACCATTGCATTCCAACTAAATGACTAAAAACTATTTAGTCATCATCAAAACATTTCCTTAACACTCCGTATATACCTATGTCGTTTGATAGTGTTGATTTCTAAATCAAGATCCAAAATGTTTCAATAGTTTTTCCCTACTGAATAACCGAAGCATTACATCTATATTCTAAGATGTTTCTATTAAAATGCTTTATTCTACACTAACGCGTTGGTAGTAAAAATCTCCTCGACTTACTGCCCCTTGAAATTTGTCCCCACTCGAGGCTATAAAACAATTTATCACACTCAACGAACGTCTGAACAGAACTGTTCATAAGTCGACATTTTATTTTTACCTTAGAGAAAGTCTTTTAAACAATGAAAAAGCTGTTTAGTTTATACTGATGTCGTTGTCATTATTTTTTAATAATTGGCGTATGAGCAAATGGGTTACGTACATATGGAAGTGACAACCATTACAAACAACAAGAAATTGTTGCAACTCGGAAGTCTTTGAGGTTGCCACACGTTCTTTTTTTCAGTGTTGAAGGTGGTGTACTCGCAGGTTAAAAAGAATACGAATACAAATACGAATAAGAGAATACAAATACGAATAAGTGCCTGCATACAATGAAAGTTCCGAGGTTGCCGCAGCGTCCGGTCCAAAAGTTTTTCATAAATTACACTCAGCCCTTTCTACATATCCGATCTTTGTTTTGTTAGGATGAGGTTTAACTGACTTCTAATTAGTGTGGCTAGATATTTCTGTTATCATTTGAAAGCGAATCATCCTAAAATTTACGAGACTAAATGTTTGAAGAGGATTTTAGTTGTTTTATCAGGAATCTACAACAGTACTCAAGCAACAAGTAATTTATTTAATAAGAAAGTGTGTAGAAATCTATTAACATACTGTGTAAAAACTTTTTATTAAATTCATTTAGCCTATGTCGCCACATTGACTTCATTGGTTCAGTGGTTCGCTGTAGTCGGGTAAAAACTAAGAAAAGGAAAAGGTATGTTCTTATTTACTTGTATGGTGAAAGTGTGTAATTATAAAAAAACGAGCTAACTTACATTCAGATTTATAATATTAAGCAGAGAAAGGCGACCGAGTGTTAAGCCAGAGGTCTTGAATTCGATTTCCAGACAAGATAAATGGTTGTGTACATGATCATTTGTGTTGTAGCTGGGTGTGATTTCTTAATAACTAGCTTTTGCCAGTGGCTCCGCCCGCGTGTATCTCGGTAGCTTATGCCTTTTCTCAAGAATCAAAGTATCTATCTCTATGCGAAATGTAATTAAAATCGGTGTGACGGTTTAATCGTGAAAGCGTGACAGACAGACAGACAGAGTTACTTCAGACTTGCAGTCCACTGCTGGACATAGGCCTCTCTCAAAGAACACTACCGAGCACGGTATGATGCTTTTAGCACCCAATCGTTACCAGCCCTCCTATGCAAGTCGTCCCGAGATCTGACCAGAGAGCGTTCCACACTACATACGTTTGTGTTTAGAAATAAGTAATAAAAGTAAAATATATATCGATTTTATATTATATATATATCGTTGTCCGTCTATCTATCTCTCAAGACCCTTTTGAATCAAGCTGGTATTCATGTCAAATACTTAGTTCTACTGTACCTTTAAGCTGAAAAAAAATCAACATTCTAAGCCAACGTAATCAAAAGATACAGCCGTTTATGCTGCACATTTTCGACGACACTTGCAGGGGTATTAAAAACCTACAGGGTACTTCGCGTGAACTCAGAATCTTAAAATTTAATACGAAGAAACGTCTTATAGCACAGATTAAAGCAAAATTGCGAAAAGCATAAATTTTTAGTTACATCATATACTAAAAATATTTTAATAATTCTTAGCTTACTACCTCTTTCCTTATGACCGTTTTTTAACAATAAAAATACCATAATTTTTACTTTTTAACCCTTAATGCCCGAGTCCAAATTGCAGTTGGCCGGTTGTTGTCATTTGAAACTCCGCTTTAGATTTACTTTTTAAAAAACGTCTGTGGTATTTTGAACTTCATTAAAACATCTCAAATCTTTCTTTAACAAATTACACTATTAACGACTTAGCATTATTAATGTAACAATGGTTTGAACAAAATAATTACTTCTTAATGAGGTGCAAAATACCCCTGCTGTTTAATGTCAATTGCTGTAAGTAATTTTTAAACCATTTACTGAGTTCTTGTAATATTTTCAGTTTAGTGTTTATTAAGTGTTTTGAGTTTTAATAAGACATATAGTAGGTGGATGTTTATTTCCTTTCAGTTAATCAATTCTAAAAATTATTTGGTGTAAGAAAACCTATTTTTTTCTTTTGGATACGGCAAACTGTGCCGACAATCAATGTATGATGCAGAGGATCCGTGTGTTAATATAAGAACAAAAAAATGCTCTGACTGTTATTATTGCCAATTGATTGATTAAGCCGAAGCAAATGCATCTCTGGAAAGAAAATTATACTTTTTTTAAATTGTTTTATTTGGTTGAATGTACTGGCTAAAACTTCAAACATGCACTATATACTGGATTTTCTCACTAATGTGGTGGAGTCTTGAGTTCAAATTCTGGGTAGGACCGAATTTTTGACGAAATATAATCTACAAATGTGCTGTCGAGTTTCGTTGGAGAGTGCGAGGCCGGTGGGCCAATGACGCAAAGGCATAACTAGGCCAGAATGTTGCATTGATGCATTGTGTGCATCCTCAATGGGATTGGTGACCGCCACTCTTGGATTTTGTTTATGCTTTCCATCGGGTAGAGCAGAGTCATTTTGGCAGGGCTGAATATAAAAAAATTGTTACGGAGTTTGGGTATTCTCTATGTGTAATATGTATGTATTTATAAAAAAAAGTAAAACGTATTCTATTAGTTAGTCTAGCTTTCATTTTGCAACACTATATATATATTTATAATATATAAACATAATATATTTCTACGTAATAATAAATATACACATATAGGCTACAGCTGTAGATAAACCTTAAAATATCGAAGAAACCCCCGTTTATTAGCTCAGGTAAAACAGTTCAGTTCAGGGATACAAAACATTTTGCCTTTTAGAGTACTGAGTCAATACTTGGGGTGTTTGTCACCGAAATTGTTCCATTGTGAACGCTCCACGACGAGGCGGGGGTGCTCAATTGTCTCGGCCCAAATCTTTATTTAGGACTTGTTAATTTAAACCGAGATCCTTTACCAATATTATTACACTTTTTTAAATCATTATTTCTCCCAATTAAGAGGTTGAATTCAGAATAAGTTGAAGTTATAATGTACATCGGTAATCCATTCATACGAGAGCCAAGCCAAGAACGACGTCCACTGCTGCACATAGGTTTCACGCAAGTTTCCGCACAACAATAGGTTCTGTGCTGCCCACATCCAACGGCTACCCGTAAATATAAATAATTGGACTTTGTCCCCAGCTCCGCCTGCGTGTCTATCAGGTATCGCTGTAATCTCTTTGGGTTGATATAGTTAGCCTATGACAATCTGAAAACATGCGGCTTTCTATTAGTAAAATAATTTTCAAAATCGGTTTGGTAGTTCTAAACATTACCGCTACAAATCACAAAATTACCTTTTTATAATAGATAGATAAACAACAGAAAAATCTTCAAGAAGACTGCCTCGTTGGTCTAGCGGTTGGCGTATGCAACTGCTGATCGTGAGGTCTCGATTTCGATTCCCCAATCGGACCAAATATTTGTATGATCTGCAAATATTTATTTCGGAGTTTGGGTGTTTTCTATGCATAATATTTACATAAAAAAGGATATATGTATTTATATCAGTTGTCTAGTACCCATGGTACAATCTTAACTTAGTTTGGGGTTCTGTATGAAGTAGGCACCTATACCTGTAGTTCTACTTACATAGGTTTTGTGATTGGTACATGTTTACATTATGACAACAGACAGTTATATCACTCCTAAGACGCTTCTTTGACATCATAACTATTCACTGGAACAATCAACTCTTTGTTAGCATTCATATATTGATGACTTAACTATAAGATTAATACACACACTTATGCCAATATGATTGCACAGATGAATAGCGTAGTGTTCCTCGCTACTTCCTATTGTGGATTCGATCTTTGTATAGGATAACACTTATGTGATTCACAAATAGTTATTCAGAGATTAGGAGTTCTTTGTGTGTGTTTTATGTATGTTAGTAAAGTCCCCTGACACTTGATATATTCCTTTTGCTGTAATAGTATTTTTTTTTTGTAAGAAGCAAACATAATTATACTACTAAAATATTGCTGAATAAATTTTAGTACCACTTACTGTAGCCAAGCCCTATGTGCCAGGCTTTTATTTCTTTTTAGTTAAGATCTTATCCTCTTAGTTCTTCGTCTCTTAGATCTTGGTCATGTTAGATGAACACATGTCAAATTTCGGTGTTACAAGTATTAAAAAGTTATTTGAAGATAACATGTCTTCTTTGTACTACGATGTGAAATGGCAACACTATTGTTCGGATGTACAACACCCTGCTGTTTTGTAGCTGTCGTGACGTGATAACTGAGTATTGCACTACAATGTTGGAGCGAATCAAAGTCAGATGTTCTATATAAACGTTCTATATACATCACATTGTGATATATAGGATTTTTTACCATATAGAGTGTCGTGGTCGCTAAAGGTGTTCGAAATTGGCTCATAATTCTTTTTTTCTTTTAATTTCAGCTTAAAAGGTGTACGAAGCTTTTGTTTTACGTATTAGTTCGTAAAATCAACTCAAAATCATTTATTCAATAAGGAAACTAAATAACATTTATAAACGTTACGTTGAAGCTACAGTTTAAAATCATAGAGAGACACAAACAGACGTCACACTGGATTGTTAAGGTAAATTAGGTGAATACACCAAAATCTACAGCCTGCTTGTGTTGATCTTTAACTTCCAGTTTCCAAAATGCGTAGAGCCTTATGAGATGAAAATTTGCAAAGAAACTCATTGCCACTTTTTTAAAATTTCAGAATTTCAGATTTACAGGTACAATAGTGTTGGTATTACATGAAAGTTAAACAGTATGCAAGCTGTTGCTACCTGAGTTTCATTTTATTAAAATGTTCCAAAATTAAACGTACCAACAATATCAAAAAAACATACGATTGAATGTCGGAGCCTATTAAACATAGAAATAATTTAAGATGCACTTCTATTTCTACTTACAATCAGTTGCAAAATCTATTGTTAAAAATAATTCGCGACTGAATTAAAATGCTAGAGTTGCAGTTGAACGAACCAAAATAATAGTGTGGGCTAAAGCATCGCTTACTAGGCCGACCAGTCACCCAAAGCACCCGTTCACGAGTATGACGCATGGACCAACCATCGTCTCTTTCGCCATATTAGAGGGAAAGAAACGACCCGCCCCGCGACGACGCCGCAAGCACAGTAATAACTGCCACGAATTATTTTCAACTAACAATGGTTTGTTAATAGTTTAGCTTAATTACGAGACAAATAAGTTTGTGTGTATATAATAATACCTTAAGCCTATGACTGTTTGTCGTTCAGATAATCGCCAATTGCATAGTAGGCTTTCTTAATGAGGTACGTTTTTACAGTAAGTTTGAATTTATCTACAGAAAGGTCAATTACGTAATTACAAATGTAAAGACTAGTGACGGGAATCTTAATAATTCTCCATGTTTCTCTAGATGTATAATAATGATAATATTTGGAATATCAGACACACAACACCTTGTGGTCTCAGCAGAGCTTGTACTATGAGTACTAGACAATTCATATAGATACACATAGTTTTTTTTTGTAAATAGAAATATACCACACACAGAAAATACCTCATTGGTGGAAAGAAATATTTATAGAACATACAAACACTTGTTCCGAACCCAAGATCTCAAGCCAAGCAGTCGCGTACGCTACCACTGCACCACGAGGCAGCATGTTTTAATGTCAACCCGTTTCTTGAATCACTCATGTAGTATGTCTAGTATTTAGTCTTATAAGACAGGTTTTGCATTGCTAAATAGGAGCCCCAACTACTAGATTGTAAGCAGCTTAAGAAATAATTAAAGAAATATAAAAATATAAGATAAATAAAAAGTTATAAAATATATGAGCCGAACAAGTAGTTTGGTCGCTACGGTGAATATATACACACACTCAATTAAATATTTTACTTAGTGTAGATACATTTATTAGTGGCTCTGTGTCAGTGTGTAATTTAACTAATACATTTACTACTAATATAAATAAATAAATATTTTCGGACATTTTAACACTCAACGCCATCTAGTCCCAAACTAAGCAGAGCTTTGACCATGGGTACTAGACAACTGGTATTAATACACATATATATACTTTAATTTTGTAAATACATACATATTATAGATAGAAAACACCCAAACTCCGAAACAATTATTTGCAGATCATACAACATTTGGTCCGACTCAGGAATCAAACCCGAGACCTCTAGCACAGACAACTTCTACTACTGATTGTGTACACGCTGTATTAATTACTCACAGACACAGAACTAACGATGTTACTTATCACGCAACATTTGTTCAGGGTAGGAACCAAATCCAGGACCTCTGGCTTACAAGACACGATCGCTAACCACTAGACTAATATACTGTCAATATAATATAGCATGTAAGTTATTTGTTTTAAAAACCCTTACGGTATTTAAAGAAAACGAGATAATGATTCTGGTTCTGATTCAATCAATTTCAATTAAATTAATCAAACGTTTCTTTCTTCCCAGCCTTATCCAAATTTTTTTTTGGGTCAGCTACTATTCCACCAGGTTTTACCTGAAGAATATAAATTTTTACGCGAAGCAACTGATATTGGACCTCCCGTGACCCTCTGAGGATAGAAACTGAATTAGAAGGTAATGCTAGTGTTTTGAGGGCACTGACTTCCCAATAACAATTACCATAAATGTTCATAGCAATCGGGAAAAACGGCTTAACGTGCTTTTGAACTACAAATATTTAATTCAGTATATATGTATATCCATATTAGCGCCGAAACTATGGAGTACATTTTGATGAATAGGATGTCAATAGATTTGTAATAATGGGCCGGGTGACATATAGGCTATATGTATCTAATTAAAAGTTTTTAAGCATTTAGATTTTAAAATATGAAACTTTCACTTTTCACAAAATAAAAAAGACCAAACATTTAGGCCACTTGGAGGACGTAGGAAGTAAATATTTTATTTTAAGCACCTGGACGACCAATTTTTGTTCCTTTTTGCATAAATACTCTTAAACTTGCCAGTTTAGTTTAAGATAAAGGCTAGGTATGAGGTATGTTGGTAATACCAAGTAATATAGACAAGGTCATACAATTGATTATTTATTATTCAATAATAACTATTGTAGTCTAGTACAACTTAGTTTTAATGGTAATAATTATTCAATTTACCTACCACCATACATATTTTTACAATTGTTACATTGTTTGCCACAACCGCATGACAAGTTCTGTACAGGCCCGCCTCTATTGTAAGGAGTTCTTCCTATAATATTACCCCTGTAAACAGAACAGATTGATTAATATTTAGAAGGAGTTTAGAAAACTACTCTATCCTTTTATACTTGGATGTGATATATAGTGGATGCTTTGATGAGACCGGAGGCTCAATGATCGGAAGAATCTCAATAACCCTTCATTGTGGGGGTCACCTTGCTGCATCGTTGCATTATCTGCATTCGCAATGAGTATGGTGACCACCCACATACTCATTGCGAAGAAAATGGTATATAAATCGAGTTAAACGTGTTTGTTGTATTATAATAAGGAGTAGTTTTAAACTTTGTAGTTTTGATAGTAAGAACGAGTAGCTGTGAGAAAAGTAAAGTCAGAGACACCTGCCTGCTATACACTGCTGACAGATTTCAGACTAGGCAGAGGCTGTGTAACTAGAGAGCCGACAAGTTATCATTGTGTAAGTATGTTACACTCAGATACAGGAAAAATAGAACTCGAGACAGGATAATTTATCCTGCAATTAGGGCACTGGATTAAGAAGTTAGTTGAAGGATGAAAAACGAAAGATTCATTAAATAGGTTTGGTCAATAAATAAATAATCTACTTACGCAGGGCCATAATTACATACGACATAGATGACCTTGTACTTTCCTTTATAAGCTTCTGCTACACCACAGCCGATGTAAACGGAGTTTGACCACACCACCTAAAGACAGAATATGACAAATAAATAAATATTTTCGATATCTTACACACTCCGTCATCTAGCTTTAACCGAAGCAGAGCTTGTATTATGGAACAACTAATAGAAATACATATATACTTTTGGTTTTGTAAATATATGCTATACAAAGAAAACTCGGATACTTACGCTTTCTTACGCCATCCGGACCCCTCCCAGCGCCTGCCCGCACTGAAGCGGGCTCCGTCGTCTGATGGTAAACTCTCAATTTAGGCGACGTACGGCACACGCGTAACGTCGCCCCCTCGCGGCTGGCCTGTGAAGCGGATGGGGGGAAAAACCATCCCGCCCATCCGCGGCCACACTCAGGGCGGCATGAGGCGCTGGAAGGCCCGCTTCCGCCGCCCGGTTTGCCGGCGGCGGATCGGGTCCGAGTGGAGGTCGTACTCCCGGGCCTTCTCCGCCGCCTCCTTCTGCGAGATGACTTCCTCGCAGAAGGTCGCGACCGCGGTAAAACTGCTCTCGCCGCCGGCCATGGAACGTACGACGGCCGGCAGCGAGAGATCTTCTCCGATGACTGCAGTGAGGGCCCGGTGCTGCGGCGCCCAAGCGGGGCACACCGCCAGCGTGTGCTGGGCCGAGTCCTCACTGCAGTAGCAGTGGTGGCAGGCGGGACTCAATTCCCTCCGCGCGACCGAGTGCAGGTACTTCCCGAAGCAACCGTGCCCGGAAAGCACCTGCGTCAGTCGGAAGGAAAGGGTCCCATGCTGCCGCCTTGCCCACTCGAGGATGACTGGCTGGAGCGCCTCCACGGTGGCGAAACCAGCACGTGGAGCCTCCAGCCGCGACAACCACTGAACCATAGTGGCTCGACGGGCGGCTTCACGCCACTCGCGTACCTCTTCGGGCGGAGGGCGAAGGCCACTCTACGCCCGGAATTCAGCCACCCGTCGATAAACTTTGGCGAGCACTTCCACCTCCAAATCCCACAGGGGTGTACCAGCCAAGGCGCACGCCACCTCGGTCGAAGCCGTGCGGTATCCGCGTATGGCTTTGACCGCCAATACCCTCCGAGGACGCCAGAGGCGCGCCTTATTCTGGGCGGTCAGAGCCGCCCATACCGGTGCAAAGTACAGCGCCATCGACCGGACAAACCCCGTGAAGAGGCTTCTCGTTGCGACACTGGCTCCACTCAGATTGGGCAAAAGTCGCCCTAGGGCGGAGGAGAGTATCGACCAGCTTGGGAGCAAGCTGTCGGAAGTGCTCGTCGAAGAGCCACCGACCGTCGAGGATCAGGCCCAGGTATTTCATCTGGGCCTGAACCGGTACGAGGACCGAGTTCACCACTATGGAGGCGCCGGGGGGCGGCCCACGACGGGGCCCATGTAAGAGCAGGGCCCCGTCTTGTCCAGGGCCACCCGCAAGCCCATCGCCTCGATGCACCCGACCACCAGAGAGACTCCCCTGGTGGCCAGGCACGCCACCTCCTGAAAGTTCCCCCCCCGGGCAACGTTGACACAAGCCTTGTACCAACCATCTGGCTAGCAACGTCTAATAGGCCAAAACTTTTTTTCTAAGGAGTCTTATGTCCACCAATTATGAAGGTAATATGACATGTGATAGAATTATTAAGAACTCGTATTGTTTTATGCACTTCTCTTTAAGTTTATGGACATAACCACCTGTGTGTAGTGACCGATTTGAGGTTTGGATTTGTCAAAATCGCTGCTTTTGATCGGCCCGTAAGCGTAGTCTGTATGTTCGTTGAACCATGATTCTATGGCTTCGGTCGGAGTAAATTTGTAATTACGATCAGGCGTTGATTTCTGGAATAAATTCTCGCCCGTTGTAAATCTTCTTGATGCTGTAAATATAATAAAAAAATATAATATTACCTATTGTCATAGACACATGGTTTTGGCATAGTGTGATTGAATTAATGAGAAATGAGGATCAAAACTCGTAAACTATTCGTATTTTAACCAAGTTCAAGAAATAAGAATGTTCTCAATTCGAGTGTATATTTTTATGTATCTCAAAACTTTTGACTGGGTAAACTGATTTTGATGATTAATTTTTTATTTGATGTGTTGGTTTCATTTCATTCTATGTCAGTTCTAACCCGTACTTAAAGACGGTTTTTGTTAAAAGTTTTGTTGCTCTACAAACATTCTTTGATCTAGATGTTCGACCAAACATATATATTTTTTCTAACAAATATAAAATATAAGTGATCTTCAGCTGTAGATAAGTTAACTCACATGAATTAATTTCATTTTATTATAGTATCAAAACGCTAATGTAAGGACAAACGTCAAAATTGAAAATTGTTAGCCTACATAAATTAATTATTTCATATCGAGTGTGTAATGTATCAAGATTAAAACATATTCTCATGTAAATGAAATGAAAATTTCTTTTTGGGATAAATAAATTCTTTACCCACAAATAAAAATACAAACAGACTTTAATGCGGGATGTATATCATGACCAAAATTGACCTAAATAGGTGCGAAATTAATAGAATTTTTAAAATTTAGACAAATATATATAAACACAATGAATATGTGTCTACCAAAGTGAATGCTGTGCCTGATATAAAGCATACCGACTCCAAAACCGGAGTCCATGGCAGAGCCGCAAGCAAAAGCTAAATAGTTGTCTATAAACTATTTTGACGTATGGGCTTAACCTTCTCCTGACAGAAGACCCGAGTTCAGCAGTAGGACATTATGTGTTCTTGATTGATTTGATTGATTGAATCGATTTTAGAATAACAACAGAAATACTTACGGACAGTTTTATCCGGGTTATGTCTATTATTTGGATGAGTATTAGCATATGCCTGTGCTTTTGCAGCTAACTCGTTGTCCCAGATCTATTTGGAGGAACATAATATGATAATTAATAAAAGAACCATCAAGATTATTTTTTACCGTAGGAGATTTGCCATTGCGTCTTTTTCCATCTTATAGAGACCTATATACAAAAACAATCGTCTGTCAATAGAAACTCATACCAATTGTTACTGAGTAATATCTTCATAAAATGCAACCCATAATGTACCACTGCTCAAAACATCCACAACAAACATATACACACACACACACACACCACACATATATACGCACACACACACACGCATACGAGTGACCAAATGTCCTATATTGATCATTTTTATTTATATTTTTGTTTTTGCTTCCATTGTTAACAACTAAATTTCAAAAACTCTTTTTAATTATGTTAGTTGTTGTGATATTCGATGCATTTTTTTAAGTACCAGACATACTCAACAAATGAGCATAGAAATATAATGTTTACACATATCCGGAAGTGGGCGTTAATAGTTGCAGCAGAGTTTTTACTACAACAGCATAATAGCTTAATAGTACGATAAGCCATTCTATTGTATTTGTATCTTGTTATTATGTTCAATAAAGAAAGAAAAAAACAGCTGGGTTCGGGTCTTCTCTCAGGAGAGGGTTAAGGCCATATGTCCCCACGCTGGCCAAGTGCGGATTGGGGACTGGCAAGACAGGTTGTGGCAAAAATTATTTTGTATAAAAATATTATAATTTGAAATTATTTTACTTATTGCTGAAAGCGTAATTAAATTAAATTAATTATCTTATAACAAATCAATCTTACTTATGTATTATTATATGTTTGAACTATAACTAGACCTTCTTTCCGAAGAAAAGGCCTATGTCCACCAGTGGACTGTTAGAAGCTATTGTGATGTGACGTTTGAACTACAAGCGTATTAAGATGAATGCATTACTATGGCGTTCATTTCGGAAGCACTTGGTTGTCTGCCGACTTGTCCTTTGGCCACCCTCAGCCGCCGATTGTTGTGGCCGTCAACCCACTCATGGATCTCTTTGCTAGTAGCTGACTGAGCCCCTGCGGCAAAATAGAAATGTATTACAATAAAAGCAAGAACTGAAATAAATAAGACTATAAATTTCATAAGGGGAGACATTCATGTGAGTCCAAAACATGTTTATAAAACGTTTCCGTAACAGATATTTAAACCTTTATAATGTATTTGGTGAGTTCTTACCACCCTGATGGTTCAATCGAATTAAATTGAATGCGTTCTCAGTATTAAAGATAAATTCACCATTAATATAGTAATTTATATAATACAAAAAAATAATAATAAGGCAGCTAGGAATGTGTGTGTCCATGTATGAATATGTGTTGATGTGAAAATTATAACTTCGATACTCAATCATGAACTAAACTAATTTCATTACATGTCACATTTCACATTTCTGATGTCGTATATTCTGGTAAATCATTTTTTTGAATCGGAAGATCGGGTTACCAAAATCAGTATTATCTCTGAAAGATATTGTCGCAATGAACCACATCCATCTCAGAAAAAAACAATTTATTATTAATTATCAAGTATCCTGCGTGTGAACCAAACCACCTACTCTTGACTAAGCAGCCAGGATCGCTAATGACTGGACCAATACGGTCTAATCCCTTATCCCTACCTAAAACTGGAGGTTGTAAAATCAAATGCTATTTTGTTAATTTTATTTTTTCAATAATTTGTTGATAAGCAGGGTATATATTTTCTTTTTTCTTAACAAGTTTTAGTTCACAAAATAAATTACAAATACTCTTCTATATGAATAACAATGAATCACTGAATGTATGTACGCTCTTAAATTCAGACCGAATGCACCAAATTGGATAATTCTTTTTTTATGTGTTTGCTATAGTAGCATAAGTGCTGCATTAAAAAAAGAAAACTGCAATAATTATTTTTGTTAGTCTACGACTGTACTACCCGTGGGAACCTGGGGCAGACAAATAGTAATAAAAACCTTTGTGGGAACTTAAAATAATTATTATAGAACACTTTACTTTAAACAGTCACACAAAGAATGCATCTGGCATTCCAAGGTAAGCTTAAAATTAGGGAAGTACATTTGGCGGCCTTATCGCCCGGAGGAAATCTCTTACAGGCAACCATTGGATGGAGAGAAAAAATGTTAAAGAGAAAGTGTAGGGTAGTGTCTGGAATAAAACTAGGAAAGACGAAAAATACAATGATATTTAAAAAAATAAAATAAGATTATTACTAACTGTGAAAGTAATAAATTTTGAAAATAATTACGTAATATGGCGGTATGAAGTTCGCCGGGTCAGCTTGTTTTAAAATTAGTTAAAATTAGAAATAGGTTATTGAAAACGGCTGTAGACCGACACTATTTAGTAATATGAAAAAAATTGTAAGGTGCACTTACCTTTTCGTGTTGCGAACACTAGAAAAACCAGGTAAAAATAAAATGCTTTCATTGTAGTGCGATGATGCGGACAATTCAGTAGTAATGTTTGACTGTTACGATTTACGGTCTGGTTTATATATTCCAATGGATGTAGGATTAATAGAACATAAGTTGTGATAAACTAGAGAAAGGTTCCGTACCTCTTAAATTTAAAAAAACTGTTAAATAGTCGTTCGTTGGTCTCGCTAAAACTCAAGAATGGCTGGATCCGTTTGGCCAATTTTAATATTGAAATATTCTTGCCCTGTTTTATCTATTTTTAATAATAATATTTTGGGTCTGACACAATTGTCATTTAGCTCCATACTAAGCAATGCTTAACTATGGGTACTTTACAACTGATACAAATGCATTTTTACTTTTTTTGTTAATACATACATTATTTTATACCAAATCGCCTTATCTCCGAAACAAATATTTGCAGACCTTATAAACATTTGGTCCGACCCGGCTCGAACCCGTGCTTCAAGCACAACAGCATATATATGCAGCAAATGCCACCGTAGAGGTATTCGTGTTCATCTGTGTTCATCTCTTCATGGACTCATATCGGACTGAAGTTCATATCAAACAATTCGTTTCGCAAACCGAAACATGCCCCTGTGACGTAGTATATATTTAGAGGTCGCCGCGCCGTTCTCGACTGACCTGAGCCTTGTTGCTTCAAACCCCATATGGGACAACACTTAGTGTGATTTACAATTTGTTGTTCTGAGTCTTGGAGTTATTTGTTTCTGTTTCGTGTATGTTTGTAAAGTTCCCCGTAATACAGAATTTATTAATGCTAAATTCGAGAATGTCTTTATAAAAAAAGGAACCCAAGTTTTCGTACTTATCTATGTACTTTACGATTAATTAAATGCCGGTAATTAAGAAACGTTTTTTTTTAATCAATACAGTACGTAATATGTAAAAAGGTAAAGAATTAAATGACATGAACCTGTTCTAGTGATAGTTCAAAAAGTAATTAACAAACATAACTATTGCTACTTGTACCTGCAAAATATTTTTTTAAAGCATTTTCCTCAGTAATATATATTTAATTTTGTGGCTTAAGTGTCGCAATAAAGTAAAATAATTAATGCATAGTCAGCTAATGTATGTTAAAAAACAATGTACGTTTGTTTGAAGAACACCTGCAATATATCCGGTATATTTAAATTTAACCTTTTTATTAAATAATCTTCAAATAGACAATAGCAGAACAGTGACTATATCAGTAGCAATCACAACAATAAACATTTGTTTGTAAATTAACACATATTAATGTACAATTATACGCACAAAAACTCCGTTATTAGACATAAATCCTGTGGGGCGGAGGATCTTTTTTTTGTATGGATTAGGGGGCTTACCAACATACTCATCGGCTGATGGTAACCAATTACCATCAGAGGCATCACAGGTGCGGGGCCGACCTTTGGGGGATGGGGAGGTGGAGGTGGACGGAGGGTTTGGGATATGGGCTTCCGGTATCCTCATTCACTCGATGAAATACAGCGCAAGCATGTTTCACATCGGTTTCTTGTGAGGCCGTGGTATCACTCCGGTTGAGCCGGTCCATTCATGCTGAAGCGTAGCTCTACCACGGTAAAGTCATTTATTATGATACGGATACAAATAGCACCCAGATGCAGAACAGTTATTTGTAGACCACACAAAGTATTGTCCTATGTGGGTATAACCCACAATAGTCATTGCAGTAAGAAGGTGGGCATTTAAAGTACCACACCCGAGGTGCAGTCAATCATTACAGTTGTACGAGTATAGTACGTATACACTATAGGCGGCGTATGTATATTTGTATGAGTTAAGCATATTCAACTGAAAGTGAGGTCAATTAGTGTTCATTCTATTTTATACATATTACTAGATGACATATTCAAATTCGTCCGGTCTTTTTCAATCATGCGCGGCTTCTTTAGACTAAGCTTGATGTTGGCTAGCAAAATACTAATTTAAAAAAGTACGTGAAAATCGTGAAAATTTCGGAGTTCATTGTGAGTAACAACATAACACGAGAATTATATAACATAGATTTTTCAGGAGGATACTCAGTATACATTCCGACCAGTATATCATTAAACTGCCTCGGTGACGTAGTGGACGACTGCAGTGTTTGAGGTCTCGAATTCGACTCCCGAATCGGACCAAATGTGTGTATAATCTGCATTTTTTCTTCGAAGTTTGGATAGTTTCTAGGTATAACATGTATTTATTTACAAAAAATATATATGTATTTATATCAGTAGTCTAGTACCCATAACACAGGCCTTGCAATACATAATATTCAAAAAATGGCAAGTCATCAAGTACCAAGGACATCCCGCGTTTTGTCTCCTGGGAGCAAGTTAATTCAACTATTTTACATGTTTTAATATTTACTTTTTTAGTTATAACATACTATAACAGAGTATAAACTGGTAGAAAATACCTCAAGTATTGAGTCCACCAGTGTACCAAATGTGCACGACGTGAAATCTAAATTTAATACTATATGTTTCATTCTGTCTGTTACTCATAAAGTTACAGAGTTCTTACTAGTTTTCTCGTTAGCAGATACCACCACCACCACTTACTACTCACACCCTCTTTAAGAATGTAATCATGTTCAGACGGAAAAATAAATAAGGGAAATGAGGGTGGGGAAAACAGATAATAAGTCTTAACCATGGAAAATCCATATCACGTCATTAATGCGCTGACAGGCGGAGTGTTGCCTCGCAAACAACTTCCGTGAAGCAATTCTTTGGTTGTTCCCACTCTGATGGCTTCCACGAGGTCACGGCTTTGCTACACTAATGCTGATTTTCTGCTAGCGTGTCATATAAGACACAGGTCATCTCCAAAGCATTCTTTTCCAGTGATCACCTGCGTCATCATCAGTCAATATGAGAGGGTCCCGTAATGTCTATTGAATCAATCCTCCATACCTGTCCACTGCTTCCCTAAATAAATGGTGAATAATGAATGCGAGGTAATACTAAAAAATTGATCTAAATAGTTCGTTTTATTAGAATTAAAATTCATTTTATGTATTTTAAATGTTTCGAATTTTTAAACTGTCATCGACATCTTCATTTGTAAGGCATACCTATTTAAAAAACAAGCGGTACCTCTTTCTAATTTGAAGTCGGTAAAAATATTTGAAACACGTAGACTGAAGTAATCAGCAAACCAGTAGTTTATAAATTCATTAAATGTTCTGTAAGCAATTCAAATCGTAATTAAAAATTAATTCAGTAACGGTGGTATCTTATTTATTTTATGTTCAAACGACTTCAAATAAGGAGGAAAATTTTTAATTCGATCGCATTTATATATTTTTTACGTGATTATGATGATTCTTTTTTTATTGGAAAAGAGATATTCCAAGGGTGATCCCATGATAAGGTTACTAGGATCCGATGAAGGCGTCCCAGAGAAATCGGGGGAATCTTCAAAAGTCCTAGCGGCGACTAGTTCATTTGTTAATTTTTTTATTAAGTATTTTAAAGCACTACAATTTAATTGAGATCTAGAGTCGTTATGATGATGGAGGCGAAAGGCAGTCGAGGGGATTCCTCCACGATTTACAGCAGTTACATTGTGTTTGGGCTTGTTTAATTTGTATTGATGAGAACTTTACACCTTTAACTATCATTAGCGGTCTGATAATGAAAACGCAGAAAAATTAATGTAACTACCTTAACTTACTTAAATTAACGGAGTTACCTTTCGATCATGATTTTTATGGGCGTATACGTCGATCTGACCGGGTATGCCCCATTCGGACCACTCGACTTAACGTTGTACGTCGCCAATACACTTACCTTGCTTCATTGTTATAAGATCATCAGTAAATTTCTTACCGCTTATCTGCCTTCACTTATGACATACTAGAATCGTTAGTGAAGTTATGGGCTCATTAGAAATTCTTCCCAGTCAAGTTAAACACACACACACACATACACAATTTCTAATCTACTATTATGAATGTAGAACGCTTATGTCTGTACTTTGCTGGAGATGGGCGATAATAGCCACGACACAGTTTATAGCTAATGTGGTTATTTTCGTACACAAATGAATTTGTATACTGTTTTTCTGTTGTAATAAAGTTTATATTATTATAACTCCGCAACGATTTACAGTAACTACCTTGTGTTCAGACTTATTTCATTTGTCTTGATGAAAAAATTATGTTTATCATATATTTATAAAGATATTCCTATATTTGCTATTGTTTATCATCATTTCATGATGTTGAACTGATAATGGAAGATACATCTCATTAGCAGTTAAGAGTTGGAGGATTATTATTTTAACATCATATGTTTGTGTGTTACCTTTAGTCGAATTCTTTCAAGTTACTTAGGTGAGCTGATGATGGAAGGTACAATTCCTCAATGCTTTTTTTCAAATTTTTCATGCTTATTAGCTAAAACAGTAAATTATGTAAATATAATGTACGAATGTTTGATTTGATTGATATTTTAAACATTCACGTATTATATTAGGTGTGTTACTTGTAAATAAACAACCCAAATTTTTTGGATACTTAATATCTGTATCGACATTTTCTAGCCCGTCAATGGTTAGATTTGCATATTTTATTATTATATAAATTTTTTGAACATAAGTACATATGTATACCATAAAGATATAAATAAATAAAAACAATAGGTATAACGTGCACCGTGCACCTACATTCGTCATACTACCTATAGATCTTTGATATCGTTTTGTACTTGAGTTATGGGGGCCGATGGCAGTTGCTACGTGGAAAAGATGAAGCTCAGCTGCATCATCATAGACTTAATAAGACTTAAAGTTAGATGAGGAAAAAGTCCAGAAGGAAGATATCAAAGTAGGGGTTAAGTTTTGATTACCTGCTGCTTTGCTCTCGCAATACATGTATATTGCGCTAGCAAAGCGGAATTTATGCACATACAAGTTTTGAGTTTGATATCTTTTTACGCTTGGGTTGTGGAGGCCGATACCAATTGCTCCGTGAAATAATTAAGATCAGCCGCATCTTAATAAACTTTAAGTCGACACCCATCTAGATTAAAATAAAGTCCAATAGGTAGATATCAAAATAGTGCTTAGGCTTTGCTTTCCTAACGTTTTGCTCATGTAATTTATACACGCCTGTCTTAAGTTCAACTTCTCGCATTCGAGGATTTTAAGTACGTGAAAGAAGTGAATGTAGAAGATGTTAATTTTTAATATTTTTTACCGTTTTAATGGATGGATATTGACTCAATTCAATCAGAACGGTTAGTAGTAGTAATAGTTAGTGAGATAATTAGGTTGCTCATGGAGCATGGTATCATTAACAACCCATAATATGTCCCACTGGTGGGCACGTGTAACCTCTCAGGAGAGGATTAAAGCCGTACCACAACATAAGGCTTTGGATAAATATGCTATTTGTAATACTTATCAAGTTGTATCTCAATTATTTTAATTAATGTTTATTTATTTCGCTTCGGTATGAATGGGGCGGTTCTACCACCAAGTGACACCACGGCCTCACAGAAAACCTATGTAAAAGAGCGCCTGCGTTGTTTTTTACCGAGTGAGTGAGGATACCGGTGGACCTTACCCCTCCCTAATTCCCCAAAGATCAGCAACGCTCAGCTACCTCTTCTGGTGTTGCAAGTGTCTACGGGTGGCGGTAATCACTTACCAACAGGTGAAACGTCTACTTGTTTGCCCCTTAATCCATAAAAAAACTATTTACGGCTAGCACTGTAAGAATGAGAGAGGAGGAGCCAGCCTACTGCTGTCATATGCGTGAGAGAAAGGGAAGCGAAACAGACTAGCGCCGAAACTCGATACGTAACGAAGTGGTTTACCCCCCTATAAGAAGTTTTCACTTCAAAAATATGTCAATAATCGAACCAATACGGCCTTTAAACCTACAAGAAAAGAGCGTTTTCGTTATTAAAAGGCCGGCAAGGTACTTGCAACGCCTCTGGTATTGCAGATATCCGGCGATCCGTCTGCTCGTTTGTGCATTAAAAATCATGATATTCCATACAAAAAGGTTTTGAAAAATCTAGACCCTGTAAAAATCAATTAGGATAAAAATGCTTGATTTTTTTATCACATTTCTATTTTCCACTTTAAAAGTGTATTTCACCATTCACTGGAGCCAAAAGGTGAAATATTCAGGCAGGATAAAAGTCTAGGTATGGGGTTTACTGGTAATCTATACAAATACCTAAGTAAAATTGAAGTGTACAGACACTTCAATATTACATATTTGTATATTAACTTTGTTGTATGATAAATTTGAAATTACAGCTTTTCAAAAAATGATTTTACAATTTTTTTGTCTGTCTATTGGTCTCTTCGTTACGGCTTATCTCCAGCACAATTTGACTGATTTTGTAGAGACTTTCACTGGTAGCTAACTCGTGATGTAAGGAGTTACTTAATCTTCTTTTAGACCAGCTGGTGTAATGTAATATAAACAACTTTTTGCAATTGAATATTTATTTATCAATAGCGACCATTGTAATCTGGTGAAATGAAGTAGTAAGAATTTTTCGATTAACTACCGCCATAGATATTATTACAATTGTTGCATTTTTTACCACATCCGCAAGACAAGCTATGGACGGGCCCGCCTTTCTTGTAAGGTAGCCTTCCAATAATATTACCGCTGAAAACAGAACCCGTTGGTAATCAGACTTCAAAAAAGTTTATTAAACAAATATCAAGAGAGCATTACAATATTTATTATATATAGATATACCTATTAATATTATACAGTATTACAATATATATACCCTCAAGAAAAGAGCGTACTTGTTCTTAAAAGGCCGGCAACGCACATGTGACGCCTCTGGTGTTGCGGGTGTCCATGGGCGGCGGTAATCGCATATCATCAGGCGATACGTCTGCTCGTTTGCCCTCTATATAATAAAAAAACTTATACGACCGCTGTGCTGTCTCATATTCGATTTTCGAGTCGAATCATTGATACATTACACCCAGGCACAGAACATGTGATGAGTCAAAATGGTACCCACGACTGCTGGCATTGCAGTCGGGATCACTTACCTCTAGAACATCAGCCAGTCAAAATATGTTATGGATAATTTATACCCAAATAAAGAAGAGATCGATTATGAATTGAGATATGAACTATATTATTATCATCAATAGAATGACTAATTCTGCGCCATAAGTTAACCTACGATCAGCATTGGCACCAAAAAGTGCTGTTGGGTTTTTCTTATAAAAATTTCTTAATAACATTCGCACTATGGAAGTTAGTGGTGTGTTATGCTCGTAGCTCCGTGAGCACATTAAGCCGCCGGTCCCGGTTATCATGAACACCTATGACAATTTTTATTGGAAGTCAGTGTCTACAAATATATTTACAGCTAATTCCACCTTCAAATTCAATCCACCACCACCACCGGGTAGCAGAAGGCCGACGCCAATCAATCCGTGGATGAATTGATATTCAGATAAAACCGGTCAAGCTAGTAGCCGATCCTAGATAATCTCTGGAATAATATAGGGTAGGAAGACGAAGAAAATAAATAACATAAGGCAGTTTACTTACGTAGGCCCATAATTACAAACGGCATAGACATTTTTTCGCTGCCCATCATATTCTTCTGAAAAACCACAGCCGAGGTAAACGGATTTCGACCACACCACCTAAAGACAGAATATTAAATAATAGATTTATAGTAAGTAAGCCTTGTAAAAAGATCGCAATTAAAAATGAGAAGTAGGATTACGAGGATAAGAAATACCTCTACTTTGCCTGATGGTACGCATAAGCAGAATCCAAGAGTGGTGGTCACCATATTCATGGCAAATGCAGATAAGGCAACAATGCATAATGGTGACCCACACCATGGCAGACTAGTGATACTTCTACATTGGGCCTTCGCACTCACCAACAAAATACGACAGCACGAATGCTGTCCTTTTAGGTACAAGGGTAGAACCAACCGTGTCGAGTCGGCCGGTTTATGCTGAAATCAGCGTGACTCTACTACCTTTAATTTTCAATAGATACAAAATATACTATTTTTTTATCAATATTTAGTCGTTTCAGATGAATGCGACCACAAATACCATGATATTAGTTGCTATATATGTGGCTTCCTATTACTTTCCAAATGCTGCAAATAATTATTTATTTCGGTATATGGCAGTTTGTACTGTTCACGAGATGTCCAATTAAGAATACGAAGTTTCGCCATTCTTATTGATCCTTTGGGTGTGGATAGAGCCGAGTAAAGCTTCAAAATACAACCACAGTCGGATGGAATGGTGGAACAATTTAACCAAACATTGAAGAATTGAAGAGGTATCTGGCAAAAGTTGTAAATGGGCAAGAAGATTGGGACAAACACATTCAACAGGTTTTTCTCTCATGCCGAAGTGCAGTCCACGGAAGTACTTCACCAACTTTTGCAAACTTACTTCACAAACTAAGGTTGCCCGAAGACTTGATCACTAGAATACCCCTGTGTGACATCCTGCGAAGTATAACGGAGTACGCAGATAACTTGCAGAACAAGATGAATCACATTCATGATCACATCAGACAATCAGGCCAATAAATGTCTGAAAAGTTGAAAACCCGGAAAATGAACAATAAGAGCTTCGAAGAGTGTTCGCTAGTATGGCTACATAATCCAGTTCGTAGTAAAGGGAGATCTCCGAAGTTATAACCTGAATGGGATGGACCATATCGGGTGATCACAAAAATCAATCATGTTATCTTGGGAGGGGGCAGTGTTGCGTCATAGAGCTAAATGCGTCTAGTTTAATCTAAATGATTCGAGATTCGGATTACTGATTCTAGAAGATTCAATTTAGCCCAGAATAGTTTATCGTATACTAGGTCCATCATCATCATCATCCAGTGTTGTTTCACGAAACAGCGAATTAACATCTAAGCGATTTTCTAGTGTTACTAACGAGTGATTCAGTGAATTAATGTTATAAAAGTGTTGTCATTAATAAATATTATATTATTTTTTTGGTAATCAACCGACTATTTTTATTTAACTAATACTCAGCTCTTATCAATATGTTATATAGAAAACACCTAAACTCCAAAACATCAAACATCCGGGCTTTGGTCCTGAGATCTCAAGCACAGCAGTCGAATACGCTACCACTGCGCCACCGAGGCAGTCTCAGTCTGTATGGATATAATTACCTGCGTGTAGAGACTAGTTTCAGGTTCGTCGATATTAAACTTCCCGTAAGTGTAGTTTACATGTTCGCCGAACCAAGAATTTATGGCCTGGGACGGATTAAATTCGTAATTTCTGCTAGTATAGAAGATCCTGAACATATTCTCTCCAATTATAAATCGACCTGATGCTGAAAACAAAATAAAAATATATATATTAAAATACAATTATCTGTTACCTGCCATACTTGACTGTGGCACATTTAGTTGTGTTTGTGTATGTATTACTATCCTCACACAAAAGATCAACCAAAATAACAGTATTTGTGCAGTCATTTTTCATTGGTGAGTGCGAGACTGGAGGTACAACAGGACAGATATTTCATCCCCATCATCTAGATGGTTGGCAGTCCACAACTGTGCGCTTTTCAAGGGACTTTCTGCCTCGCACAAAAAAACTGTGAAATGAACTGTCGCCTGCGGTATTCCCGGACTAATACAACCTTCAAACCTTCAAGACGAGAGCGTACTCTTTCTTAAAAGGTCGGCAACGCACTTGTGACGCCTCGTGTTACGGGTGTCCATGGGCGGCACCAGGCAACCTTTGGATGGACAGGTTTCATTCTAAGTTGGTGGTGCGGGTAGGTAGGCGCTGGGAGGTATTCGGATGGCGTAAGAAAGCGGTTCCCGAATCTCTCCCGTCTCAGGCGGAGAGTGCCACACCGTGTGGTTTTAGGCGGTTCGAATCCAACACAACGGCCAGCCGCAAACCCCGGTGAGGTGAAGGGCCGATGGGGTTTATACAAGTAAAAAAAGTATTTGATTATGAGAAAAAATGTTTTTTACGTGTATAACAAAAATATTACATTTAATAAATAATGATATGAAATAATAATAATACTATAAATACCATACTTATATGAATATACATAATATACATAAATTATAACCTACTAATATACATAGATATTTTAATTTCAAATTACGAGAGACAGATAATGCTCACATAACATAGTTTTAAAAGGGGCACGTCTGATAGAGATCGTTAATGCATTCCATAAACGTACAACTTCTACGGATTTGGAAAAGGAGTTAGTGTAAAAATTTCTGGAATGTTTTGGTACTTTCACTCGCAGGTTCTCGAAAGACCTCAGGTATTTCAAATGTGTGTCATGAAGGAACTTAAAGCGTTCTTTGAGATAAATAGGGGTAGATAGCTCAAATAAATGTTAAACTGAAGGGTAAGGATATGAGTATTCCGGCGAAATCGGATTGGAAGCCACTTGAGCTTATTACGGAAGTGGGAACATATTTGCGTAGTCCAAATATAAATTGTATACAAAAACTTTGAAGACGCTCAAGTTTAACGAGTTGTGCTTCAGTGAGGTCAAGATAGCTGATGTCGGCGTAGTCAGTTATGGGAAAAAGGAGCGTCTATGCAAGTGACTTCCATGTACTCCTTGGTATTCTTAGACCCCTCTTAACATATCTCCCGAGGCAATTGATTGGTTTCATAATTACCTGTTAGGACGTTAGCATCGCAGTCGTCTTAAAGATTCCTATTCTTCATGATGTAATGCTACTGTCAACAGTATTAAATGCATTACTAAAGTCTAAAAAGAGTTATTTCGGAAGCCTCATACATAAAAAATAATCTCAGATAGCCTGCAAACTCTAAGTTAACGAGAGACTCAAGTTATTTGAGTAACATAAATAAATTAAATGCATTTTTTCTGCTACGTAACTTAAAAAAACAGTCTCTTTAGCCGTATTTTTTATACGTGTGTAAGCCCATTCAGGACCCAAACCCTACCGTGGTTTACGGCGGGGTAGTGTGTCGACGTTGGACCGACTAGACTCAAACCACACTCTGCGCATGAGAGGGGAGTGGTCCGGGAATTATCAACACATCCGGCCCTTTCCAGAGCCTGCCCGCATTGACGCAGGCACCATCTACTGATTAAATCTCTTATTAATCAACGTACGGCGTACGCAGAAGGTTGTAACCGCGGTAAAAAAGTTTTTGCTACCAGCCATGGAGCGTATGACGGCCGGTAGCGAGACTGATGGTTGCAGTGAGGGCTCGAGGCTGCCAGGCGGGGTAAACCGTCAGCGCGTTGGCAAGTGGGACTCAGTTCTCTCCTAACGACCAAATATAGGCACTTACCGAAGCAACTGTGCCCGGAAAGCACCTGCTTCAGTCTCTTGCCGCCCTGCCCACTCAATGATTACCGGCCGGAGAGCCTCCACGGCGACAAAATCAGCCTGTGGAGTGTTTAGCTGGGACGATCAATGAACCAACGTGACTCGGCGAGCGGCCTTGCGCCACTCTCCACCTGTCAGCTGTCCGCCAATAAACTTCGGTGAGTACTTCCGCCTCCAAATCACCACGGAAGAGTTCTGGCCGATTGTCGTAACCGAGTATGGCTCTGATTGGCAACATCCTATTGGGGTACCAGAGGTACGCTTCTATATATATATATGGTAGGCCCTATTCTGGGTAGTCAGAGCCGCCACCTACATCGGTGCACCATAAAGTGTCGTTGATAGAATAACCCCCGTGTACAGCTATCTTGTCGCTAATTGGGCAGTCGCCCATGGGCAGAGGCAGCGTTGACTCGCCTTGGAGCAAGTTGTCGAAAGTGCTCCTCGAAGAGCCACCTGCTGTCAAAACTCTAATATAGTAACCTAGATTGTAATATGGATGTGTACAAACTAAAATATATAAATAATTATATAATAAAATAACAGAAATACTTACGGTCAGTTAGATCCGGGTTATGACCTACCACGGGATGAGTATCAGCAAATGCCTGTGCTTTCGCATGCAATTCGTGATCCCAGATCTATTTGGAATAATATTACGTTAATAACCTTACAACCAACCTTAAAGAAAAACTATTTGAAAGTTTTAAAGTATACAAATAAACAAAATTCAAGTGTCTGTGGCTAACTTCAAAATAATAGTTTTCACTAAATGCTTATGAAAGCATGTACGGAACTTACATCAAAAATCAATTTTAATTTTAATCTATCTGTTTTCCTATTTGATCCACCGGGATCAAAAAAAGTATGGTTTCATGAAAATGAAATTCAATCGAAAAATATCCAATTTAAAATAAAGAAAAACCGCGGGTAATGCTGTGAGGTCGTGCTATTGGTTGTAGCGTGGTGTTGACTTATAATCTTCCTTAGTCCAACATTATAATACTTATTCAATTAAGACCAAAAATTTTGAGAGTACGAAGTTCAAAAAATACTACAAACTCTTTAGCTTTATAAAATAATTAATGTAAATATGTTATTATGTAATTATTAATATGGGCGAGTAATGACTTCATATTTAATAATATGAATTACTTCATATGTTTGAGTAACTTTACCATAAGTATTTTAATACCATTATTCAAGAAATATTTTGGGGTTTGCCCGTTTATTTGTTAATCTGTAACTGACTAATAAGCATGTATTTTAGGTTTTTTATGTATATTTATTCTTTTATGAAATACTTAATCTACCTAAATTCAACCACGTATTGGTTTAACCATAAAGTCATCATCCACATCGAAGAATACGAGTACTTTTTGTGATCGTCCAATTGTTGTTCTAGATATACGTATTGTTGAATTAATTTTTTGTTTCATATGTTTTAGTAAATTCCCCCGCAATACTGGATATATTCCTAAAGCAGAAGATATCTTAAAAAATAATAAATATTCAGGTGAATGCATTACTATGGTGTTCATTCTGGAGGCACTTGGTTGTCCGTCGACTTCTCCTTTAGCCACCTTCAGCCGTGCATCATTGTGACCATCAACCCACTGATGGATCTCTTCGCTAGTAATTGACTGAGCCCCTGCGGGAACATGTGAATGTTAAAATATTATCATACAAATATAAACCATTTTTGATCGCGTCGATGGCGCAGTGATGACATATGCAATATTAATATATTATGTATGTATTGGATTTTTTCTATGTAAAATATGCATCTATTTACCAAAAGTTATTATGAGAAGTAATTATGTCAGTTGCTTAGTAATCATAGTACAAGCTTACTTAATTTGAACCTGTATGACGTTGCTTAGACAAAGTAGACGTTGCTCAGATTTCCAAAAAAATTAATGAAACGAAAAACAATTTCTTTTGTTTTTTTGAAAGACGGTCCCAATTTCGTGTCATCCACATTTTTTATATTTTTATCATTATTTTCATTACGACGAAGACTTAAGATTTAAAGACTTTAAACACTTGACTTTGGCAGGAATAGATGATTAGCTGGTTACCATTTCATCAAAAGAGGAAGAAGAAGAAGAATTATAATAGTCAAATAAATATTTTTACTTCATGGGTTCAATTCTCAGTTAAGACAAATAATTGTTTGATAAGCACTATCATTTGTTAGGTGTTTTAGTGTTAGTTATCCATAAAGTGTATGTATTTAGCAATATATACGCATGTTTATCAGTAGTCTGGTAACCGAGGATGTTCCTACCCAATTTGGGATCAGAATTCGACTATTTATTATTACTTTAGAATTTCTTACCAAATATAGAGCAATTAATGATTACCCATTATGCCTCTAATGTGGGAGAGCCACACTTTGGCATACACGGACCGGCTCGAGGGATACCACGGCTTCACAGTAAACCGATGTGAAACAATGCCGGCGCTGTGTATCACCGAGTGAATGAGGATAGCGAAGGCCCATACCCTAACCATCCCCTTCCCTATCGCCCAAAGGCTGGCACAGCTGTGACACATCTGGTGTTGCGAGTGTCCATGAGCGGCAGTTACCAAAAGGCTGTCTGCTGGATTGCCTTCATAGAAAAACTTATCCACTATAGGCGCAACAGACAACTCTCAGTGGAGGGGATGCATGGAAGCAGAAGAAACGCCGTAACACGTTCTCGCAGAATGTAGAAGTGTGGAAAATCAAAGACATCCTCCAGTCAACATCATTCTCTGAAACATGTAGTGACCTGAAGGTTAATGATCTTCTGCGATGATCTAGGTTGGTTGGAGGCAGAATAAGAGCGGGAATAGCCCGGCAAAGCAAATACACAACAACACGGACATTACTCTTGGATTCTACTCATATTTTTCACTAAGCAGGGTATAGTCACTTTGGTGTCCTTATAAAACATAAAACAAACCCTTGTCGTAGCAGTGAGGACTGCCAATGACTAGACCATTGGTTTACTCATACATAGATTAAAAATAGTAAGGTTACACTCACCTTTTCGTGTTGCGAACACTAGGAAAGCCAGGTAAAGACATAATGCGTTCATTGTAGTGCAATGTTGCTGACAACTCAACGGTAATGTTTGACTGATACGATTCGTGTCTGGTTTATATATTACAAGGGGTGTAGGTATCAATAGTAAAGAAATTGATTAAGGTCCCATACCTTTTAAATTCAAACGAAAGATAATGCAGTTTTACAAGTTTAATACAAATAAATAAAATTAAAGTGTCTNTCGTTTATCGTAGCAGTCATGCAGTGGCACGTGTTGCCTTGAAAGACTGACTTTGTAGCAGTTGTCATATTTTTACACTTATATTACTGTTGTCTTATCTAGTGAATTAGTTTTGTACTGATTCCAATCTATTTATGTGAACTTTATACTATGGGCTACAAACTGGTGAACGATATTCGGGAACGCTGCGAACGTATGAGCAATTGATTTTGACTGTGCGGTAGGCCTAGTGGTTTAAGCGGTCGCCAAGACGCTTTTTGCCGCGTTAAATGTTGTGGGTAAAATCTCACATGGGAAAATACTTGTTGTTGTTTAAGTCTGGGTGTTCTCCGTATCTGTTCCCTGTACGTTTGTAAAGTTCCCCGAGACACAGGGTGTATATTCCTATAAGACAACTCCTATAGACTTATCTTTAAAAAAATAGTAAAGAATTTCAATGAGAGTATGACCTCATAACGAAACCTAGCCATTTATTCGCTTTGTTGGTATATTGATCTATGAGCCTTTTCAGATTAATTTGTTTGTCGTGTATGACCACCTCGTCAGGTCCTGTTGTAGCAAGAAACAGCCAAAGTGATTTTGATATGTTTGTAAATTTTCATGCCATCAGCGTACATTATCCAAAGTAATAGACAGGCAACATTTATTTAAATCGTGTTTTTTTTTGTAAGTTCCGTATATACTTTCATTTGTATTTATTGAAAAGCTGTTAATATATAAATAAAAACAGACACTTCAGTTTTATTTATTTATATAGATTCTCTTTTTTCCTCTTAGTAACCAGGTACTGATTACCTAAATGTGAAAACGTTCAAATGTTTTATAGTAATTTAGTTAATAGGAAGTTAGTAACACGATACTGTTTATTTTCCGATTAAAAAAAGACACTATACGCTTGAATTAGCTACAAGTATGCATCTTATTAGGGTATAAATGATAAGCTTCTATTTCAAAATACTTCTTTAATGCGAATGCAAAGTGAATTTTTAATTTCCCTGATACAATACGGAGACTGGCTAGATAGGCTAATTAATGATACCTTGCCTTATGTTTTTTAATTAATGTTTATTTACCTCATCAAATTGGTGACAGCGCCTACCAAATTGGGAACCATCATCATTGGTTGCGAATTCTAATTCTACTACAAATCTTTTATTTATACGTATTGAAACCTTTTCCATCCGGGGTTCACGATGGAGTCTATGTTAGACGGAAACCGGGAACAGCTGTTATGCAAGCCCAATCCTGATTCGAGCTTAAGCTTTGTTTTGCTTAGGAGGAATAGTAACTCTCGAGCCTGGCGAGGACCGAGAGATGTTTAAAACCCTACCACCCGCCAGGCCTTGGAACGGGCCTGGTACCGCAGGCGACTCAGGCGCCGGAGATCGCAAAATGATCTCCTTCCTCCAAAAGCGCAAGCCTGAGGGTGACATGTGTGTCCGTCTGTCACCTTTGCAGAAGCAGGCCCTGGTGGCTGCGCGGAGGGTGCCACCCAAGCCTTCTCCAGGGCACAGTAACGGACACATCGTAGTTCAAACTCAGGAAGGGACCATCTACAAAACGCTAGTTGCCCGAGATACGTTGGGGTTCCAGGGTTTCCTGGTTCCTTGGCTTCAAGTATCCGAGACGGCATGCGGATTTAGTCGGTTCGAGTCCGATATGCCCCCAGGAAGTAGAATCAGTGGGGATTTCACCACGGAAGAAAAGAGGGGAGGATTAGTAAAATATAAACAAACAAAAAAAAACAACACCTCTACGTACTTTCTTGCTTCATAATAACGCGATGTTTTACCTGGATCGGTAAACATCGGGTCGTGACAAAGCGAGAAAGGAAAGAAAAAAAAGGAAAGCGTGGAAGGACAGGATTTTCCTCTTACCTTGTTCCTTATCTGTTTTATTGAATTTGATCAGACTATGAATTTAGACTCCCTAAACTAATCCATAAAATTATAAGTGAAGAATTTTCCAGTGGAGAAAGTGCATGTCTATTGATAACTGGCCTTAACGTTCAAGGGGCTGTATTAAAGGCAACGGAGATTATTTTGAATAAGTTTAATATAGTTTTAATGCTTACTATATAAAGGTATAAACTAGCATATATTCCCTCCTCTTTGAAACCGAATCCTTGAGTACTTTTTCTTGATTCTGAGGATAGTGACTTCTATTTGGAGACATTCTGCGATGTATACCTTGCTACTCGTTCCAGGATGGTGCGGTGTGCACTACGATACTGTCCTGTATGTAGTGCTGAGAATAGAGTGAAATTGGTAAAATACAGTCATAAACGTTTAAAATTGCCTTAGATCAATATTTATTGCAAAGTGATGATAATTTGTTTTTTCATTAATGTCAGTCATCTGGGAATGGGCTAGTAGAGTAAGGTAATAGACGATTTCAATTTGATGATCAACTTTATCTTGATCAACATTAGAAAGTATGATGTTCTCCTAGCAGACTACGGCCACGAAGGCCAGTCACAACGAATACCTATTATAGGGCACAAGTGTGTGCGCAAACACAGGTGCATCCTCTGTCCCCCCTCTCTCTCTCTCTTAAAATCCGAGAGACGGTTAACCGACATGATCGGGGAGAGATCAGGCGCAGGATCGACAGCTTTACGTGCTCTCCGAGGCTAGGGGTTCAGACCCCTACTTCCAAACTCCGAGCTGTTATTAAGTTAAGCTGTATTAGAAGTATATTAAATTTGCAAAAGTAGAAAATCAAAGGATAATATAAAAAAAGTCTTAAGTATTCACTTATTTTAATCACTTAATTGGGACACCATTTATATCGCTCATTGCTTATACTTTTTTGTATGAATAAAATTCACATCCTGTGCAATAAAAGGTTGATTTTTACTTTGTTTTTTGTATTTATTCATTCGTTAACTAAATATGTTTTAATTACTTTCTATATTTACTCCATCCGGAACCAATTAAGAATACGTATTATTACCATTACTTTTAATACCATGGCTATCTTATGCGCTGTAGAAGAATACTAGAATAGTGTACGCAAGTCATATTACAGAACCGGCTAACATTATCCCATGGAAGCCTGAAGTGAAATCAGTACTGTAGTATCTGTACTACAGCTCTTATTTCCACCGCCTCAGACTCTCGTTGTACAAACATATTTTTTATTCGCAACTCTTGATTACATATTGAATATTTATTTCATTATAAATTCATAAATCAATCCTCGAAGCTTCTACAGTAGCGGTCACCTGTCAATCAGGTGTTTTCAATTACCATTTATAAAATCAATCATATCGTGTTTGAATGCAATGTACATAGATTATTTTTTAAACAAATTTGCTTAGATATTACTCTGTTTAGCTTTTTAATATGTTTGGTGATGAAGGGATTTTGATTTATAAACAAGAATAAATTGATGATCAACTTAGTACGTTATCTTTAATGTACAGAAATTTTAAAAAAAGTTCATTGTAATTGTATAGAGAAAACACTTTAAAATAATAGATGAAGAAAATTAATCTACTATTTATGAATAAAACAAATGTGCTAGAAAATGAAAAACAAAATCCTAGTTTTTTTAAACTGACTTAAACATATTTTAATTGAAACTGCAATCCAGTATCTATAAACTTAGGTCCACTATCAAAATAGTTTGTTTTAATAATTTACACTCTCGATTATCGGCACTTATTGAAACTTGTTGCAATACATTTTAGATCAAAGTAACTTGTACTAATTCCACAACTTTTATTAAGCCTACACCTGACATGTTTAACGTTTGAAAATGCCATAAGGCGAAACCGGTCAGGTGTAAACTTAATTAAAAATAAGTACAAGTGAGTTTGTTTCTGGAATGTATTGTTTTAAAAACCTTATGAAATCTAAAGGCCGCTGATTGCGCCTAATTGTTTTGTAATGATTGTATTCCTTATAAAGGGTTCCCTATCCGGTCTGAAATTAAGTGTACTTTTATGAATATATTTCGAAGTTCTAAACCAACGCTTAATTTACAGGTAGGCATATTAGTAAAACCATATTATCAAACATATAGTGTACTTTGTAACGACATATTTCAGTTTTGGAGTTGAACATCCAGACATTCTATTGCGACCACTACATGTTTCTGTGTATCATTTTTATTTTAACTTACTTAATATTGGCCAATATCATTAGCAGCCTGCTGTAGTCAACTTCTGGACATAGGCCTCTCCCGAGGAACACCACGGGGCCCGGTCTGTTGCTTTTTGCATCCAGTAGCTTGCACAGGCCTTGTATACAAGTCGTCCCGACATCTAGCCAGTGGGGGGCCAACACTGCGTTTACCAAAACGCGGTCTCCACTCCAAAATGCACTTACCCCAGCAGTTATGAGTTCTGCGACATATGTAACCAGCCTATCGCCACTTCAACCTTTACTATTTCTTCGTTATCAATTTTGTCCTTCAGAGAGACTCCAAGACAGCTTATGATTAGTAAGTCCACGTCTCGGCACCTTACGTCATTATAGTTTAAGACTATCGTCTGTGGTATATTAACAGCAGAACAGGTTACCATTGGGGTAAACGGGTTTTTTAATGTAAACCGCGTCACGACAAATAACTAGAAAACTAATATAAATACATATATACTTTTTTTCTAAATACAAACATATTAAACATAGAAAACACCCAAACTCCGAAACAAACATTTTGCAGATCATAGAAATATTTAATCCGTCCCGGTAATCGAACCTAAGACTTCAAGCACAGCAGTTCCCTATGCTACCACTTGCGTCATCAAGACAGTTATAAATAAGAAGAAGTTAGTTACTCATAAAATGGAAGTTAGAGACTCATAAGGGAAGGTAGTTGAGCAAACTCAACCTACTTATCTCTGCTGTTTGTGAATGCACTTTCGACTAAGATTGAATTAATTATATTATTATACTAGCTGTTGTAGCTATCTTCCAACCCGGTTGGTCACCGTGGAAGAATACGACCATAACCCTCCAATGAGCACACCAACAGAGAAGAACAGTCCCTCACATGAACGTAAACTTATGATAGCAACATACAACGTTCGGACTCTATCGACACATGATCGCTTACTAGAACTAGAAGAGGCTTTAGGAAAAATTAAATATGACATAATTGGAATCTCAGAAATGTGAAGACATGGAAACAAAATAGACGAATATAAAAACTTTATAATGTATTACATAGGACAAAGTCTTGGCAAAGACGGGGTTGACTTTATTATAAATAAATCCCCTAGAAATAACTTAACAAATTTTATTGGAATAACAGAGAGGGTCGCAATATTAAATATAAATATACAGGGTCATATGATATCTCTAATACAAGTTTATGCACCAACGGAATCAGCTAGTGAGTACAACATTGATGCATTCTACAATACTATCGACAAAGCCTTGGACACAGCACATAAAACCATTATATTAATGGGAGACTTTAATGCTTAGATTGGAACTCTCAAATCGGATGAATATTTAGTTACTAAACAACACGGTTATGGGGAAAAAAATGAAAGAGGACAGAGACTTGTAGAATTGGCGCTTCAATATAAGCTAACCATCATAAACACAAGTTTAAAAAAAAACCATATCGAAGATGGACTTGGCGATCTCCAAATGGAAAATTTAAAAATGAAATGGATTACATCCTTTCAAATTAACCACAAATATTCGAAAACTTAGAGACGATGAATCTTAACTACCAGTCGGACCATAGAATAATTAGATCAACAATAACACTAACCAAACAAAAAATATTGAGAGCTAAATTCACAAATAGCCAATTCAGTAAACTTAAGAGCGAAGACGAAATAAACAAGTATAATGAAAACCTAATATCACAGTTGTCTGTAGCTAAAATATCCCAAGAAAACACCTCTATACAAGACTGCTACGATAGAATAGAAAAGGCTATCGCTTTTAGTTTAAGACAAGCCCGCCCAAAGGGAGTAAAAGACAAACTACATAAAATACTATCGGCAAGCACCGTAAAACTATTAGAGAGAAGAAAAAAATTACAGAGAACTAAAAATAAATCGAAGCGAGAAAAATGAACTTTCTGCACTGCATAAAGTATAAAAGTACAAATGTATAAAAACTGATTACGCAAAACATAGACAAGACATAATAAAAGAATCTCTGCAAAAAACTGGAAGTACTAAGAAAGCCTACAAGAAACTCCGAACAATATCCAGAACTCTATACTAGAGCTGATATTATTACTACCGCAACAGAATTTTACAGAAATCTGTACAGCAACAAAGAAAGAACAACTTCAAATTTAGAGAGTGCTGGAATCTATACTAATACCTAAGTAAAATAGAAGGGTACAGACACTTCAATATTATTTATTAGTATATGAACTATGTTGTATATTAAATTTGAAATTAAAAGCTTTTCAAAAAATGATTTTACAAATTTTTTATTCTTCCTTCGGTCTTTAGTTACGGCTTATCTCCAACACAGTTTGACTGATTCTATAGGGACTTTCACTGGTAGCTAACTAGTGATGTAAGGAGTTACTTAGTCTTCTTTTAGACACAGCTGGTGTTATGAAATATAAACAACTTTTTACAATTGAATATTTATTTATCAATAGTGACCATTGTAATCTGGAATAATGAGGTAGTAAGAATTATTCGATTAACTACCGCCATAGATATTATTACAATTGTTACATTCTTTACCACACCCGCATGTCAAGCTATGGACGGGCCCGCCTTTCTCGTAAGGTGTCCTTCCAATAATATTACCGCTGAAAACAGAACCCGTTAGTAATAAGACTTGAAATTTATTTATCAAATAAGTATTAAGAAAGCATTACAATTATATTAAATATATTCCTATTAATATTATACAATATTACAATATATATACATCTTCAAGAAAATAGCGTACTTCTTCTTAAAAAGCCGCCAACGCACTTATGACGTCTCTGGTGTTGCGGGTGTCCATGGGCGGCGGTAATCGCATAACATCAGGCAATACGTCTGCTCGTTTGCCCTCTATATAATAAAAAAGCTTATACGACCGCTGTGCTGTCTCACATTCGACTCCCAAGTCGTACATATCATAGATACATTACACCCAGGCACAAACAAATGATGAGTCAAAATGGTACCCACGACTTCTGGCATTGCAGTCGGGATCACTTACATCTAGAACATCAGCCAGTCAAAATATGTTATGGATAATTTATACCCAAATACAGAAGAGATCTGTTTATGTATTGAGAAATGAACTATATTATTATCATCAATAGAATGACTAATTCTGCGCCATAAGTTAACTAACGAGAAACAGCTCAGCATGGGCATCAAAAAGTGCTGTTGGGTTTTTCTTATAAGATTTTTTTTTCTATGGAATAGTGGGCAAACGAGCAGATGTATCGCCTGATGGTAAGCGATTACCGCGGCCCATGGACACCCGTAACACCAGAGGCATTACAAGTGCGTTGCCGGCCTTGGGGGATGGGGAGGGGGATGAGGGGAAGGGTTGGATTATGGGCCTACTATATCCTCACTCACTCGGTGAAACACAGCGCAGGCGCTGTTTCACACCGGTTTTCTATGAGGCTGTGATATCACTCCGGTCGAGCCGGCCCATGCATGCCGACGCGTGGCCCTCCCACAATTCTTAATAACATTCGCACTATGGAAGTTACTGGTGTGTTATGCTCGTGGCTCCGTGAGCACATTAAGCCTTCGGTCCCGGTTATCATGAACACCTATGGCATTTTTTGTTGGAAGTCATTGTCTTGAAATATAACGACTAATTCAACCTTCAAATTCAATTCACCTTGATAGTAGCAGAAGTCCAACGCCAATCACTCCGTGGATAAACTGATATTCAGATAAAACCGGTCAAGATAGTAGCCGATCCTAGATAATCTCTGGAATAATATATGGTAGGAAGAAGAAGAAAATAATTAACAAAAGAAAGTTTACTTACGCAGGCCCATAATTACAAACGACATAGACATTTTTTCCCTGCCCACCATTTACTTCTGCAACACCACAGCCGAGGTAAACGGATTTCGACCACACCACCTAAAGACAGAATATTAAATAATAGATTTATAGTAAGTAACCCTTGTAAAAAGATCGCAATTAAAAATGAGAAATAGGATTACGAGGATAAGAAATACCTCTACTTTTCCTGATGGTACGCATAAGCAGAATCCAAGAGTGGTGGTCACCATATTCATGGCAAATGCAGATAAGGGAATGAAATGCATAATGGTGACCCACACCATGGCGGACTAGTTATACTTGATTATTGGGCCTACGCAATCACCAACAAAATACGACAGCACGAATGCTGTCGTTTTAGGTACATGGGTAGTACCACCCGTGTCGAGCCGGCCCGTTTGTGCTCTACTACCTTTAATTTTTAATGGATACAAAATATACAATTTTTTATCAAAATTTAATCGTTTTGGATGAGTGCGACCACAAATACCATGATATTAGTTGTCATATACTCGTATGTGGCGTCCTATAACTTTCCAAATGCCAAAAATAATAATTTATTTCGGTATATGGCAATTTGTACAGTTAATGAGTTGTCCAATTAAGAATATGAAGTTTCGCCATTCTTATTCATCCTGTGGGTGTGGATAGAGCCGAGTAAAGCTTTAAAAGACAACCACAGACGGATGGAATGGTGGAACGATTTAACCAAACATTGAAGAGGTATCTGGCAAAAGTTGTAAATGGGCAAGAAGATTGGGATTCAACCGTTGACACATTCAACCGTTTTTTCTCTCATACCGAAGTGCAGTTCACCAACTTTAGAAGAGAACTAAGGTTGCCAAAAGACTTGATCACTGGAATATCCCTGTATGACACCCTGCGAAGTTTAACGGAGTACGCGGGTAACTTGCAGAACAAGATGAATCACATTCACGATCACATCAGACAATCAGGCCAATAAATTTCTGAGAAGATGAAAACCCGTTATGATCGGAAAACGAACAATAAGATCTTCGAAGAGTGTTCGCTCGAATGGTTACATAATCCAGTCCGTAGTAAAGGTACTTCTCCGAAGTTATAACCTAAATGGGATGGACCATATCGGGTGATCACTAAAATCAATTAAGTTACCTTGGGAGGGGGCAGTGTTGCGTCATAGAGCTAAATGAGTCTAGAAGATTCTATTTAGTACAGAATCGTTTATCGTATACTAGGAATCATCCAGTGTTGTTTCACGAGACAGCGAATTAACATCTAAGCGATGTTCTAGTGTGACTAACGAGTGATTTAGTGAATTAATGTTATAAAAGTGTTGTCATTAATAAATATTACATTATTTTTGGTAATCAACCGACTATTTTTATTTAACTAATACCCATATCATATCAATATGTTATATAGAAAACACCTGAACTCCAAAACATCCAACATTCGGGCATCGGACCTCAAGCACAGCGTCGCATACGCTACCACTGCGCCACCGAGGCCGTCTCAGTCTGTATGGAGATAATTACCTGTGTGTAGTGACCAACTGCAGGTTCGCCGTTCTGGCGTTTTTTAAACTCCTCGTAAGTGTAGTTTACATGTTCGCTGAACCATGACTTTATGGCCTGGGACGGATTAAATTTGTAATCTCGATTGCTAGTATAGAGCCTGAACATATTCTCTCCAGTACTAAATCGACCTGATGCTGAAAACATAAATAAAAAATATATTAAATTACAATTATCTGTTACCTAATAACTAAATGTGCAATAAATATAAATAGCAACTAAATGTGCCACAGTCAAGCAGCCATACTTGAGTGTGGTACATTTAGTTGTGTTTATGTATGTGTTAGTATCCTAAAACGACCTTCAAACCTTCAAGAAAAGAGCGTACTCCTTCTTAAAAGGCCGGCAACTCACTTGTGACGCGTTGCGGGTGTCCATGGGCGGCTGTAACTGCTTACCATCAGGCGATACATCTGCTCGTTTGCCACCTATATCATAAAAAAAAGAAAAATAAATGGTGTAGAAGCATCTCAATAGGCCGACATAGTAGAGTCACCATGTTACATTGCTGAATTGTCTACATTAGCAATGAATATTGAATTCTTTCCATCCAGCAGAGTAGATAGATATATAAATAATACTTTATTTAAACTCCACGGTTTATTTATTATAATAATTAATATACAATCCTAAAAAATAACAAAGAAGAAAAAAGAAAATGTGATGTACAAAGGGCGTCCTTATTGCTTATAGCAATTTCTTCCAGGCAACCTTTGGATGGACATGTTTCATTCTAAGTTGGTGCAGAGTATTTAATTTT